>JANCMC010033613.1:13510759-13606376 GCA_024363005.1 Charaxes varanes
TGTTTACCTGGCACAATTTTTTCTAATCTGTGATCAACTTTTTTTTGTTCAGCAACTTTATTTTATAGATTTATAGGCTTAAGCGAAAATTCCATTATTAATAAAAAAAATGTATAATTCCTTCAGTTTATATTAGTTTTTTTTTTTTATAGAAATAAGATATTTGTGTGCACCAATTGTATTGGTTACGTACAATAACAATTCCAGTTTGCTAAAAAATTGTATAAATAATGTATTAAAGAGTTTGGTATGATTGTGAGAATTTGCATTGCTGGTATTTATTTAAATTATGGACATTTGAATTTTACACATTACACCGGTGCCATTAAAATAGCTACTTAATTTTTTTTATTACTCCTGTGTAATATTTTTCATTACACATTATTTTTAAATATACAAAGATTAGTAATTGATAAATAAATTATAATATTAATTTTGGTTGTTTTAATTATCCTATTTCAAGAAGTTGTGTATCAATAGCAGTAAATGTAGGCGAGTCTTGGGTGGTTTATAATTATATAAGTGTTTTAATCGTTTCCCAAATACCGGGTCGCCACCCGGCACACCGGGCCACCATAAACAAGTTGCGGGGTCGCAAAAAATACTGTGAAGACCCAGTATTCTTAAGATTTCATTGATAAAAAATTATGAAACGGTAATGGAAGGACTTGCCCCCAAAATGTTATAGTGAGACAATTGTACTTCGAATAAGGATTAAAGAAAATACACTTAAAAGAAAGTTAGTAAAGTTTCAAAGAGATTCATCATCGTTCATTCGTACTTACGTCTCTTATTTCGTTAATTATAAATAACTAGTATTTTACAATTTAATTATATTAAGTTTGAGTTATCCTGTGGAGAAATTCCCATGAGATCCAATTAAATGGGACAAAAAACGCGTCGAAAACAATAGACCTTATAGATTTTTGTGTGGCTTTTGTTCCATTTAATTGGATTCTATGTGATTTTTTCTACAGGGTAGCTATAATATTCTTATAATAATGTAGTTCTTTCCTTTCTAGTATTATGTTTGCTGAGTTTTGATGTGTATGTTTAAGTCTACTGTAATTATAGAAGCACACAGTTCTCTTTATTCGGTTATTTTTCTAAGTATAGGAGCAACGGTCGCGAAGATCATTTAACATCAACGGACAACCTTTACGGAGAGATTTTACCTAAGAAAGTAGCATCAAAATCATATTCGACAATAACCAGAATCGCCCCCGTATTATATTGGTCTATAAACGATGAGGAAATACGGACGGACCTAAAAAAAATATAAACAAACCGTTCATCGTGGATCGCGTTGTTAGCATAATATGCCATAACTCTGGTACTGCCACTGCACCAACATTATGAGAGTTTCCACCGCCCACAACGACAACGTACATCTACAAACTGACTTAATTGTATCCGAACTTCGTTGATTGGAGTTTAATCAAAAATCTTCATCAGTTTCATCATTCAAAAGTTGTCGATAAAAAGATTTTTTCATATCAGCATGGATTCGACTGGAATGTAGAATTTCATATTCAGCAATTGAAAATCATTTCGTTTCAATGCTGCGCCTAAATATAACAGCTTATAATACGACACCGTTCGATGAGTCATTTACGCGTTTTTTCACTAAACATTATTTTTAAATGTACAAAGATTAGTAACTGATAAATAATAATATTCATTTTAAGTGTTTTAATTATCCTTATCTATCTTAATATTCTTTTACTTTTATATATCTAATTAGTATAAAACCTGGTCGCTGTACAGCCTTAGTAATCACCAGATTTTAATTACGAGGTAGGGCCACGCTTGCAGTCCTATGTTCTGCAGCCGAATCGGGTCGGCGAGTCCGGGTATCTATTTCTTACATAAGACCAGCGTGAGGTGGCGGCAATGCTGACGCATCAAGTGATCGTAATGTTGTCGCGATTCGTTCATTTTGTGAGAGTTCCCGGTGGCCCAAACAGCTATTTAAAGGCAACACATCTTCACGTCACTTATCATTTACCCGTTTGCCCCTTGTAACTTAAAAAAATCCTATATTTCATGAAGATTGTATGTATATCAGCATACGTATAAGTCCTACCTCACCGAGACGCCACGGCGACGTCGCCGGCTACGCAGCTATGGATATCTGCGGTTGCCAAATGAGTAGCGAAGTGAGATACGTGCTCTAAATCTATATTTTAATATGAATTGTTTGAATACATAACTGACGACGTTGCCATGGCTTCCCGGTGAGGTAGGGCCCAAGACTCATTGGTGATTAATATTTGTGTTGGTTCATAAAAGTGTTTTAAAACCAATTAATGTCGGCATCACTGGTCACTTTTTATATAAAAAATTGTATTTCAGGGTTTTTTTAACCCCAATGGTACCTCTACTATAGAAGCGTAAGGGGAGGAAAGTGAATACCAACTATTAAGTCTGCTGAGAGAATTATAATCTCAATTAAAAGGGAAGTTGTGATGGTAGCGTCCAAAACCAGTATGCAATTTATATTATTAAAAATTTATTTCTTATATATAATCATGTTTACTTAAAATACAACTAAATTAAACTAAAATAGCTAAGTCATATCAGCTAATACGATATTTCTCACAAAACTATATATAATATTCTTCTGCGAAGAGCTTTTATTTTCAACGAGAGTCAGCTTCAAAGTAGATTACAAATGTGAAGCATTAATTAATAAATACAATAAATACTTAACATGAAAATTAAGCTGACCCATTCAACTTATAATTTCAGCGATAATTTATACAAATTCTTTGAAAATTCCATCACAATGTTTACAATTTACAAATGTTGCCATATTCAAACGTCCTCAGCCACCCTGACGACGATGACGTCATGACGTGATGACGCAGCAAACTCACTGTCCGTCCGCACACTGGCACTGTTATCATTGCGTTGATTCGAACAACTTTTCCCGAAAGTATTTAATTTTTTGCGCAAAGAACACTTCCAAACCGTCGGCACAGCGATAGAACTCCGAGTCCTTCGGGTTGAAATAGCGACAGTTGTCGAATATCTTAGTCATGTCACCGATAAATTCACTCAAAGTACTATACGTCTGATCGTTCACCTTTCTTTCCACTGTCTGCAAATCTGTAAAGATGAAATCATATTTTGTATTGCAAGCTTATTAAATTAAGACTCTTCAAATATAATTTAATGATACTGACATAACTTAATTCTACAATATCGCAGTAGAAATTAGAGATGCATATATTTACGTACCCATTGGTTCTTTTATCACTTTGTAGTAAGTGGGAGCTTCTCTGGGATCGACCGGCTCCATAAAGGGCCAGGCGTTTTTATGCAACTGTATCTGCTTCACCAGCCTTTTAAGATTATCGAAGTCCTTGGCGGAGAGCTCTTTCATGTTTGCATAATTGACCGAATTATTCTTCTGACAGTTCGGGCAGATGTACTCGTCGATGTTGTCGGCCTCGGACTGTAGAATACCGACACATCGGCCGTGGAACCAGTCCTGGCATCTGTCGCAGCAGATGTAAAATCTGTAACAAAAATATAAACTTGGAAATTCAACAAGAAAATCTTGACGAACCCTATATGTTTGAGTGTTTTATACAAACATTCATCTTTTGTGGGATAATTTAATATAATTATAATTATATAATGAAAACGTGTAACAGTAACTAATTTAGAGTTGCATCCGAATAGTCGTGTGGCAGACACTTCAAAAATAATATAGGCAGTGAAAGATGCAGAGATGTTGACAGCGACACAGTCAATAGAGCTCGGCGTATTAGATGTACCTGATTATTCTTAGTATTCTATCAAAAAGTGGCCAACAGCGTGTCAAGACACGCTTATATGGGTTCCGTATCAGGTCATCTGGTGAAAAATGTATTTGTAAAATATCTTCGAAAATTGTTGTCCGATTTTGGTCAACATAATCCAATAGTTGGGGAATCATAGACGGAGGGAACCACATTGCGGGCGAAGAGACAGACAGAGTGATACTGTAAGGGTTCCTTGAAAACGGATTGACTTGACTACGGAACGCTAAAAAGCCGGCAAATAATTGATAAGTAAATTTACTGAAATAGAAGTTTTAAATTACTATATTAGCCCTGGGCAGTAAGGCAGTAAGTAACAATAGTAAGTATGAGGATGCCTTAGCTTATTCAGTGCTCGGCATTTGAGTAATTAGAGTCGATTCGTAACGAACAGTCTAAGCGGTTCTTACCGCGGCCGGGTGATAGATGGGTGACGTATTGTAACTGGTTTTCAAATATCCTCCCTCCTCCTTTTCCTTTCCGGAAGGTACGTAAAACAGAGGCTCCCGATTAATGTCCCTGAGTAAATTAGTCGTGAGATTGCAGGGGTTCCGGGGATGTCATCAGACGGGAATATTCAAAAAGGCTCTCAGACTATGAGCTTTGCAGTGCAAATATTTTTTAGCATACTTTCGCTGTGGATAGTTTCTATTGTAAGTTATAATTTTGTTTTTCTCTGTAAGTGAATTTTGTAACAAATTCTTTGAGAAATAAATTCTTTAACCACATAAATTAATTATAACCAAAGCGAAAAACTCTTGTAGAGACACATGGTCGCTTTCTTTAAAATAAATCAAGTTTAAGGTATGTTTGTTTTGTATTTACTTTGCGAAATTTGAGGAGATTGTTGCTTGATCAGTGGTCGGTATTTGAGTCGATTTCTAGGTTAAGCAATTCTTAAACTAGTTCCGTGTCAACCTCCGTGTTATGGAAGACACGTAAAACCTTGCGTTTTTTTATATATAACAGGGGACAAACGAGCAGCCGGCACTCACCTAAGTGAATACCGACGCCCTTGGACAACTGTAACACCGGAGGGCTCGCAGATTCTTTGCCGGCCTTTGAGAAATGAGTATGCTCTTTTCTTGAAGGTCCCTAAGTCGTATCCGTTCGTAGATAGAAGCTGGCAACTGATTCCAGGGGTATGCCGATTGATGTCATTGAGTGATATAATAGATTGTAGAGATTGTGTGGGTCCCTGGGATGACGATAGACGGCAGTCGGTCATCTTAATTCGCCCCATAGCTGCATCCTCCGCGATCGTAGGGTTCTAGACCGATCATAGCGTTGCAGTTTCAGTGGATAACTATATGTATAACAATCAAGCGTTGTTCGTTGGTTTCGTTTCATCTCGAAAGCCGCAAGACCGTTTTAAATTCTTTAAAAGAAAAGAAAAACGTTTATACTAGACTTTGACTGATGCACCATGTAAAATTATTATTATTATTATTTATATAACAAGGGGCAAACGGGTAGGCGGTTAACTCGAGTGACTACCGGCGCCCATGGACAACTGCAAAAACAGAGGGCTTACAGATGCGTTACTGGCTTTGGAGGAATGAGTGTGCTCTTTTCTTGAAAGTCCTTATTATATATAATATTCAGCCAATGGCACGTTTTACGGAAAATACATAAAGGTGATTGGTTAATTGCCGTATAAGATGTGAGCATAAATTCAGATCCGCTAGTTACATTAAAAATCACGAGTGTGTTGAAAAATATTGTATGGGTAAATTTTTTGTTATTTTTTCCGTCTGCTCAGCGCGCTTTGCAATTGGGTTTGATTGGTGTTCGGGAATGTCAGTAATGAAGTAATTGGATTGGACATTGTGAGTTTATTGAGGCCCAGTGTGTTGTTGTTAGACTTAGTAGCATATTTACGAATACATATACTACCGGACCCGGTAGACGTGGTCCTGCCCAAAAGTTAGGTTCATCATCATCATCCACAATCCTTTCTCTCCCACTGCTGGACCTCTCCGCTTGTACCACTTTACACTTGTAAACTTGAATTACTTACTATTCACGACAATTTATTATCCTATAACATTATTCCCCGTTCCCGTTCCCGTTCCGTTTCCGTTTCATTTCCTTTTTGCTTTACGATTTCTTTTTTATTCTACAAGCCATGTCTTAACAATAACGAACACAACAAAAAAGAAATTATCCAATTTGGTCGGAAGTCCAGTCGTTCGGAAGTTATGCACGTGCATACATTTCGGCGACTCATTTTTATTTGCGAATAGAAATTGAGATATTAGCTATTCTATCTTTCAAGTAAGATTAAACTGCATACGGTGTGCAAATTTGATTAAAATCGGTTTAGTAGTTTAGGAATCCATCACGGACAAAGAACGTGATGCGTAATTTATATATATTAAAGAAGAAATGATTAAGAAAGATTATATAATTAAGAATAACAGGACTACATCTTGGGTTCTTCTAATGTTCCCGTTTCCATCCCGTTTCTCGTTTCCCATCCGTTTCCCGTTTCTCCTTCATTTACCTAGCGTTATCCAGGTCTATTACCAGGCTCGCCTTAGATAGCAGAGTACGTGGCTATGGGGCGAGTTAAGATGACCAACTGCCATTGGACATCATCCCCGGAATCCCCATAATCTCACAACTAGTATCACTTAGCCAAATTAATCAGAACCTACTGTTTTATTTACTTTTCGAAACACGGAGAAGGTCGGATATTTGAAAACCAGCGTTAGCATTGGTCACCCATCAACCATCCGGCCGCGGTAAGAAGTGCCGAACCTAGCGATTGACTTACTTTCCGATTACTGATTGAGCGACGATCTCCTCTCACATTTCTGCACCTTAGTTTAAATTAAAAGCTTGAGTTAGGAGAGAGTGCGCGAATACCCCAGGACTTGAACAGGGTACCTTATTGATTTTAGTCCATCTCTTTTACCGTTGAGCTATTGTGGGTCAAATATTGATTGTACTTTGTAAGTTTAATAGGTATATATTGATATGGTTATTTGGATTGGACATGACGAGTTTATTAGGTCAGTGTATTGTGAAGACTTATCCACTAGCTGTGCCCGCGATTTCGTCTGCATAAGCAAATATATTCCATTTTAGCGTGATGTTATGTAGCCTATAGCCTTATTTGATAAATGGGCTATCTAACACTGAAAAAATTTTTTAAATCGTACCAGTAGTTCCTGAGATTAGCGCGTTTAAGCGAACAAACTCATTCTTAAACTTTATTTATTAGTATACATAATAAGAAGGAGCAAACAGGCAGGCGATCCATCTTAGTGGCTACCGACGCTCATATACAAATTCACTACTAGAAGGCTCGCAGATGTGTTGCTGGCATTGAAAAATGTCTATGCTATTTTTTATTCAGTACTGCTTTCGACCAGTGACTTCGCCCTAAACGTTCTTTAACTTTCACCCCTTTCAAATTCCATTTTCGCTTCGCAAAGTAGCCAAAGTTCTTCTCCAAGGTCCAATCTATCCCTATATAGAAATTCATCTAAATTGCACCTGTAATTCAGCTGTGAATACGCAACAAACAGAGCTATTTTCTAATTTGTAATATTATTATGGGTTCGGAAAATTCACTATCAGCCGTCACTCGCACGATAGTTTTTTTACCGCGCGTTAAAAAAGCGTTCAAATAGAACAAATTATAAACTTCTAACTTTATGTTCACATGACAGCGGCTTTAAAACGCGACGCTTTTTTATTGAGCAATGTTTAATTTTCAAGGCTATACATATATACACATATAGCGTAGTCATTTAAAATTGGTTGCACCTGATAACCAGCGCTGTCATATTTTTTAGTGCGACACCATTTGCTGCTAAGGTTGCAACCCTCTCACCTTATTGCCATCTATTACATCTTAATTTAAGTTATAACATTTGTTTTTGACTGGCCCGTTGGCGCAGTGGGCAGTGCCTCTGCCTTTCGCTCCGGGGATCGTGGGTTCGATCTTCATCATTTATTTTATATTTTGATATATATATTTGTTCCTCTGAATTGTTTTTTCCCCTTTATAATTTTAAATGAGAATTTAAATATAAATGTTTGTTTTGTTTAACTTATGCATTTTTAATAAATTTATATATATCCAAAGTGGGGTCACCCACTAATTAAACCTGGATAGGCAAAATTTCGGACTCCCACTGTAGCATCATCCGATTAGCCATAGCAGCATAAAGTGACGTTAAATAAATAACCAACCAACCAGTTTCTTTTTGTTTCATTAACATTAACAAATTTAATCATATTGTACTAGAGACAGCTCACCGTTTCATGTTACTTCAATATTTATTAGATAAATTTGGATACATGTTTTGGCGATGTTTCAAAATTCCTATTTCATATCTAGACACTCACAGTTAAAAATTGTTACTTTCAGTAAGTTAAAAAAAAAGTACTACAACTATCCATGATAGTTGTTTATACTTGGGTTCAGTACATGATAGAGACTGTACAGTTTATATGATAGTGCTAGGAGATGATTTGTACGAGATCACGCTCCACTGCCAGATATTTCCTACAATTTAGGTTACCCACTTTATAGATGCTGGTTCAGCCCCAGGGTATCTCCAGGTACCACATGGTCTATTCGTAACTGTTAACAGATTAATAAATTATCCTCCACAGCTGAATATGAACCCGGTATTTCGATACTTTTTCAATAAGCCTAATAAATACCCGTACCTTTTCTGTTGTAATAGCTATGTGATGCAATAAACTCTATCGAAATCGATCCAGTAGTTCTTAAAGAACGTTTAATGATTTACTAAAATTGAAAATTAAAAAAAATCCCCGACAGTCTGTTCCTTGGGACCATTGCAAGGAGCACCAATACGATACTTCTGCTGTAAGTTGGTGAGGAGTTGTGTATCCTGCTGGTTCCAGATGCTGCAGCATCAGGTCAAGGTTAAGCAACTATGCTATTTTGATATACTGCACTTACTGTGCATAGTTGTAGTAGTAAATTTCAAGTTGATTAAACCAATAGCCTTTCTTTTTTACTTCACTGATACCCAGAATGTCCACCTTGTACCTTTTCATCTCCTCCACGAGTTCGACCTCCTTTCCCATCAGTGTCTTAATGTTCCAGTTTCCCAGTCTCATATCCATTTCCGCGCCAGATCGTTTCCATTTAGACAGTCCGTTTCCGAGGCTATTTTTAATGCTCTGAATCGATTGTACTCTCCTGTGGGTGATTGGCCCGACAGAAAAGGCCCGTTACCTCGGTGCAACTGGCCTCCTGAATCCCCAGGAGGGAAGGTGTAAGAGAGGATATGGGAAGGAAATAATTAGGTAGGATGGGGTCAAGGTATGGACATGATTCTCCCCTAATAGTAAAATTAACGTTAATTATTGAGTGAGAACAAAAACTAAAAACTGGGTATAATACTGTATGAAATTAGATAAATATAAAGATAATCGCAACTTAATAATTATGATTAATGACATGAGCACCCAATATGATTAATTGATGTAACTTTTTTCAACTGTGTTTAACGATTGCATCTCTAAGCCACATGTACCAATCTAACGGTCGTTACCTAATAATTTGATATACTAAATAGGGAGGACATCCTTGAGTTGAACGAGCTAATAAAAGACCCAGGCGTTCTTCTGTTAAATTTCGTCCCCATTACAAAGTTATTAACTTCCATTTTTAGGTTTACTCTTGCACAAAATGGTGTAGTAAGACTCAATGGCCAGACATCACAGCAGTTCCACTTTTATAAAGGAGTAAAGCAAGGAGACAGTCTTAGTCCATTGCTCTTTATCCTTCTCATGGACGAGGTATGGAAGGTCTGTAAAAGGAGACCCCCAAGAGCTGTAGTAGGATACTGGAATTTAACCCCAGTTCTTGCTCAGGCCATGATATATGCAGATGATGTGGTCCTAATAGCTGATTCCCAGGAAGCTCTCCAGTTATCTTTAATGGAATGGCATGAAGAACTGAAGATCAGAGGGCTACACATAAATCCAAGGAAGAGCAAGGTGATGTACGTTGGAAGAGAGAACGTGGAGCCTGTAACAAATTCAATTACCCTTCCCGTGGTATTCATGGGCTCTATCACAACTGACTTCATCATCTCTTGCTAATGAGGAATTAGATCTAAAATACCTGAATGGTTAGATACATGGGTCATTCGACCTAAGATAACGCCAATAATCTCCTTTTGACTTTAACAACGGAAAGAATCGTACAAGTTAGACTCAGACGACAGCAATGGAAGTAATGTTTGACATATTATAAATCTTATTCAAAAAGTATCAAAACAATACGAATGAAATTTTTTAAAATCACGTGAGACCCATGATATTATATTACCATAATGGGTGCCCCTCAGCTTTGATTGCACTTGATACTTTTGAATATATTTCAACCTCTCCTTTATAACTAACCAAGGGGTATCTTCATCTGCCTAGATGAAATTCAAAATTTTCCCCTCTCACTCTGCATACAAGTTCTGCTTTTAGAGTCTCCCCTGGGTCCAATACATTTTCAGCTAACTTTGGATTTTATTCATAATCCTGTCCCCAGCCTTCAAAAATTATTTAATTCACCGGTCTCACCCGAAAAATTTTCCAATGTTGCAATCGTTTTCTCGAGCTTCTTAGCAGTCACCTCTCTCACTCTCGTCCACGAAGTCTCCCTCGGGAGTGGGGGAATTTCATCCGGAACTTGTAGTGTGGCCGGTCTTGAAATGCCTTCAATCGTCATTGCACACAAACTCAATTTTTTTTAATAGTTGCTAAAATTTTTAAAGGCAATTATTAGCTATTTTTTATAAAGTGTACAAAGATCTGGCCCAGGTCCCATACATTTCTGGAACGTCCCATTTAACTACTAGCTCTTCATTTACCTGCGCACGTCTCCGTCTGCGCCTGTTATGATTATATTCCCGCAGGAACAATGAATTTTTCGCGATTATATTTCAAATACATGAGAGAGCCATGCATTTTTCACGAATGGGCCGGCTTGACCGGAGTGATACCAAGCCCTCACAGAAAACCGGCGTACAATGATGCTTGCGTTGTGTTTTGCCGCGTGAGTGAGGTTATCAGAGGCTTCCTCTGTAATTTCAAATTCTACCGACGATTCGTGGTACAATAATATTTTTAAAAGATGTAAAGAGCGCCCTCAGACTTGTCCAAATTTCCAAATTATTAATAATAAACTTTATCGTTATACTAAAGGTAAAACCTCCCTTAGTAGTGATTTTGATTGGAAGGAGGTTGTACCAAAGGAGTCTAGAGAGGAAGTAATTCACTCCAATCATGATTCTCTATTAGCTGCACATCCTGGCATTGAAAAAACTTATAAAAAAATTAGACTTAGATTTTATTGGCCTGGCATGTATCAGGATATATCAAACTATGTGTCGCGTTGTCGTATTTGTAAAGCATACAAACATTACTGGTACCCGGACACGCCGGCCCAATTCGCCTACAAGCATGGCTCTACCTCTAATTTGGCAGGGAAGTAGTTTATATTTATTTATTTATTTATACGCTTTATTGTACACCACAAAAGAAATTAACACGTAATAACATACAGCACGAAAAGAAGTACAAAAAGCGGTGCTATCGCTGAAGAGCGATTTCTTCCACACAACCTTTAGGACAAGGAAATGTACGAAGTGGTAATGCAGTAGATGGTGCATTAGAATAAATGAAATAATATAAAAATATAACAATATGAAACAGTAAACTGTAGTAGACTATAGTTAGTAGATGTCCGCTAAGAACGGCTCTTTCTATACGGCCAGATTGAGTTGTATGGGCAAACTCAATTTTACACGGACGCAGCTGTGGAAAACAGCTATGTATGTAAACATCTTACAGATGTAAAAATCTCATGCCACGATGTCTATATTCGAGATGTGTTTAATTAATTGATGAACCAAAAGTGTTTTATTGATTAAATATGTTCCCTACATCTTTGGTCCAACGGATAAAGGATTTTTTTTGTCATGGATTTTTTTTTAATTTTTATCTACTTTCGAGCGATATGACGTTTGCAGAGTGCGGTACTTTTTTTAAAAATATGAACTCTCATAATGAAGCAATTTGTGTAATCTATACTGATATATAAAGCTGAAGAGTTTGTGTGTTTGTTTGTTTACTTAAACGCGACTATCTCAGGAACTACTGTTCCGATTTGAAAAATTCTTTCGGTGTTAGAAAACCCATTTATCGAGGAAGGCTATGGATTATGTATCATTCCGCTAAAATTGAATCTAATTTTTTTTATCTTATTTTATGCGGATGATGTCGCGAACACTGTCAGTTGCTTATATTAGACGCACGAAGTTGATATATTAAAAAATGTAAGCTCCTATGTGCAGCTTTGGTGGTGGATATTCAGTTGGATCGAAAACAGTATCACCAGTACCGGTACCGATAACAGTACCTGTAATTGTGAAAGTTCCCGGTATACCTGCCACCTGTGTACCACGAAAAGTTTGGTTGGCGAATCAAAAGTCGAGAGACTTCAACGGCCAGGAAAACGTTCTACTGTTAATAATGCTTATAAAGATTAAATGATTATTGCTTTTTTAAAAGTCACAATTTTTTTTGAATTGGTTTTCTACTTTAGAATACATAGGTAACGTATATAAAAGGCATAACAAAACGGTTTCTAAAAAGTACCATAATATAATTTACTCGTAACTATGTTAAATACTTTCGTTTCTTTTATTATTGGTACTTAACTGTTTTGTATTAAAAGTAAGTGCTTATAAAAGTATGTAATATCCAGAGATGTTAAATAAATGAAAAATAAAAAACATGTTGGTAAAACGTATTCAAATCAAACCATAAATTAAATAAAAATATTGGCATCTGGTATTGTTTTATTTGCTTTATTTCATTAATACCGCAATTTCCTCTGCATACAAATTATTGTCAATTTCCTATAATTTTATATATATTAATTTTTAGCTAAAATTAAGTTAACCAATGTTATAGTTTAATTCAAATATTTCCTTTAGAGGAAGCGGGAATTAGACATTATTAGGAGGTAGAAAATTCCTTTTAAATTACACTGTAAATTATTTTATGCTATTTATTTATTCAGTGTGTCCACATTTAAGCCCACTTAGCTGTACAATTTTCTTAAGGTTAATTGATCAATTAGCAAACGTCCTTAGTTAAAAGTCAGACCTAGATTAGCATATGGCGTTATACGGCTTTGTTATACGGGGTTTTATTTAATTAAGGACTTGAAACCTTGAAACGAGCAATTGATTTTAAGATATCGACGCAATGAAAAAAAAAGTAAACAGGGTACTGACTACTGGCGTTCCGATCCATCCAGTCGCTGGTGAAAATAGTGTCTAACTATATGATTTGGATTTTCGCTGTAGAATTTATAATCCTTATACGTAATGTTGTCGCCAGCATTTTTGTAATCAGTTTTCAGGAGCAATATTGCTATTAGTGGCATCAAAGCGATGGGTTGTTGTCAATAAATATTAAAAAAAAAAGTGGGACGCAATTGGCGGGAATACGAAGAACGCTATCTGTCAATTGCTCGACTATGACATTACATAGGAAGGATCTAGGAAGAAAAAAATATTAGAAAACTTCGAATAGTTTTAGTGTGTAACGTTGTTATTCAACTCAAATAAACTTTAGTGTAAAGTACTGCGTTTTATTAGTAATTATGTATAATCTAATATAATATTTTTTGTATTGGTATTATATAATATTATATTTAGTATTACGTTGAGATAACTCTAGGAAGAAGAAGAAGCTTATCGGCAACGTGCGAATGGTAAAATATTTTAAGATGTCTATTGACTACGACCTTTTTTAGGGTTCCGCAATGTGTACACAATCAATAAATGTGGCCGCTTATGTCACAGATTCCATACTTTTGCAAAGGGACCAAAAAGGTTACTTCCTGTTGACCTAGAATCATGAAAACTGTCAAGAGGCTATTATCTTGTAGTACAAGTATTAGAAAAAATCAAAATCTGTGAAAAACAAAATGGCAGAGACTTTGTCAATTTAAAAGAAATCTTATTAAAAGTATAAATATTACATTGACCTGGTAAAGCATTATATGATGGTACGGAACCCGTAGTGCGCAACTCTGACTCGCATTTGTCCAGCTTTTTGTATCGACTGTGATGGTTGCTTGAGAACAAGCAGTCCGTATGCCTATTGACCACTTTTGGACATAAAAAATATAGGTTGAATTTCGAATACTGACGCGATGTTAAATAAATATATACAGGACTATATAAGACACGGACGTCTGTTCCTAAGGTAGACAACTTAATGCCTGTGTTATAGGTAAGAGGCGCCTGCTGTACAGAAATATATATTTTTTGTAGAAATATATAAATACATACATATAGAAAATACAGCCAGACTTGAGGCAGGAATCGAGCCCACAGCCCCCGGAGCTGAAGGCAGGGTCACTGACCACTGCGCCAATGGGCCGACCAATGTTAGATGGTGAAATTCGTAAAGATAGTAAAGATAATTCGAAATACGAAAATGTCACTTTTTTCCAAATAATAGATAATAGATGGTGTAACGCAGTATCGATTGAAATAGTACACGGAAACTGTATTCGGTTACAAAATCGGATATGTTAAAATATTATATCATATTAGTATAAATATTGGTTCATATTGTATCATAGTATTCAGGAACAGAATGTCGGCTATGTGGTGGCTTACCGGCTTGCTTTTCGTCAGTTATTTCAAATTTAGCATTAAATAAAATAATGAAATATTTTTAATATTAGTTTTGTTTTCTAGATAAAAAACATAGTTCATAAAAAACAAATGCCACTGCAGTCTCTGAACTGAAATAGAACTCATAAAATCGAAATATTGGAATATCATGTAGCTTGTTTTAGTTTTTAAATCGATGCATTCTATTTAAAGTAAGAAACAGTTCTATATTTTATGTGACGGATTAAATAAGTCAGGAACAGTGGCTTTGTGATTTGTCAATTTTAAACTGATCGAGCACGACAAAAGACATAACAAAAAGTAGTTCCTCCACCCGTTGCTAAGAAACGCCTATACAATATTACGTCACTAACCACAGTCATCTAAGGATGTATAATCATTACCTCAATAAATAAAATATTTAATCGATACAAAGTAAATAAACCTAGGCAATATCCAATGGATCGATCTACCAACGCCATCGCAGTGGCCAAAAAAAATTACAACAGCCTGGGTTAGGTAAAGGATCTATTAATGACGGTGAAGGTAAATATACTTTTGTACGTGATATCTATTTTTTTACTGGTAGGAGTTTTATGCATTAGTAGTATGGGTCGCAGAAAGCACTGTACCGAAGAACAACGCAATTTAATAAAGAAAGTGCGCGGTGGAGGTAAATCATATAAATTCATTCAAAATACTATAGGTTGTTGCGCCAAAATATAATAAATGCCCTTCTCCCGGGCCATCTGTTCCTGTCTACCTCTGGGTCAACCCGATAACTTCCCCTCCAAGTATTTATGAATTTTTTTCGCTTCCTTATATTTACGGATGTGTAAGTTATAATATGACTTTTTTGTTTTATCTTTATATATTATTATAGAGGTGTGTATATTACAGGCGTTGATTTGCAATGTTTAAGATCCTCGGTTCAAATCCGACTCTGGAAGATCTACTTTTGTTTAATCTTTTGTCGTACTCGATCAGTTAAATTATAAATATTTTTGAATATTGGCAAATTACAAAGCCACTGTTTATGACTTATTTAAGCCGTTGCACAACATACAGTTTTTTATGAAGACAGAAACAATCTCTCTTGAATCTATTATTAATCATGGTTATAGATCCATTCTGACATCCCAGCACACTGCAGTCAGAACAATAAGTACTTTGCATCTTACAGCTTCCCAGAATCCTTTGTGTTGTGCTGATGCATTCCTGCTCTAAAACTGGTTATTTTATATTATTAATGTCTTATACATTTATCATAAGTCAAAGCATTTTTGTAGAGGCACGCGGACGCATCCTTCAAAAGGAACTAGAAAAAAATGAAAGAAATTCAATAAAAATGAAAATAAATCAATTATTTCTTGAAACGATTGTGGCAAAGGGGAGGAGTGCTGTACATTTAGAAAAAAATAATAGCCAGCGCCTCACGATGTATTTGCGAATAGTTTTTCTCTGCATCATTAAGCGTACGAGATGCGTAAGCGATCGGCCGCTCGTACGAACCGTCGACACTCGGCTGAGACAGGACGCCCCCGACGCCTCGCGCACTCGCATCGCACGTAACTATCAGCGGTCGGTTCGGATCGTAATGAGCTAGCACTTCTGCACTAGTCAATAAAGACTTAATTTCTTTGAAAGCCTGCTCGCATTCACTCGACCAGTACCATTTGCAGTCTCTCTTCAATAATTTATATAAAGGTGTTAACCTAGCGCTTATATTTCTAACAAACTTAGCATAAAAATTAACAAGTTCTCTATTGTCAATGGCTAATATAGCTTCAAAGAAAGTTGCTTTAAATATTTTACAGTGGAACTCACAAAGTTTAAGTCCAAAATTATTAGATTTTAAATTATTATTATATAGAGAAAAAATTCATATCGCTATCATAAGTGAAACGTGGTTAAAGTCAGGTTCATGTTTAAATATTAGTCAGTATAATATATATAGAAACGATAGAATAGATTCATATGGAGGGGTAGCTATAATAATACACAAATCCTTAAAAACTGTCGCCAAGCCTATTATGGTGAGTAACAGCGGTATTGAGTTATTACATGTAGAAATTTTCAATTGTAAAAGTTTGAAAAATGTGATTATCTTTTATATTAAGCTGCAATGTTTGCTTGCTAATATTTGTAAAAACAAAAATAATAAAATTATAATATGTGGTGACTGGAATATTGATGTGACAAAAAATAATAACAAACATACGCAAACCATCATTTCCATTCTTTCAAATTACAATATAGTAATACACTCTCGAAAACCAACAAGAATAAAATCATGTATAGATTTAATTGCAAGTAATATTTCAACTGCCAAACAAATCAATAAAGTACTAAGTTTATCAGACCACGAGACAGCACAATTACTAAATTTTAATATAACATATACTCAAAAACAAAGTATACAAAAACAACAAGCATTATTTGAAAAAAGGTGAAATGAAGTTAGTTAATATAAGTTAGAATAATAAATAGTTGTGTGAACGAACACTCCTGAAGATATCATTGTTGCGATAATTGTTTTTTAATCAGATTAGTGCATAAAGTATAAAAGTAAGTTAGTTTTTTCTTGTATTAACTCTAGTTACATATAAGAAACTACCTGTACCCGCGACTTCGTCCGCATAAAATGAGGTAAAAAAAAGTATTCATTTTAGCGTGATGATTTATATTCTTCCTTGATAAATGAGCTATCTCACACTGAAAGAATTTTTCAAATCGGACTAGTAGTTTCTGAGATTAGCGCGTTCAAGCAAACAAACAAACTCTTCAGCTTTATTAACCAAAATCCAGCGGCAGGTGTTCGGGCATCGAATTCCTTCAATAATTAAATCATTATTCGATAACAGGCAAACAGAATTACGTTAGTGTCGGACGTCTTTCAGCCGCCATTATTATAACTCGCTACTTTGTTTGTAATTTAGCTACCTATATAGTTATTCCGAGATCGTTTGATCTCATCAATCCTGTATAATGATCGAAAATTTATAAATTTCATAACATTTAACCTAGAACCAATATGGCGGCTAGATTACGCGAAACCTAGCGGCAGGTGTTCGATTATAAAATGAGGTCAATAATTAAATAATTTCTCGATATATACAAATTTTTAAAAGGTTAATTAAAATACATGTATTTGGTAAGAAATAAAAATAAATTGAATTTTACAATTTCAACTTACAACTTCTTTATCGTTAAAAACATTATATTTGTTAATTTAGATTGACGTGAGCTTGATTATCTCATGATTTTAAGTGAATATATTATAACCTCAACAATTAAATATGTTTTTACTTGCCTGTGAGCGATATCTCTTGCGAATCCGAGAATCGGATTGCTAAATAACAACAATTGTTTTCTCTTTTGTTTTCTTTACATAGTGTAAAACAAATTCGCATCTCGTTGTTCTACGCTTAGATCTTTTAAACTACTTAACGAATTTTAATGCGGTTTTCACCAATAAATAGAGTACATAAGTATTCCTTTCGCTTATAAATCTGAAAGTATATCCCTACCTATTTCCCTTCTCCCCCCCCCCCTTAGAAAGAGAAGAATTGTCTAAAATAAACATATCCTTCTTACACAATATACATGAAACTCTAATGATTAGTTTTTGCAACGCACGCAGGAATACCTCGCAGATGGCAAAATTTTCTCCTACTCACTTGACATTTATCGTTATATTTTGGACAATTCACAAAAAATCTTTATAATTTATAGCCTATGTGTTATTCTGATGTATAAGCTATATTATTGTAGAGTTTTATTAAAATCGATTCAGTAGTTTTTCCGTGAATGAGCGTCAAATATACGTGCATACATCTAAACGTCCATACATCCACCATACAATAATGTAACCATACAATTCGAGGAGGTTGTAGCTTAATCAGTGGTCGGCATTTGAGTTGATTGTTAGGCTAAGCAGTTTTTACCACGGCTGGGTGGATGACCCATTATGATGCTGATTTTCAAAAATCCGACTTCCTACGCTTTTCGGAAGGCACGTAAGTCAGAGGGTCTCGATTAATGTCACTAAGTGATATTAGTCGTGAGATGTTAGTGCAGGATCCGGGGACGCTACGTTAGACTTAGAAGAAGGGAGATAGAGGATGATAATATTATATAATCATATAATATGATGATGTATGTAAACTTGGCTTCTCATTTGTATAATTACGCTTTCCTATTTATTTCCGAACATTACTTTTGGACCAAATTTGTCGTATGCCCGTACCATTATGAAGATAACGCTAAAACAAAAACTATCGAAAACTGGCCCATTGGAAATATTTATTTTTACTGGCACACACGGTTACGTATTACTGCGGGTTGATTCTACCTTTATAGCAACACTTTAAACTTCAAAGTTTATTTACTAATTGATTAAACTCAGGTATAAGAGGTCCATAAGATTTGAATTAATGTTTAAAATTTAAATTTACCATCAAAAATACGGCTTTAAAGCAATAAGTCGTTGCGTCGACTCGAATAATAAAGTATAAATGGCGCTTCACGTCTGCGGTGCCATTAGGTAGAAAATGTACTAAAACTGGTATGCAACTAAGTTCATTATCGTGTAGCCAACGAAGAATTGCTCTTGCAAGAGTATAGCAAAGCGATATTAAACCTCCTCGCGTTAGTACTTTTCACGGTTTTGAGAAGTTAGCTTATAATTGTCGTGTTCACGGAAATTCTTATTGCTCAACTTTTTGTCATCGTCTTGTTCGCTATAATTTTTGTGCTTGGTGGCTTACGGATTAGTTTATTACAAATTGTGAGCCCAAAGGTTTATTATATGTTTAAAGGTTTATTATATTACACTTGGCCGACACGCAAATGTTTCGCCAACATTCGATAGACAAACAATTTACAAGGTAGGAAATTATTTGCAAATCCCATTCATCTCGAATAATAAAATATGTAGGTGGTGTTGGAATTTCTAATTCTAACACCATGCCTGGTAGTGTAATTCAGTTAACGGTAGTCTTTCAGAAGTGGATCTTCCTCTTTATCTATCCGATAACTGATCAGTTCCACAACGGATACATGACCCCGGATTAACTTAGTTGCTATTGTCACTTCCCCTATTTCGTCCGTGATAGTAGTAACCGCATTATATTTTCTAATAATCTCCTTTCCATCCACCTTTATTTATTTTTACTTCTTTACTCCTATCTATTTATCTAATTAGAGGTAACGCCACGCTTGTAGTCCTTTTGGTCTGCAGCCGAATTGTGCCGGCGCGTTCTAATACTAGTTCTTCTTTCTCGAATAAGTAGCGGAAATGCCGTCACGTTAAGTGATGGTATTGTTGTCGCGTTTCGTTCGGTTTGTGAGAGTTTCCGGTGGCCTAAACCCCTCTTTAAAAGTGTATCTGTGACCTTTCTGGCGGTGCAGAAGTTCATGTGCATCAGTAGTCACTTATGTGATGAACCGTCTACTCGTTTGCTCCTTGTAATATAAAAAAAGAGTTGCCAACATTTGAGAAATAAGAACGCTTTTTTTTTCTTGAAAGACTAGGTCTACAATTCGAAAAGGGGTTGAATGTAGATACTCAGAGGTTGTACAAGATATAATTTTTTTTGCATACCCCACGGACCTAGATTGAGGTTATGTTGTTGAAATTTTGATATCTAACACCATCTCTGATAGTGTATTTGAGTCAATAGTATATTCTAAATTAACTCTCGAAACATTCCTCTGGGGAAAATGGTAATTAATACAGGGTAATCTGACACGTCACTACAATGCCATAGAGTCTAATCCAGGGGTCGGCAAAACACTACTGACATATGCATAAATTGATAAGTTTTATGTAAAACTAATGTTGTCAGGAAATATCTTGTGACTCTTTAAAAAGTTCCAATTTTTGACTCTTCCAACTTAAAAGGTTGACGGCCCCTGATATAGTCGATCAAAAAGAGTCTGGTCTGGTACAATACAAATGAAAATTTACAGCTATTTGGACATAATCGCATGAAAACTGTTGACAACGTTTAGAACGTATAAATTGGCGCGATATATCAAAGCTTGTCGCACGCAGCAATAAATAACACAAACAATTTGTTCAAACGCACTTTAAATCTGGCTCTACGCCGAACTTGGATATGCGATATGCTATTGTTTTTTTTACTACATATAAAAACTTTCTTTTTAATATTCTTGTGTTGATTGTGTTCCACCATTTGCCAAATTTCTAACTGACCAAGCCAAATAGGTACTCCGCTAAATTGCTGCAGATGGCACCGACTTCAGCAGATCAGTAAGTGTCTACTAAATCGTATGAAAGTACTACTTATTTTTTGCTTTTAAGTTCCTCGCCTTTTTGTTTTTGAAGCCGGTATTTAATGATTTATTTCTTTTAGTTTTTTTTTTTCTAATTTATTTTTATTATAAAAATATTAGTTGTGTTCAATTGGCAGTGAGGCACTCCTATTTACTTCGAAAACTATACTAAATTGAGTTGAATGTAGGATACATTCAACCAATGAAACTGCCTAAATATCGTTAAAATTCTTGAGCCCCAAGTAAGGAATAGCGTTAGGTATAAAACGTATAGAACTTGCTAGAAATGTGAACAAGTTCGAGAAGGGGATAACAGTTTTTGTTCTCCGGCGCGTAGTTACATTATTAGTTTTCAACTCCACGAGTTTAGGATTTTCGGTCCAGATTAGTGCGTCTAAATTAGAGGTTGGGTCGACATTGTTGTAGTTTTTGTTGGGACTTCTAGAAAGTACTTTGAGCTCCAAAGAATTCCTTTCAGATGATTATAAAAGGTATAAAAAGTATGTGAAGCCTAGTTAATTTATTCTAGATAAAAGCTAATTTTCTCAGTAATTTTTGTCTTTTTAACTAAAATAGTTTTTTGTTAAAAAGACAAACTTATAATAAAATGTCGTTAACATAACATTTTAGTATAATTCATCACTGTATTAACTGTTATTAAAATCCATAATTTGTTACTATAATGTCGTTTTTATCGAATTATAAGTCGTAAATGACAAAACGTTTTGTAATTTCCTAATAATATTTTTTTTTGAGTTAGGTCAGTATACGATTAAACATGTTATATATTATTTCTTTAAAGTTTTGTAATACATATAAATTGAAGTGTTTATTTATAATTAGTAAAAAATTCAAATCGTCATCTACTTTATTAAAGTTATACACTCAGAACAACAAAATACCAGAAGCCGAAAACACTTAATATATTATTACTTTCCACATATTATTAGCTACGTATAATGTAATAACTCTTTACGTTAAAAAACGTATTCATAAATATATAGTAATTTATTTTACACGTACAATATATAAGGAAAAAAATGTAAAAGCAATAAAATGTTTTGCATTTTATCAAGCAAAAAAAAAGAACGAAATTCTTCTTCTAATGATATTCTTCTTAAATGACAAACAGGAAATATCTCTCTTCGTCTCTTTACCTTCTTTAAGCGTAATTTTTTTTTTATAGGATGGGCTGTAACGAAGTCCAACACAAATGACAAATCTCAAAGATAATGAAGAACTCATAAAAAAGAATAAACTATCGAAAATAACAATCTAAATAAAGTGTAGATTTCCTCCGTGCCGTCTAAAAATAATTTTACCTCCAATAATTATAACACTGATGAAACTTAAAAACCAGCAAAGGTTATTAATTATCATTTTTCAAATGAACAATTAATACTGTAACACAAAACACTCGCATCAAGTTACGTCTAAAGAAGAGCTACTATAAATGATGTTGCCATAAACTAGCCATTCGCCCATATTTTCCCGTTACTGCACTTTATACACAAATAATAAAATTCAGAAGTCTCCATTTTTAATAAGTCTCACGTTTTATAAATTTTCTCATTTGAAATAAGGAGACGTACGGTCTTTTTTTGTTATATATATATATATGTATATTATATTATACACTATTTAAATAACATTATTTCTATTATTAAGAATATTAAACAAAGTACTAGTATTCATTTAATATTTATTTATTTGTCTTTAATTTCTAAATTAAAAAAAAAAGAATGTTAGAATAAGTACAAAGAAAAATTTTTGTTTTTGAAAAAATATATTTATTATCTTTTCTAGCTCTTATTTTTCCCACAATCGACTTTGATGTAATATCCGTCAGAGGTTTTATGGAAGATCGGCGTTGAAACATTCTTCATTGGTGCTCCGCTCCTATTGTACTTGCGAGCGTTACGATATATGGCTTATAGCCTTCCTCGATAAACGATCTATCTAACACTGAAAGAATTTATCACATCGAATCTGTACTTCCTGAGATTAGCGCGTTCAAACAAACAAACAAACTCTTCAGCTTTATATATTAGTATAGATCAAAGAGTACTTACTTTCAATGGTCGTAAGATAAAAAGAGTTAAAATAACAAGAGCGTCGTTATTATTAATTCGGATTAAGTAAAAACAATTAAAACTAAAACCAAGAAGTAGTGAAAAAAGATGTGTTAGATTGGCGAAAAAGTTAGATTTGTCCCACAGTTTTTTTCTGTGTTAGTAGAGCGGAGGGACTCTAAAGCAAACATGATAAGATTATCGTTGGAGTTTATTTCGAAAATATTTAGTTGAAGAAAAGGAGTTAAATTACTCTTGAAAATTAAATAGTTTATATTTTCGTAAAGATATCACAAAATCCGATAAAATATAAAGTTTATTACAACACTCAGGAAATCGTGGAAGTTTTGGGATTGTGCTACATAATAATGAACTAGAATTACAATTGCAAATAACCAGCTTTAATATTTTTCAAATGTCGGCAAAGCATTTGTAAGTTTCCTGGAAATGCAAGACATAATAGTCTCTTATTATAAGCAAATTACCTGTATATCGTTGTACGCAAAAAGGTTTGTGAGCGATTTTGACCAGTGGACGATCTCTAGTGTTTACAAATATCCTTATTATCATAGGATCATTTTGTTATTATTTCTTATATATTTCATTTTATGTTAAATAACTATAAAATAAATATAAGACCAGGAACAAATACGCTTAAAATCTTTATTGTTAAAATCCAAACTAAATTCAAATACGCGGTAAGAATAGCGAAGGTCTTTCAAGAACTTTTACTTTTTTAAGGTTGAGATGAGTCAGGAATACATTAAAAAATAAATAGCGTGTGTTTAAAAAATCAAATATATTAAGCATCTTTTATATTTTACAATAACAGGGCCGCCACTCTAATCTAATAATTAATAGCTTGTAGTAAGTGCGTAAAGGATTTTACTTGTATGAAAAACATTAATGGTATACCAATATGTCCGAATGTAATGTCATTCAAATTCAAATTCGAATTCAAATTTTATTTTAATCAACTAGACTCTAACAAGGTCTTTTAATTCAAAAGTGTAATATTAAGGAAAAATAAAAAAAATGAAAAGCAACTTTATCGACAAAGTGTGAATCGCTATCGGTATACATTCGTATGACGTTTTATTCAAATTCAAATGATATTTTATTCAAGTAGACTCTAACAAGCTCTTTTGATTCAAAAGTGTAATATTAAAGACATATTAAAGTCGTTAATGACAAAATGTTTTTGGGATTTTCCAAAATTAGCTTTTTTGAGTTAGGTCACTTTATTATTGAGTATTCGATATATACACGTTGGTTCATAACAATGTCGCGTACCTACCTGGCCAATATAATCTTCAAACTCAATTTGTGTAAAGTATCACGGGAAGTTTTGTCGTTAATATATCGTTAGCCTGGTCGGTGCGGTGGAGGGAATCTGGCTTCAGTCTAAAATAGCTCGTTTTACCTGCCAGGGTTACTCCACTGTTATTATATTTAAGGTAATAGATATGTATATAAAAGGCAAAATAGAGTACGCATTAAAATCGTATATATTATTCCTAGATATGAATAACTTAAAAAATTATAATTTTGAAGTAAACAACAGTAAAAGCGACATTAATTTACAATTCTAAAGAATGCTACAAACGTAAATAATTTACTTAATTATCTCTTTATATTGTCCTCATTACAATACTGAATATGAGACTTAAAATATTTAAGTTGCTTTATATTTTATTTATTAAATTACGACATTGTATTTAATGAAGTTACGAACATTTCGTCTTATAACTGTTTTATTTCAAATTAATACATTGCAAACATTTTTTTTTGTTTTTTTTTTTATAAAAGAATTATTTTAATTATGAATACTTTTTAGGTATGTCTAATATTCCCTTTTCCCCTTTTTACACGACCCCCGGAGCAGAAGGCAGGGAGACTGCGTCAACGGGCCAGCCGATATACATATATTACACAGACACAAACGAAATTTGCACACTAAACCAATCACATGTAATCTATATATAGAAAAGCCAAAGGTCATCTAGCATGAAATCTCAAAAACCGCGGGAAATAGTCATTGTACGTAAACCGTAAAATCCACTTAGACCCCTATTTCTAAGATGACGGCTTAGAACAACGGTTATAACCCTTCAAATTTGAATTTAAGCTGATATCAAAAAAAAAAAAATTGCGTCCACTAACAAATGCAACCCCTAACTTTTCAATGGACTATTCGTCATTTCTTCTTTTTCTTCTTCCTAGTATAATCCCGGTTATATACCAGGAGCCACTTAGATTGCAGAGGGTGTGGCTATGGGACGAGTTAAGATAACCGATTGCCATCTGACGTCATCCCCGGAACCCCCACGACTTCTACAACCTTACGAATAATATCACAAAGTGACATTAATCGGGTTCCACTGTTTTACGTGCCTTCCGAGACACGGAGGAGGTCGGATATCAAATGTAAACCAGTGCTATAATGTTCCACCCATCTATCACCCGGTCGCAGCAAGGGCAACTTAACCTAGCGATCGACTCAAATGCCGACCACTGGCTAGGCCACGACTCCTTTGGAGGCATGCGTCAATTGCACAGCTGAAGTGCAATCGTGTGCTTTGATATCATTGTCCTTGATTTTGGTAGTATAGCATTCGAGTGTTTTTTTTTACTTTCAATTATAGGCAAAAAGTAGGAAAATCTTACCAGAAGGATGGCAACCCTAACGTAAATGTCAGGAAATATATCAAAATATTGAAGATAGGCACATAAACAGTGCTCGTACAACACTCGAGGAGAAATCAATACAGACTGTATAAACTATGTCGTACACATGTAGAACTAACAGTTTATATACGATTACGACAACGAGCTTTTCTATTATATAAAAAAGAAATAACACTATTAATTTTTTTCATATTCATTTAAAAGATAAGTAAGTAGTTGCATTACTTATCTTTAGTTAGCAAATATTCTGTATCATTTATCTTTAATATTACTAAAAAAACCTTTATCAATTACGACAAAATACTCATTATAATCTAAAGGGTTTATACCGAAATTACCTGGTACAAACAATAAATTTATAAAAGTTTTGTTTTATTACTTTGATACTATTTACACTGCTTACTATGAAAATAAAGTTATGTACAAGCCACAGACAGGCACTTCAATTTTATTTACATGTCACAGACATAATAAACATCATATCTAGGTTATTCTGTACCGAAAACAAACGTTGAGATATGACATCGTTCCCTATATATCGCTTGTAAAAACCTCGATACTGGGTCATTGTATAATTTTCCCGTTACGATGGGAACACTTCCCTTGGGCTGGGAATTAAGCTCGCGGTCCTACGATCGGACTATTTTATAACTTAAACTAATTAGAAACCCCGTTTTTATATATATTGTGTGTATATATATAGTCTATTGTGAGTATGTATGCCACAGAACGTCGGTACCAAGCCAAGCAACATACGTTCCCCGGTAAACCGATACAGATGGTACCGACTTCAACACGTCAATAGGTGTCTACTAAATCGTATAAAAGTACTAATCATTTGGTTGCATTTTCGCAGTTTTAACGTCAATTATAAAGTCCTATAAATCGATGAACGCCGGCTGCACGCACTAAAAAGGATAACTCATTGTCACGTTCCACTTGAGTCGAGCTTGCAAGCGAGAGCGCAGAATAAGCATTAGAGAAGCCCTAATTGGTCTAAGCGTTTAGCGTTATCACGTAAAATTTCATCATTGATCGATGTTTTTCGTGTTTGTATTCTGTATATTTCGGAATAGACGGAGTTGTAATTCGGTAGCCAGTTTTTTTTAAAGTGAAATTCGAACAGGACGTCTGTTGGTTCCGCTAGTACGAAAAATAAACTAAAAATACTTTTTTAATACTAACTGGTCTTCTAAATATTTTTATGGCTTCTATTTATGTAATATGCAACAAGAAAAAAATTAACATATGAATAATTATGTCTTTGAACTAACATAATAACTAGGGGCACATATGTACGTACATATTCTAACACGAAATAGCTAACACGAAATACCGTGTCCAAAAGCTTTTTAATCCCAATCCGAACAACGCTTTGGGAAGCTTATTCGCGCCTTTATGCATAAGGTTTAATGTTTCAAGTTATTGTGGCTCGTAAGCTCTTCGAATGAGGCTTAACATTTTATAAAATACTAGTTGTTACCCGCGAATTCGTCCGCGTAAATTTAGGTGAAAATTTTTTGCGTGATTATATATAGCCTTTCTTAATAAATGGGCTATTTAACATTGAAAGATTTTTTTAAATAGGAGCGGTAGTTCCTGAGATTAGCGCGTTGCGCTCGGAGGCGTCAACCTACTTACGTCCCATAACTCCTCAAAACACGGTATCCGCAGACTCGGCCTCACACCAGGCACTCGTGGAGTACTGTCTCTTGATCGGAAGCTCCACGCGGGGCTTCGCGAATGGCTGAGGCTCGGCTCGTCCCAAACCCCCCGCTCGTTCTTTGACGCTTTGTAGGTCACTCTGACCAACAGCATTACACGTTCAGAAAAGAAAGTTAAATAACAAACGAGGCAAAATTGGACTAAACAGGCATTTATATATTATTACATAAAGCGAAAACTTTAGGTAGGTATTTAACGAAAATTGCGCAGACGGAAGAGTATAACATTTGGCACAATTGTACTTCATATAGAGGAAGGTGTGCAAATGCTCATATTATTTATATATGCGAGATTACTGTATTAAATTATTACAATAAAACCACCCGGACACCAGACGATTTGCACCGTTTACATATGATGATGATGTCAAAGTGTAATCGTGACAACCGTATGTTATATGAATTGTCAAATTTTATTTTTTTGTGAATAGATCAATATATGTCGCTTTACGCAAAAAGGTTTGTGGGCGAATTTGAACTTGCCGGCGATCTCTAGTAAGTTTTAATCTTCCAACAATAATAAGGTCATGTATAAATAAATTAATAAATAAATACAGGACTATATTATGACACACGGACGTCTGTTCCTAAGGTAGACAACATAATGCGTATGTTATAAGTAACAGCCGCCTGTTATACACAAATATTTTTTTTTAGAAATATATAAATACATACGTATAGATAATACACCCCGACTCGAGGTGGGAATCGAGCCCGCGACCCCCGGAGCAGAAGGCAGGGTCACTGCCCACTGCGCTAACGTTGGAAATTTTTAACACTCAAAGCGAGGAGCTCAAATACTGGGGAGAGATCAACGAACTTCCAAAATACGTGTCACGCGCTAAGCGCTTAGATGAAAAGTAAATCATGTTTTATTTATTCACTTCAACAACAATAAACTCATTTTTTCGAATACATAGTGGGACATAGAATTAAATATGGATTTAATGACAGCTTAATTAGAGGTGGAATGACATTCTAAAATTTTGATAACAGTTTAAATCTATACTAATATATAAAGCTGAAGAGTTTGTGTCTTTGTTTGTTTGTTTGTTTGTTTGAACGCGCTAGTCTCCGGAACTACTTGTTCGATTTGAAAAATTCTTTGTTATCGTTTTAGTTGCATTTGCGCGATTATAACGACAACAATAGATTTCTTACAGGCCATACATGCTACAGTATGCGAGTTAAAAGGTTAACGGGAATAGTAACAAAGAATATTATTCATACCAAAAAATATTCTTAATCTGAAAAAATAGAAACTGTCTTTTTATTAAACTGAAAGCGAGTTACTTGTTGAGGTGTAAATTGGCCTTTAGACTAGTTTAGCTTAAGTTAATTGTCTGATTTCATCCGTCCATTTTGTATTTGAACTCTGTCTTTTTAATCTCATTATTTACTTTATTTAATGCCTAATAATTTTACTGTGTTTTGTATTGTTATACAAAATTTATTTAGAGCTCCTAAAAAGTATTAGAACAAAGATATTGGATTTTGCAAATTTGTCTTGCTTAAAGAATTAAACGTATAAAACACCCTGTCATTCCTATTTATTATAACATTTTTAATTTTGTTACTTAAACAATACCTTGTTACCAAAAATCTACCATTCCATCTTTGAAAAACTTAGAAGAACTCCATATTGGAATTGTTGTAGTTTTATTATTTTCTAATCTTTTTATAGAATCTTTTTATAAATATAGAATATAAAGGTCACATGATTTTAATGTCAATTAACAGCTCTATCAGTAAACAGTGAAAAGGTAAGAGCTAAAATTAATCACAATTCTATACTTTCCTAAAAGGTAAATTGTAATAAAAAGCGCTACATAAATTGATGACGAATGCTTTTTTATTGTTTTAGACGATTCTACTACAGAAAAAAAAACCTTCGTGTTTGTGAGAAGTAAATTTAAAAGCTACAAACGTAAAGTACCTCTTAAAATAATGAAGAAAGGAAGGTTGTAATTAACAAGTTTTTTTGCATAGGATTTCAGTTGACTAATTGATGGCATTTAGAAATGAATGGAGCGTCCAAAATTTCAGGGGAAGTGTAGATTACGTATTTAAAATCCCTGTCTGGGAAATGACTAAGGATTTAGCTGGATATAAGAGAGCTAATTACAAAGAGAATTAATTAATCCTTACGGGCAGACAGATGGACGTACGGACGGACAGAGCGAAATTATATAACGGTTCCTTGTAACCTACGGAACCCTAACAAATGATTAACTTCATAACATGTAACTTAAGTTAATAAATAAATTTTCTAATATAGGAAACTAATTAAATGTTATTTTTAATATTTATATTTTCGAAAATAATTAAAAAATCAAATAATAATAATATTTGCAATAAATATTATTAAATTAAAATTTTTCACTTTTTACTTTAAACTGCATGGAGTTTAAATTTTGTAATTAATTTTTAATTAACCGATTGTTAATTCAACACTACTTTATTGCATTTTGTGTTCTCCCATAATTAAAAATCATTTAATTCCATTTCCTTTTCAATCTATATTTTTATTTAAATTTCTTGTAAAAATAAGATAGATATCAATTGAAGGTAAGGTAAGATTCATTGAATTTTGATACTTTAATAGATAAATATTTTTTATTCTTTTTAAGGTGAGTTTACTCCAAACGAACATAGAGTTAGATTTAGAACAAGAGCATTCTTTTAGTGTAAACGAAAACTTGTTCTTAGCGTTTAATAGGAATTAAAATCTTTTTGAACGCACACAGGACAGCGTACTAATGCTCTACCGTTTAAACTAATAGAATTTGATAGAGTACGGGTAGAATGAGCATTCGCTCGTTTGAGGCAAATTCCTAGACTGCTAGGTGACGACAGCTGAATTGTTTGGTTTGTAATTTATTCTGTTTTTCAATTAACATTTCAAATCACTTATTTACTTTATTCTTGCAATTTTTACTTAATAATTTAAATTTAGGTTTTTTTTATACGAACTTTGTATAAAAAATAGTTGAACTTCAACTTTGTACTTAATATTTACCTTTACTAGTGAAAATCGATTTAACTCTTTTATGCAATTTCACTATTTTTTACTAACTTAGTAGTACTTAAATTAAGGAGGTCGTGGCGTAACATTGGTCGGCATTTGAGTCAATGGCTAGGGTAAGTAGCTCTTGATGCGACTGGAGGATAGATGGGCATTACATGTTAGTAGATAATTTTTGAAAACTTACAAAAGATATAAACAATTAACTGAAACAAAAATAACGAGTTTGGTTTTGATTATATCTTAAATCTTTTAGAGATATTTCAAAAGGCACTTTTTGACTAGCCTAAATTAAAATTCAAATGATATTTTATTCAAGTAGTATTTTTACGAGCTCTTTTGAATCGTCAAATATTTTAAAAGCCACCACTGATTCGGATGAGTCGAGCCACGAGAAGAATCAGCAATAAACTCGTTAGTCACTCTTTCAAAAATTGTTTTTACAGAAATGAGTTTTTCTCATTTTTGCATGTTAACTATCAAGTACAAAGCTGGAGTTAGCATTCTGACAAAAACTTGGTTATTTCTATACATCGAAAATAGTGTAAATTTTAGATGAAAGTCAAGTTATGCGTTGCTACATCTCTGATAAATTAAAGCTAAGCTAATTTCGTCTAATCGAGTAATAATGGCATGAAGAACGTAAAAAAAAGCAACTTACATCACATTATATTAGTAAGTGTTCGGGTTTCATGTGTATATAAAAATTATAAATGCAATTATAATACCTATCCTTTTTATGTTATAAACAATTAAATTTTTTTGCTGCAATAAATAATGATCGACACCAGAAACATCATTTAGACAAACTATAGAGGATCGAAACAATTGGTCAGTATTTTAACGTAGCAACACTACGAATTCATGAAATCAATTGAGCGATTCAAAGAGACAACAGTGAAAGGTTTGGGACATAGATGAAGTATTTAACATTTTTTTTCAAAAATGTCTTTGAATTAAAAATTACGACCTAAACTTGATCAATCGAGTATAATTCGTAATTTTTAAACTTAAAAATATTTTTTTAAAACTTATTTAATGAATAAATATTTAATTAATAAGGGCACTGCAATATTTATATTTCTAATTAACCACCCTATTATTATACCAAAAAAACATAAGATATAGTATTATTATTTTTATATTTAAAGGTAAATAAATTATATAAAAAATTAGCGCTCTATTTTCACTTTTTAAACGAATCTCCATATGAGTGACAAATTTACATGTTGTATTCACTGGATAGTCATGAGTTAATCTTTGAACAATAGAGAAAATCTTACGAGGACCCGTTCAAAATGAAGAATAATTTGGTATAGGTGACTTATTTTGAGAATTACTACTTGTTGTACGAAGTGTATGAAGTGATTTAGTAACTTAACCTGACTTACTTGTGGTCTTTTCAAACTAGCCATATTTTTAAGTAGTACGAAACTGAGATAGTAACAATATCGACGCCCTCGAGATGTGAGGGTGGCAAAAGCTACTGCGTGTATCTTGGACTGCCATGCGCATTAAAGATTCCATATTAAAGGAGGCTCTCCACGATTAGTCGACAAAGACAGACATATTATGCGGTCTCCAAAGCACTGTCTGGGGTAACTGATAATTCTTGGAAATATTGCCCGTAAACTCGTTAAGGGAAGGGTGCCTACACTTTGTTCTGACTCCTTCAAGAAGACGTTAGGCGGCAGCATACACCATGCGGTCCACTCCACCTTTGACTGCAACCAATGGAAGCTAATCATGCGTGGTCACTATCCTCAACAGTGAGGGAACAGGAAAGAAGAAAAAGAGAGCATTAAAACAATAATCGTAAACGATCAAAAGCGCTTATAAATTGACCTAGTCGAATAAACATTGTATTGACTTTCACTTCGTAAACATCTTATATTGCAATGCGGAACAATTTTAGGTTTTCCATTACAGTTTCACCTAAATTCAGTGTAGGATATTTCCATTTTTCATTTCACTTTCATTAAAATCCAGTGTAGAATAATTCTAATAGGTTTTCCGTTTTACTTACATCAAAATCCAGTGTAGAACAATTCTAATAGGTTTTCCATTTCACTTACATCAAAATCCAGTTTTCCATCTTCAGAAATTTATAACAAGTTCGACCATCACTATGCGAGTGCCATTAAAAGTAGATCAAGTAGTCCAAATCGAAGCAATTGCTGAAAGAAAACCGATTCCTTAGTGCTTACATATTAACCTAGTCAAATCGACTTTCACTTGGTAGTGTGGAACAGTTCTAAATAGGTTTTCCATTTAACTCAAATCAAAATAAACTGCGGAACAATTCTAATAGGTTTTCCATCTCTACCAATTATATAACAATTTCGAGCATCGCCATGTGAGTGCCATTACAGGTAGATACAGTTGTCCGGTACAAATCAAAGCATTTGCCCCGATGGCGGCGTGTGAAACGGGCCGGCCTGTCATTTGCCGCCGTTATTGCAGCGACCTCGTGGGAATGTGGGGATCTATGAGCGCGGAGCTGATGTTCCCCGAAACAGTCATTTCAATACGCTAGACTCCAAGGGCTATCTTATTAGTCTAATGGGAACTAAAAGGTTTTTAGAAATAACTAATTTTGCTTGTTTCCTATCCTTGTTGTGGTAGAATATCTAAGGGGCCCGATGTTGAAAAATATTGTCAACGGCAGAAATATACAATAAAAATAAATTGTAATTTGTAGAATATTTTATACAATTATTAATATTTAACTTATAAATCTGAAGCGAACTTTTCTACGATGCCCTTAAAATATTTCAATTTTGTTCAATTTTCAGGGATGTTATTTGATATGTCCGTACTAATTTATACTATTTTTTCTGTCTTTAAAGATAGTCCTAGAAAGACTAAATGTGTAAATTGTACCATAAGGTATCGCCTTTGGCGGTGTAGTATTAAGGAAAGGGGAGGGATGAATGTAAGTTTTTTTGCCGAAAAATTTTTAAACATTTTTCTGACATATCGTTTATCGAATATCGTGATCAAGAATACTTCGGAAGACGCTCTCGAAAGGGTGTCATATAGTTTTTTTTTTTTGGCTTAACGGCGATGGTCACACGTTAAAAATATCATTGCCACATGTAAGCCTTTATCATGGTAAAGCACTTTCTTGGTCGTCTATACATGAATTAAATTCGCGTAGTCTCTATTCCGATAAATTAATGATAAAATAAAAATATTTCTACATAGACTTATAGACGCTTGAAAATACTCTAAATATAATATAAATCGGTTTATCTATTTAAAGCCTTATCTAACCCTCACTTACTACCAGGGACACAACACTATACAAAAATTATAATAGTTTGTTTGTGGTTTTCTACAGCGTGAAGGTATCTCTACTTCGCCAGTCAGAAAGCTTCATATGGAAAACGAGAAATTTCTTTGTGCCCCTCCCATTTCGAAATAGGACAGTTACTTAGCGTTATCGCGATTTAGTACCAGGGTCTGCTTACATTGCAGAGGATGTAGCTATGAGGCGAGTCAAGAAGACCGACTGCGGACTTATGTTGTCCCCGGAACCCTCAGAAACTCTTCACTTAGTGAAATTAATCAGGTCCCACTGGTTTACATGTCTTACGAAATCGGAACGAGGTCGGATATTTGAAAAACCACTGTCAGGATGTGTTACCCATCTAACTACCGGCTCGATAAGAACTATTTAAGCTAGGGATTAAAATTCCTGCCACCGATTAAATAAGCTACAATTTCCTCTCTTGAAATAGGACAGTCCCATATAAAGTACAAGGGTGGATACCCTACTCTGAGCATATGTGTTCAAGCCTCGGCACTGGCTGGGACGCCAAAAAGGTAAGCGTGTTTACTTATACTTAGGTTGCAGGATTTCGTTTAAAAAACCATTACCTGAAAAATACGACTTATGGTAGGGGAGCCAGCGATGCTAAATTTGTAATCAGTAAAGCGTAGTGCGTTGCGTTTTATTTGATTACTTAGTTTCGGTGCAGAAACGAAAAAAGGTTATGTTTCACCAGCTGCCCGCCAAACTTCAGTTTGTGGAAGGCACCCGATGATAATGATGTTAAGGTAAGGTCATGTTGTCAATAATGCCTGGAGAGCGGTTTTATGGAGCCCGTGATAGTTTTAGCTAAAGTGCCTTGAAAACTCGTCAGATTATATGTTTTCCGTAAAGTTTAAAAGATTTCCTTTAAAATAAAAATCGCGCTCGAACATTTCTAGGTGATGATTTTTTACCACCTTGTGACCCTATTGAGATGTAAACTTATGTCGATGTAATTAATTAACATCAGATGAATCAACTTATTACTTAATCTGATGCGTCCGAGTTTTTCTAAGGCTCTTATTAGGGTGCAATAACGAAACCCCCCACCCATATAAAGAGTTCATATTTGGTGGGGGTACATTACAGGGTGCAAGTGCCAATGGTTTTTGAACGTATTAATTATGCCAAAGAGTAATTATGAAAAATAGCTCAGATTATGCTCTCTTTGATAAGACGGGACCTTGTGTAACTTCACAAAATTTTGTAAAAATTTGTAGACTTAAAGGTCAAAATGTACAAACACTTTGAGCTACGTCTGGTTCCGGTATAAGACCCATATTCAAAATAAAAACTACCTTATCTCTTAAGTTTGACAAAATAAATGCCTTTCATGACTATTGGTTGACTTGGCAAGAAGGTAATGGGCAAAATACATAATTATTATTTATTAATGTACCTAAAACTAAAATACAAAAAAATACACAGTATAGAGAGGAAGTATACTTCATAGGAAAAACTTATATCTAAAAGAGATCTCTTTCAGCTTTCCTGGAGTGTAGGATAAATGGTACTAAATATACTATTAAAATCGTTGTATTAACAAATATTACTTAATATCTTAAAGGTAAATATTGTTGATCACATCTACATTTATAATGAAACAAGATTAATATTTGAAGATACAAAATAAATATGTCTTGAATGAAATTCAAAAGTAGGTACCGTATTATTTATATTTTAATTAACAAATTTGACAAAGTTAAGGTTTTGCTTAGACTTTGTCTAAGTAAAATGTCATAAAAAACATAGCAATATTTAAAAAATATATATTTATTATTTTATTGAAGACATGAAACACAGTTTTGAGTAAATTACTATAATACCACAAATCACAATAATTTTCGCATTGCTTTTTTAATTATGCAGGATTGAATTGCTTTTTTCTACGTTTCATTCCGTAATTGCAATTTTAGGCAAATAGAAATATTGGTGTATAAAAAAGTTGCGTAATATAATTATTTACTTTACTGCCTGGTTGAGAGTTTCTTGGTCCGAATACTTTTTTTTACTGACATAGACTAATGTGGATGCCTGTAATTCAAGATAAAATTATTACTTATTATCCATAAATATTTTTTGATTCCTTTCTCGGCTTTGAACGGATTAAAGTCAAGTAATTGCTAATGTCTTTTTTATGTCATTGTCTATATTATATTACAATTATTCTATATTCTGTTGCCATTTTTTAAATTCTATTTTTTTTTATTTATTAGTCATTTAACAAACCTCCTTTATGTCTTTTCCATAACACGTGATACTGGCCAAATGTTCTACGAAACAATATTTTTACATGGCACATCAGACGATAGATTTCTTTTTTTCTTTTGTATGCATTTATCATTTTTTTATTACTTAATTTATATTTCTTTATTTACTTATTTATTACTGATAGGCTAATTAAATAATCTTTTTTTTATACACATACTGACACCCACTTGCACACTTGCACTTTTTTTTTCTCGGATATCTAAGGTAGGCTGGCAGAAAATGCTTTTAGCATTAAGCTAACCTTTTGTGCAACATTTATTTTTTTTAGTTGTGCAATAAAGTTAACAATTTTCTAATGTATAAAACTGAAGAGTTTGTTTGTGTGCTTGAACGCGCTAATCTCAGGAACTACTGGTCCGATTTTAAATATTCTCTCAGTGTTAGATAGCCCATTTATGGACGCCTATAAGCTATATATCATCACGCTGAAATTGAACCTGTTTTTTCAGTTATTTTGAAGCGGACTAAGTGGCAAATAACAACTAATTTTGTTATAAGAAGAACAAAAATTGCTATATTGTTTAGTCAAGTTATTAAACGTTTCATGAATATTATAATCGCACGCTTAATTATAAACTGAGCGATTAAATTTTAAATCTAAAGTGATTTAATGATACAGACAGCTTCGTTTTGTTTTTAGATAATTGTTATTAGTAAATTATAAAATGTGTATATTAATAATATTTCATCAATTTTGTTAAAGATTCAAATCTAGTTACATTCATATTGGAAAAAATACAATAATTATTAACATTAACAGCTGGTATAAGATGAATAATTTGGATTGTTATGTAAGAATGTTTGTGTGTATTATTTTAAGTTTATTAGTGACACTTTATTTATTTTAAGCAATTTAAATACACAATAACAAAATAATTATATCCTATAAAACTGATTGCTATATTAATTTTATTTATATTAAATATTGATGGATTTTACTTACTTTAAAATTGTAAATTACGATGTCCTAAAATTCATTCATAATTAATTAAGTTTTTAAATGTATTTTCCACATGCTGCTGGTATATCTTTGTACAAAAAATAAAAATAAAATAAACCTCTACATACGTTCCGATAAATTGTTGCGAAAGAACCGTACAGTTTTAGCTTCACAGTTTTATCGAAACGTGTATTTAAAAAATCTTTGTCGAATGAACTTCACAGTTTTTTCGCAACGATTTATCGAAACGTGTGTAACAGCTAATAGTGTTATGCTGAAAAGTATTTCACAGTCTTATTAATGATTATAGAAAAATTAAGTTTTTATTGCGTTGTTTAGGATAATTATTTCTAAAGGTGTTCTATTAAACACTAAAAGTAAGTTTTTAATATAAAATTGAAAGCTCGTTGATATTGTGATAAAATTTATTTTAAAAGATTTTTTGTTATAGATTTTATTCTGTGTTTAAGGTGACTCGTTTCCTTGTTTTAAATAAATAATTAATTGCATACTATTAATTTACTTGGATTCTTTACATACATATCCTCTTGGAAAATAAATCATTCTTGATTCTTGATTCTAATACTGGTTTTCAAATATCCGACTTCCACCGTGTTTCGGAAGGCACGTAAAACAGTGGGACCCGATTAATGTCACTAAGTGATATCAGTCGTGATATTGCAGAAATTCTTAGGGTTCCGGTATAGTATACGTTCCAATAAACTTGGTCCAATAATAGTTTATTTATATTTTAATAATACCAATATCATCCGATTAGCACATCTTTCTATTTTATACAAATTGGAAAGTATATTATAACCGACAGTACTTATAACAGAATAGTTTAGTGTGATATGAACAAATATTATAAGCGTCTATTTTGTAAAGAAGGGTTGTTTTACTTAGTTCGTGTGACCAATATAATACATTCAATTTATTTCAACGAATATATTATAGTGAATATATAATAGTACGGTAGCGATCATAGCAAAAAAACACAAAAGTAATTTAACTGTTCGGAAATTATATAGTTACATTTTTTTATTAACTTACAAGATATGCACAAATCAATTTCTTCCTGTGATAACTTCCTGGTCACTTAATCTTACCCTTTTAGCTTTTTATTATTTGACTTAAATTTATTGACTTAAACTTAAGTATCTTCTCAAGATCTTTATACATTTGTATTAGTAAATAAATTCTCGTTGATCTTTATTATATAACGCATACTTCGCAAGTTATTTTATTATGTAATACTCGTGAAATTATTATACAGGGTAATAACCCTGCTTAATTGTAATAACAAAAGATGGACTCATTTTTAAAAATTCGTATTTAGTTAACTGCAATTCCAACATTTACAATCTTTCTAGCCATGAGAAGAGGAAGCTTTTTTAAACTATATACACATAAATATTTCCGCAGTCCTACTAGCAACGTAAAAAAGTTTCACTCTGTCCGTCCGTCCGGATGTCCGTCTGTAAGGTGGTCACCGCCTAAGTTTTCCTAACTATTCCATGTAGAGACTTGAAATTTTCCATGCTGAACACTCAATAGTAAAAATTGTTTTGAGCACAATCAGAGGACAACTTTTGAAGTTCTTTAACAAATATCTTTGTCGCGTATCAGATACGGAACCCTTCTATATAAACGTGTCCTGACACGCTCTTGTCCTTTTTGTTATATAACCTTTTCATTATGTAAGAAAAGAAACTGACTTCCGAGACACGGTTTTCAAAAACTGTCTCAGAAGTCAGGGCTACTGCGCTTTTTACAATAAAGAAATTTAATAATATAAATAAGTTACCATATTTCTTAATTTTAATGAAGGACATTTAACAACATTTAGTAGTAAAAATTTCCCTATGTGCAGGCATATTAGAAACTTTTTCACTAAAAGAAAAAGGGTAAATGCGATTTTAAAAAGAACACGTTAACTTGTTCATAAATCTCTCAAAGAAAGTTAACCAGTATTTATAATAAAACAAAATTTTATCAGACGTTAAACAGGCTTAACGCCAAACGAAACAGGGAATAATTAACCAAGTATAGTATTTACAGAGCTCAGGAAGTTCTCCAAAATTAGAAAATTTTAGCTCGTTTTAAAATTCCGCCCGCGAAGACGCCACGCTCAAAGACGCCGCGAGTAAATAAAATTAATTGCGAATTCCGTCTGTACCTGGAACAAGGGGGTGATCGAGTTTGCTATTGTCTGCTGTAAACAATACAACCCTCAAAAGAAATGTTGTTTCAATAAAATATTAATTAGACTAGTACATTCTTTATTTTTTATGTTATCAACATTTTAAAAAGCGGAGCAAGTTTGGTTTAATTCACTACTTTTCATTTACAGCGGATACATAAAAAGTTTATCCCTACTTTCTAATGCCGGAGCCAGACGTAGCTTCATTTGAATGATCATGTAGTGTAGCCGGGGACTTTGTGTAGCTGCGCAAACTTTTGCAAAACTCTATAGTCTACAAGAACAAAAATGTACAAACACTTTGAGCTATATCTGGCTACGGCATAATAAAAACAATATACGTGAAAGAAACTGCAAAAAAATGGTAGTTTAATATATTTTCCTTAACCACACAAACACCCTTGATTGAGCGATCCAAACCATCAAATCCAACAATGGAACACACCTTAAACACCGCTTAATAAAATTCCCTCGCAAAATTAATTCTGCCCAAATCCGTCTCTCTGTGACAAAGAAAAATTGTAACGAATGAAGTGCCCTGAAACAACTTGCTTGAAAAATCCTTACTAACCCGTACCTGCAATTTTAACTTTAACTGTAGAGAAATAGAATTGAAAATACATTGGTACGAAATCTTAGGTAAATTATGGACAAATTATAAGCGAATTACGATGACGATTTGGAAATCGTTAAAGCTAGGTTCGATTCCGCTACACAAATGTCGCGCCCATTTCTAATACTTTAAACTACAAGTAAAAATGAGACCAATAGAGATAGCAAATATACTACCAATTGATAACTGCACCACGAGGAAGCTCGCAGATGTTTTGCCGGCCTTTAAGAAATGACTATGTTCATTTCTTGTGGTAGTGTATTTTTAGTATTATCTTTTTCGGAAACACCACATTAGTTCCGCATAGGTGCTGTGCGAGAGTAAGCAAAAAAATTTTGTCCTAAAATTCTATTATCTGTCTTTTATCAAACCTTAATGTTTGTTGAAACACAAAAAACTTTTACACCGTAATAAGGTATAAGGCCTCATCCATTATTAAGAAAACTGCGGCTAAGTTCCAACAGTATCCTAAAGATGTTTGCTAATAAGATGGACTCACCCGCACTAAACCGTTTTGTCCGAATGCTGGTCAGTAACTAACTTTTACTAACATAGTTCTAACATTTCTTTGTTCATTTTATTTACTAACACATGGACTTATGATGTATGGTAAATAAATAAATTTGAATTTATGTGTTTCCAGCTGAAGTAAAAATAAGTTATTTACTGCATTGCCGCGTAAGTGAGTAACTCGCGCCAAACACCACATCGAAAAAGGTAAGTCAGGCAGTGTGCTGTCATTAATGGAGGGGATGAGTAATGGCCAGGGTTTGCCTGTAAACGGTATAATGCGGTTGTTAACTCGCCCGAATGGCCTGATTCATTACGACTTTTCGCCAATTTTTCAATCGTTTTCCGAGTACACGAACGCGGAGGATGTAGGCTTTTTAATGTACGATTTCAAGTTCCATTCGTGATAAATGTTGCTTTAGAATTCATACACAATGTTTTTGAATTACTGGAGTTAAACGGCAGGCTGCTTGATTATGACAACCAACTTATCCATAGACAAATAGAATGCCGAGATTCTCGCAGATGCGTTGTCGGCCTTTGAGGAATAAGGACTTTTAAAAACTCAGTTTCGCTTTTTAATAAATGTATTTCATTTCATTCTTATTTTTACTGGTACGAACAAGTTGAACCACGAGAAGAACCAGCAAGAAACTCGTAGGTACTCTTTTAAAATAATTCTTAAAAAAAGAGGTAATTCATCACGACTTCACAAAAGATCTGTACCGATTGCTAGCTGAAACAAGATGCTAGGTAAAAGTATTAAATAAATGTGAATACCGACACAATTACATGAAAATCATATATAACTATATCTATATGATGAACTATGATAAGTTAATTACTAGATATCTAATTTTACATTAGTAGAATCATACCGGATACATACCAGATGGCTAGGCAGTGAAGGTGAGTGTTAGTGATCACTATAAAGAGCGCGCTCCTAAACCTACACCTGGGTCACAAGTCCCAGACACTGCTACGGTTCCTTCCTCTGCAACGCGATTTACCGGGCACCCGCAAAATGAATCCATAGAATGCTAGGAAATTCGTCTCGTCCCATACGATGTATCCATAATATAATATACACACTTATATTCATCGCTAATAATACACATTTATAAATGACGCTAACAGGACGTAGTATCTGTTTCCAATAAACATACTAAGGGAAAAAAATGAATGAAATGAAAAATTCAATAGAATATTTTAAAAAAAATTAACCTATACTGACACACTGCTGGGCAAAGGCCTCTCCAACCACACCTTCCTTTCCTGTCCCATTTGAATCCATTTCTTTATTTACATATCATGTTTACTTCTATTTCAATAAGACGAGTAAATGTAAAAGTTACATTACAATAGACAATAGTACATGTTTCCGAAAACTATTATATTTTTTAAATTCTCGACTATTGATGATGACTGATCTTTAATTATTCAAATCATTGCTCGAATGTAACCAAATATGTTTTTTATCTAGCGCTAGTGAACATATATTGTGATAATAATCGTTTTTTCGCCTTTATTTTTCAGACGTGTTTGTGGTGTATTCTGTTCATGAACGCTGGATCAATATGGAATCCCGTGAGGTGCGTGAAAGCACAGAATCAACCGAGGATCCCTTCAATAATCGAATCGCAGGCGAAATTCTTTCAGTAAGATTTCTTTTTATTTAAGCGTTTCATTTTCACTTAGAACCGAAATCAACAAATTGAATAAAAACAATGACAATATAATTATAACTCCGCCATACATGATTTTTGCGAAACATTAACCGTTTACGCAGCGCACGCAGCGAAAACTTTTAAAAGGGGGAAAAAACCGCTGATTTTGAAACAATCTTCATTGGTGCTCCGCTTCTATTAGTCTTAGCGTGATAATATATAGCCTATAGCCTTCCTCGATAAATGGGCTATCTAACGTTGTAAGAATTTTTCAAATCCGACTAATAGTTCCGAAGATTAGCGCGTTCAAACAAACAGACTCTTCAGCTTTATATATTAGTGTAGATTAAACTTAACTTTTACCTGGCTTTGTTCCGGTCTCCTACCGGGCCCGTTTAAATTACAGTAGATGGACACTAAATGACGAGCTATGAAATGGAAAAAAGTAGATTTCCAAAGATAAAAGCAATAATAAAACACTTCCCTTCCCTAAACGAGTACGGGCTTGCTGCGGCGATTTGAATCGTAAAAACAAAAACGATTTTTTTTTATTCAGCCCAAACCAAACCAAAAAATATATAAATAAAAGTAAGAAATTTCATTGATGAAAGATTAACGGTTTTAAAATAAAATCTCATAAACAAGCACTTTCTATTTTGCTCAACTTCTGTTTGGTCCGATATTCGAGCAATAAGGTTGTTTGGAATTCCATTTTAATTTGATTCCAATATTCAAAGAGAGATAATATATAAAGCCCAATTCTAGACACTTGAAATATTTTATTTTTGATGATAATATTGTGATAGCTTACATGTATTTTTTTGAATAATTGTCGATCAACAAAATATGATTGTTACGAGTATGTGAATAAAGGCCAGGTACAAAGAACCACTTCCATTTTAAGGTCGATTTAAAATGTCTATATTGTAAACAAAATTTTTCGTTACTTTCTCTAGCGGCAACATAGAGTCAACGTTTTTAGAAATCTATTTCACAATTACTTGATAGTAGTCCGATACATTTTTAAACATAACATAATTGACATGCTCTACGAAGTAAAACAAACATTGATTAAAGCAATTTAAATCACTAAAATTCATATAGAAAGAACAAAATTATCATAAAATTTAAGTTACAAAATAAATACAAAATTGGTTAAAACTTAAGATCTAGGAAATAAATACAAAATTCTATAGTTAAAACCAAATTAAGTAAAATAAAATCAAAATAAATTGGTTAAAACTTAATCCTGGGAATAAATACAAAATTTTTTAATAAATACTAAATTGGTTTAAAATTTGAATAAATTAAGTTAAAATTTGTGTCTTCACCTCGTTTTGTTACGTTCGTTTGCATGTTTCACAACTTTGAGGCAGAACCGCTCTAGATACGGCCTGGAGTGTTTGTCAGATATTAGGTCGGCGATTGTCGCCGCCGTCACATTTTTGCCAGTGTATTTAATACACTTATTCTAAATACATTTTTAAATATTAATATGAAAATAAAAACATTTAAAAATATATAAAAAATAGGCGAGGGCTCCAGAGAGAGGAACCTCCTCACTATACGTGCCGTCGCAAGCAATACCGCCTTCTGAATCCGACTTTTGATCCAACCATCAAGCGAGAGCCTCAATACTTATTATTATTAAACTAAAAATAAATTAGAATTACATATTAGAAGCGAAACAATAAAATCAATCTACTTTAAATAACTCTGTTCATTGGAAGCGTGAGAGCAGAGTACTTCGGAGCCTTTGTATCGAAATTATAACAAGTACGAAGCACGACGCTACACCGCGCTTCGCCGTCTTTCTTCATATTATTTTATTTTAAAATATAATTTACAATAGTCAGTAGTCACATGTCTGATCAACTAACTGACGTTTCACGATTGTCATTATGACATTGATCATTTGACAATTGACATTACAATTCGTTAATGGTGCGATTGTGGTATGATTCTTTACGGACAAAAAATATTTCTCCTCCTCTATTCTCCCGTCCTCATAGATCGTCGTAAAAATTTATTACATCTATAATAACGCCTATCATTTAAAAAGTTAAGACGACATCGGCGATTTCTAAGATGCTACTCGATATAACTACTTTATGGTCGTATCGTTCATTAAATCATAGAAACTTTCCGATAAAGCAATACTTTACCTCGCACAGTTGAAAGATTCACTGCGGTTAGATATGTAATTTATAAGGATTTTTTTTTGTGGGTGTCCCTTTTTATCTTTAATTACTATTATTGAATATCTATGAAAAGTTATTTTGAGTTAAAAAAAAAGTTTTATTCCTTTCTTTCTTTTCTTTTAAAAGTATCGGACAAATGCTTTCACTCTCAAACTCTCATTCTCAAACTTTCATATTGTCTAACCGCAATAAAGAACTTAGTTGATAGTTGCAATAGCTTAAAGGATGAACTTGGATTTTGTATAGGCAACTGGAAGAATAATAAGAATGAAGATTGAACGAAAATAAAAATCGTGTTTTGTTAGTAAGCTTGGTTTCAGATGTTTCGGTAATTGTAGCATACCCTGCTGTTAAAAAATAGCAACATAAGTTATATAAAATGTCTTCCCTTAAATTTTGCTTAAGAGCTAAAATTCTAACTTAAAGATACAGACAATAATTTATAGAAATAAAAAAGTTATCATTTCTGTACAATATTCTAATTATTAAATTTGTACAAAACGAAATTGAATAGGAGGTGTTTTATCAATGTAATATCGATATAAATGGGAAAATGAGAATGTCGATATTGCGAAAAATAAATTTCGTAGCATAGACTTTATAAATCACTTACAAATTGTATAACAGAGCACGAATAAAACTCGAGTCGAAGGGAATAGATACCGAAGGTTTGGGGGAAAATGTCGAAGCTGTTAAGAAAAAGAATACTTTAAAAAAATTCATTATTGAGTGGAAAACAAAGTAAATAAAAACACAAATGTGCTAATTTAGAATTAATAAATCTACTTTGTAATTGGCTGGGAAGTATTTTCTTCGTTTAAGTCTAAATTTTTATTGTTTTCAAGTAGCTCCAGATCGTCATCAAAGATACCTAATCCTGTTGGTGGTTGTTTTTATTTGGTTTTAAGAAACACTTTTTAGAAATTCTTTAAAATAGGTTTACCAAAGATTAAAAAACCGATTTTCGAAAATTAGACTTATAACAGGCGTCTGTTACCTATAACACAGGCATTAAGTTGTCTACCTTAGGAACAGACGTCCGTGTGTCATATAATAGTCCTGTATATATTTATTTCCTTATTTTATTTGTTTCTTATTTCACAAAATTTTCTACTAGTGTCACGTTTTATAGAAAACACCTAGGAGATTGGTTAAGTGGCAAATAGCAATAGGCCAAATTTCGGGCAAGACAATGCTTGCTGCGTCCCCTATTAACCTACAACATATAAATACTTTTTTAAAAGTACAGTTCACTACGGAAGTTGTATATATTTTTGTTTTTAAGAGTTTCTTTAAATCGTGTGTATCCACAGTGGATGTACCAAGTGAAAGTTTCCAGAACTCTTCGAGGGTTTAGAGTTCGAATCGTGCAAGTAATAAACACGATATTGCTATCACAAAAATAGGTCAACGGAAAGCACACTATAGGTTTTGGTTCCCCTTGCAAATCTATGGGATAAACATAAACGCCCATATCTTTTGATTGTGTTCACTAGGAGGGTTGATTTTTTCACAGCTTGAAGGGACCGCAGACTTGAATATTTGGTATTAATTTCAAATTTTTAGGTCTTCCCGTACCTGAGAAAAAGGGTCTTGACAGACATACAGACAGACGGACAACGAAGAGATCCTATAAGGGTTCCTTTTTTCCTTTTGAGGTACGGAACCCTAAGAATATAATAATAAATGTATGAAGTAAGTAAAAGAGTAGGGTTCCAAAGTGGAGAATCACTGCGCTATCTATCTATATATACATATAAATAAAATTGAAGTGTTTGTTTGATCCGGTTAATCTCCGAAACAGCTTCACCGATTTCAACGGGACTTTCACTGACAGATAGCTGACGTTGCAAGGAGTGACATAGGCTACTTAGCGTTTAGAAAAATATTTAGAATCCCGTACAAAAAAAAAACATACCCAAACTTTAACAGTCAATAAAATCACGCGGATAAAGTCGCGGGGTACAACTAGTTTATAAAGAATAAAAATATAAAAGTTGTTATTTTCTTAAACTTTAATCCAAACTGTCATATGTACTGAAACCGTGTTTTTTAATAAACATCGTTGGGGGAATATAATATAAAAGGCCATCAATTGACCTTAATTAAGAGCTCACATGGCAGCCAGAAGTGGTGTCCGCGAGGCAATATCAGTTTATTATATAGGTTTTACGTCCATTTTATTGCCTACTAATTTTTCCCAGCGGATAAGGACGTTTATAACGCTCAACAAAAAATATCTCACTTACATTTCTATTTTGAAAAAATATAATTAATTAAGTATATTTGGTATTATGGTAAGAAGGTCTTATTTTTCTGTAACTTTTATTTTACTCTAATGCTTATTTATTCTAGCAAGTAACCACTTTTATGATCGCCAACAATGAATTGATGAAATTTTTTTAGCATTTTTTTTAATTAACCTGTAATGTCTTACACCACTCTCCTCTATCCAGAGCAAATACCAATCCACTCCTTTCCCGCATAAGAAAGTTAAACTTTCTTTAGATTAAGGATCGATTACAAAAGGCTTTAGCCGACAGGAGTTATGACAAGGTTTGACATTAGGCTTGTCCTGACTGAACCAGAAGCCTCGCGAGGCAGCCTCGGACGTTTGCCCCATAACGTTTTTCGCAGCACGTACATTTTCCTGACCTGACTGACCGAGGAATTTGTCTCACGCGGCTTCCTCGCGACGCTGCTCGTTCAGTCAGGACGCGGCTTTTCTAGAATCCTGACCACCAGGTTTTTGGTAATACTATTTTTTAAATCTATACTAATATATACGTTCAGAAGTGGACGCACCCAGGCCGAAATGATGATGATACTAATAAATGAAGCAGAAAATAAATAACGTTTCTTTATATTTATAACCTATACTGTAAGCCATAATTTTAAACCTTATAACTTTAATAACGACCTAACACGAATAAAATAATAATAAAACTTTAATTTAAACTCAAATTAATATTGAAAATAGGGGGTGGATCTTCCTTTTTATCTGTCCGACAACTGGTTAGATTTAGTGACAGTGACCCTGCCTTCTGCTCCGGGGGTCGTTGGTTCGATTCCCACCTCAAATCTGGGTGTATTATGTATGTAATTATATATTTCTAAAAATTATTTGTGTATAACAGGCATCCTTTACCTATAACACAGGCATTAAGTTGTAAGTAGTTTAACTACCTTAGGAACAGACGTCCGTTTGTTATATAGTCCTGTATGTATTTATTTATTTATTAATATAAAAAAAACGATGGAAACTCAAGTATCCTTTAGAGTGAGAGTTAGCGAATTCTCTTTTAACTTCTTTGTTGCGTTACGAGCAAACGTTCAGGATGTTACTTTCAGAGTTTCCGTGTGTCCAATCCCTTGAGATTTTTCGTCAGTACGTTTCTACAAAATAAAATGTATTCTTGTGCTTGTTTTAAGTTGCCATTTGGGATGTTTTAGACCACGAATACGTGCATTATTTACTGTTGTCTATATTATACAACGGTATTCTTGTTTATACTGTGTCTATTTGTTATTGAAGTGACTCTAATTTTAATAAGTTTACTGCCATACTTTTAGTTCCACACGTTCCGAAGTTTATAATTACACACCGGCGTAATTATCGGAGCTAAAAAAGAAAAATACAAAATAAATTAAGGAAGGAAGCAATGAAGTAAGGAAGGAAGGAAGGAAGAAAGGAAGGAAGGAAGGAAGAAAGGAAAGAAGGTAGTAAGGGAGGAAGAGGGGATACGCAATGTCCAAAAGGACTGAAGAAAAAGCACTTGTAAGATCTCACCTCGGCTTGGCGTTTCTCTTGTAGGGCCTCGCGTTCCTGTACACGTGCCCCCCCTGGGACACCAGCGTGCCGCGCGAGCTGGCCGGGCTGGCGGCCGTGTGCAGCGACTGCGGAGACCCCGACGAGAACGATATTTCGGACAGACGACGCTCCAGCGCCTCGCGTTGCTCGTTCGTGGGGGTTCTTTCACCTGATCATCATCATAGACAGCTCATTTTATACCACTGCTGGGTATAGACCTTGGAGCGTCGCTACATACACAAAGTAACTACACACGACGTGAGATGGCGATGATGTCGAGTGGCAGTGGTACACTTAGAATGCACGAGACGGCGCTGAACGCGGTATGCTATATTCACACACGCAAGCGTAGTTTTCGCACAAGATCCCTATATATAGACCTCATGTCGACGCACCAAGGATCAGGAGGGTCCTCAGCCCCCCCCCTGCGTTCGACGAGTCATCATTTTTTTAATTTTTGATGTTGCACTTGCTTCGAATTATAAATTTCGTGAATAAGAAAATGATGAGTTAATTTTCATTTAGAAACAAGTAAAAACTTTTCACACATATTCCTTTGTTGCAAAATTACTTCTAACGTGGACGTGGGAAATTAAGTATTTATTATTTTTTAGCCAGTTTTACTGAATTAGCAAAAGTATTTACATATTTTCTGTTTTAAAATTAAAATTAAAGTGTGTAAAGTTGATTATTCTTCGTTTCATTGTACTGGCTTAAACAAACCAGTGATAGATTGCACACCTTTCATTATATTTTAAAATAACATTTAACAGGTATCCTTTTAAAATCAGTTGGGGCAACCGAATCTCTCTTTGCACTATACTGATAAATAAACCTGAAGAGTTTGTTTGTTTGTTGGTTTGCTTGAACGCGTTAATCTCAAGAACTACTGGCCCGATTTGAAAACTTCTTTTAGTGTTAGATAGCCCATTTATCAAGGAAGGCTATAGGCTATATATCATCGCGCTAAAATTGAATTTTTAAAGCTAATTTTACGCGGACGAAATCGCGGTCACTGGTAGTTAACGTGAAGTAGTTATATAATTAAATGAACTGCCCGTCTCTCTACGTAGCAAAACATAGAAACATATTTGAGCAAACACAAACAGAATGTCAACAAAATTTTATAGTAATCTAAACACTTACATATAGGACAGCGGTATCTTCATCAAATAATATATTAGTATAACTTAGAATTAAATTACTTATTAGCTATTAAGCTAGATTGTAATTTTATAACTTGTACTTTATATACAAAAAAATAAATATTAACATTTGACGATATCTGCTCCAAAAATGGGTTGTAATATTCCAAAGTTTTATTATCTCTTTACATTATATAAATATATGAAAGTATTCAGACTTAAAAAATAGTGAAGATAAAGGAATTAACAATAAAACAATAGTAAAAATAAGATTTCAAATAAGCCCATAACAGAGCCCTTAAAAGATTAATAGATTTTGTATAAAACATTTCTTTCAAAATACATCTTATAATTTTTATCTATGCTGGATACATTTGGAGTTTGTGAGCTGTTTTGATACTTTATTTCTTGAAGGACAAGGGCTGATTCCTCGGCGGTGGACGTTATGATTATATGACATTGATTTAAAGATATTCGAGGAAGTTTAAAAAATTAACTTATTTCCTTCAATGTAAACCGAACGCGTAATTTCTTTTATATATTTAAACTTTGTATTTAACATTACTTGATAAAATCTACAATGCTATTCTATATATGCGTTAATATACGATTTTTGGCAAATACATATAGTTTGGTTTTGTTTCGTGCTTCTCTGATATTAAGTTTTCTTGAGTACGTTGTAAATGGTATGTCGAGCTTTGAGACTATCGATTTCGTTCAGAATAATTTTCCTAATGAGTTTTTAGTATGTTCTATCAAAATGGAAAATTTCAAGTCTCTATGTTGAATAGTTTTGAAATGCTATGTGGGGCACCACCTTATGGGCAGACAGACAGACGGACGGACGGACAGAGCGAAATTATAAGGGTTTCTTGTAGTACTACGGAAGCTTAAAAATAGTCATTAATCGATAATATTAAATTTCGCTAATCTATATAAAGCGAAAGGTCACCTTAAACGAAATCTCAAAAACCGCGAGACGTACAATTATGAAATTTGGCAGAGGTAGTTTATAGTTGTTAGAAATCTACTCAGAAAAGATTTTTCGATAGTTACTTCTATACTTAATATGTTATACCAAAACAATAATTTAATTTGTTGGTAAATGTTAATATTATTTAAAATAGTTGATGAAAATAAATCTCATTAGGTATTGCATATATAATATTAATATAATGTTATTTCAATTATATTAATATTCTATTATTATTGCAGATTCATTTCTAATAACTTACGAAATTCACGCGGTTATCATTTTCAAAATAATAAACAATGAAAGTCGGTTTTGTGTAAAAAAAATTTATCTTTATTTCTATTGTTATTCAATATTATGGAGTTAATACTATATTAAGGACATGTGCCAAAAATTTCACTAACTAAATCATATCGGCAAGCGCTTTATTTTCGTTCAATCTTCATTCTTATTATTCTTCCAGTTGCCTATACAAAATCCAAGTTCATCCTTTAAGCTATTGGAACTATCAACTAAGTTCTTTATTGCGGTTAGACAATGTGAAAGTTTGAGAATGAGAGTTTGAGAGTGAAAGCATTCGTCCGATACTTTTAAAAGAAAAGAAAGAAAGGAATAAAACTTTTTTTTTTTAACTCAAAATAACTATTCATAGATATTCAATAATAGTAATTAAAGATGAAAAGGGACACCCACAAAAAAATCCTTATAAATTACATATCTAACCGCAGTGAATCTTTCAACTGTGCGAGGTAAAGTATTGCTTTATCGGATGTAGTCCTGTATCTCATACTAATATATAAAGCTGAAGAGTTTGTTTGTTTCCTTGAACGCGCTAATCTCAGGAACTGCTGGTCCAATTTGAAAAATTCTTGCAGTTTTACATAGCTTATTTATCGTGGAAAGCTATAGGCTACATATAACCACGCTTAAACTTATCACCTAATTTTACGCGGACGAAGTAGCGGATAACAACTAGTCTTATATAAACCACATAAGTAGGTATGTGTAAAACATGTCTCATATAGTTAATATAGAGCAGCCTGTGTACTCTAGGAACTTTGTGACTTAGGGGTCTGTTTAAGTTGTGAGTGTGTGGTCTAACTTCTTGAAATTAACGATTTGCTTTTACTAAATATGCATTACTAAAATACTACGCCTAGAACTAAACTAACTAATGTTAGGATGGATTAAGCATGCCTTGAAGGACAAAAACTGCAATAATTAAAAAAAAGCTTAACTAAGCTGTTATTTGTTTCCAAGAAATATACTCTAGACATGCTTTTTTCATTAATAAATTTTTGATAGGCATCGTTAATCGCTCTCAATTAAATCCTCTTTTAAATTCCCTGTCATATTATAAAACCGTCTAAAGATACTATTAAAACAAAGACGTATAACAAATCTCAATTCCCCATTTTACTATCCAGACACCACGACTATAAGCTATGTTAAGAAAGTTGCCTATTTCGCCATATTCCTATATAATGACGCCTTGAAATGAAATGATAAATATAGTAGTTTGTTATTTGATAACCAGTATGATAAACGATACGAGATTATATCATATGCTTATTAATATCCATTTAATGTCTATTTTAACAGTTAAAATTAATTATATATACAAATAAACTAAATTTCATCCTCCGTCACATGATGTCATCGTCACACAACCATCTGGAATGCTTTAAATTTTACAAATAAGTTTTTTTCTTTTTATATAACAAGGGTCAAACGAGCAGGCGGTTCACCTAAGTGACTACCGACGCCCATGGACAACTGCAACACCAGAAGGCTCGCAGATGCGTTATATTATTGGAGTAAAGTTGTATTTTTAAGTATGTGTTGTTGAAGTTTATTTTTAAATATATTGAATGAACTTGCAACTACTCCAGTCAATCTAGATTTGATTTGTATGTGTTATCCTAGACCCAAGATCCGATCTATTAGACATTTATCAATGGGTCGCGAAAAATACCCTGATTATCGTCTCAAAATAGAGCCTCATTAGGTCAACGGTATAAGGTACGAACTGAAATCCGCAAGGTACCCGATTCAGACCCCACCGCCGTTGGGGTATTGTCGCACCCATACCTAATACAAGCTTAGTAAGAAGGAAAAAGGGAATATTAGACATACCTAAAAGGTATTCCTAATATTCTTTTTACAGAAAAAAAAAAATTCAGCTACACGTGAACAGGAAAAATTCTATTTATTTCAAAGCATACAAAAGTCACTTCATACTAAAAATTTTGACAGCGGACATTTAATAGCGGTACTGCGCATGCCCCGCGCCCATCACCGTGATTTTGTGGCGGTAATGCGCATGCCCTAATGAAATAATTTGGTGACAACTTAATAATCAAATTTAAAAAAACATTTCAAATAGACGGTGCATTATCTTGCATGCATTCCAAACTCTGTATCAAAATGCTATTAGCTCATATTTTTCTTTCCCTTAAAACTCTTAGAAATTTTCGATAATTTCATAATAATAATAATTCTAATATTACGGGACTATAAAGGGGAATGTGTGATTTTTTTAGAAAATATTGGGAGAGATAAAAGGGAATGGGAACGGGACCAGGAACGGAAAGCAACGGAAACTGGAATCGTATTATAGAATGGAGTAAATAGTAAGTAACCCAACGTTCGGGCAGGACAACGTCTGCCGGGTATATTTTAAAAACTGGTTAGAACATATCGGTACGTACAGGAGGATTTAAAAACTCACCTCACGAAAAAGCTGCAGTAAATTTGATCCCGACGTAGAAATAATAATATCTATATGATGTATTATAAAAAGAGGTTCATCTTGAACCTGATATGGAAAGTAGCTTAAGTTATCAGCCAGGTACAACATTTGATCCAGCGGCGCCGTCTGCAACAACGAGGACATCATCAGTCGAAAAAACCTTAATATTCATATAGGTTATTTTTCTCCCAACTATGCAGTAACTTTATCATTAGTCACTAAATAACCGACTAGAAAGGACAACTCTTCTGCTTACAAACAAAATAGCGAAGCAACGTTGTATGAAGATTTAATTACTGCACACCACAGAGGTTTTAATGACTCCCATTAAGTTTCATATAAAATGTATGCATTGGATCAAAAATACACCGGCAGGAAATAAAAATCATTGTTTAAGTAAATAAACTTATTATTATACATAAATCTTAGCCATAGCCTAAAATTGCACTTACAGACTTGGCTGACCTTTTCACCTTCTCATACCAAGAAATAAATTATTATCTTTAAATGAGTAATACTGAAATCGGAATATATAACAATGTATGCATCGATCCATCTTAATAAACAAAATACTCACAGAAACGTCATCAAACTGTTTCAGCAGCGACAGTACAAGCGCCCGTCTCTGCGGCCGCGTGTTACGCAGCAGCGAATATAAAAAACCGTTGAGCGCGGTCGGTAAATCGTCTTGGTCCTTTTTCCTAGAATATACGAAAAAAAAAACAATTAACTTTATGTTAACGTGTCTCAACATGCAGTTTAGGCATTAATTTGCCTTGGTAGACAAACTTTTTTGCGTTGATCTGCCTTAATAGGCAAACTTTTGTGTTAATCTGCTTTAATAAGCAAACGTTTTGCTTTGATCTGCCCTAATAGGCAAACTTTTTGCGTTAATTTGCCTTACTAAGCACAAACCTTTTGCGTTAATCTGCCTCAATAGGCAAACTTTTTGCATTAATTTGCCTTAATAAACATTTTTTTTGCAATAATATACTTCTATAGGCAAACGTTAATTTGCCTATATAGGCAAAACTTTTGCGTAAAACAGCCCAAGTTTCTGTGCTAATCGACCTTTATAGCAAGTTTTTGCGTACATCTGCTCAATATGTAAACTTTTTGCGATAATCTGATTAAATAGGCAAAGTTTTTGGGTTACTCTGCCTTACTAGGCACTAGCTACTGGCACTGATCTATCCACAATGGTACAACTTAGGCTCATTCAAAACTTGTACTAACTATATAAATATCGTAAATTTATTTTTTTACGATATCTAGGTTAAGTGGCTCTTACCGCGGCAGGGTGACCAACTCTAACACTGGTCATCAAATATCCGACCTCCACCGAGTTACGGAAGGCACGTAAACCAGAGTGCTTAGTGCGAGTTTTTCTAACTTTCACGCGCTGGTAAAGTTTACTTCAATTTGTATGGAAAATGATCAGTGTTACAACGTTACCGCTAGGTGGCGCTGATCAATCTACATACAAATTTAAGTAAACTTTACCAACGCGTAATAGTTAGAAAACTGGCACTAAGCACTCAGTAGTTCCCAATTAATGTCACTGAGTGACGTTAATCGTGATTGTGGCGGTTCAGGGGATGACATCAAACGGCAATCGGCCATCTTAACTCGCCCCACAGCCACTTCCTCTGCAATTTAAGACTCTGGTACAAAGACCGGGATAACGCAAGGTAGACGAAGAATACGCACCTAAATCCTCTAATAACAGATTTTTTACTACTTTGTAATATCTTCTGCAGCTGATACGACAGCTTGATGCCGAGTTGGGCCTTCATGTGTATAAACCCGGGGTACTTCTTATCTATCTCCTGCAGGTGTTTGTCGGCCGTGTGCGACACCGTCACCTCCGTGTCGGTGCTCATACTTATTAAATAGGGAACGATCTGAAAAAAATAACATGATATTAATATTTAGCATTCGCTCTTTCTTTGACTTTAGACTGGCCCGTTGGCGCTGTGGGCAGTGACCCTGCCTTCAGCTCCGGGGGTCGTGAGTTCGATTCCCACCTCGAGTCTGGATGTATTATCCATATGCAAGTATTTATATATATCCAAAAAAAAATATTTGTGTATAACAGGCGGCTGTTACCTATAACACAGGCATTAAGTTGTCCACCTTAGGAACAGACGACCGTGTGTCATACAGTCCTATGTATTTATTGATTATTAAGTGCATAATAAATAACTCCAATTTTAAACATATGATAAAACCTTCCTTTAAAAGTGTATATACCCAAATGTATATATCAATTTAAATAAAAGGTGCCCTAGTTCATTTTTATATTACTAACAATGGATAAGTTGTTCAGTCATGAACATATAGGGGTGGGGGGAATATAAGAAGAAAAATAGGAGCCTTTCTGAACACTATGGATGTTTAAAAATACCAATAAAGGACGTACCATTAAATAAATAGCTTCAAAGTATCTATTTCTATTCTTTAATCTATACTTAATACACTAAGCTGAAAATTTTGTTTGTTTGCTAGAACGTGCTAATCTCAGGAATTACTGGTCCGATTTGAAAAATTCTTTCAGTGTTAGATAGGCCATTTCTCGAGGAAGGCTATAGGCTATACATCATCACGCTAGGACTAATAGGAGCGGAGCGTCAATGAAGAATGTTTCAAAATCGGGGTATTTTTTCCCTTTTGAGAGCTTTCGCTACGTGTGCTGCGTAAAGGGTACTTATTGTATTGTACCACTTTCTCGTCATATGTATCACGTATGATTAAATCGTGTTACGATGTTCAACAGTTCAAAGTATTGTATGCCTTTCTTTATGAATTATTATTAACGTATGGTATATATACTAATACGGAAAACTAAAAATTTCGGTGCCCGACGTGTAACGAAATTTGATCCAACGGTTTTCCAAATATAACGAATATAATTAATTCAATAAAAAATCTTGATAATTGATACCATAATTTTTTTATTTGACGAATGAATTTTAATACAAAATATTATTTTTTGTAGCGATTCCCGGCGTCGCACGGGTATTTACAGCATCGAATGTTTTCATACGGAATCGATATCAAGAAGTCACTCACCTTCCTTCTGCTGCACCGATCAAAGTCGATCATTCTTTTTTTAATAAGTTTAAAAATAGACTTGCGTCAGAAGATACCCAAATACGGCTAGTTAGTAATTTTAAACAGGTTAATAGAACCATTGAAGTTAAAATTTTTATTATTTGTAATACAAAAGTAGACCTACTTTTACTGACTTTCCATAATGCAATAGACAAGACAACTTAAACATTATTAATGTGAATATTAAAGGAGGAAAACCAATATTTTACATTTAATGAACACATTGACTTTAAACTCAAAATAACATTAAAAAATCAGCTGAAGTAGAATTAAAATAAGTACGATCTTCCGTAACTTTGCATCCTGAAGACGCTCCAGTTAACTTAAATGTAAAAAAAGAAGAGTAATTTAACTCTTTATATATGCAAGATGCTTTAAAGAAACTTATATTTATAGTTAAGATGACTCTATGTCTCAGATTCTTGCCGTTTCTTCTAGGTGGCCCAACCTTTTCGAATATTAGATTTTAACGATTCAATTTTAGACTAACTTAAAATAAATTTATATGAATAAAACTTAAAATAATTATTATAAATGAATTTATAAATCAAAGAGCTTGCAAAAACGATTTAAATAGAGCCTATTTAAATTTGAATATTCTATAAGATTTCTTTGTCATTTAAAAATTGCCGCCAGCGACGCTGTAGTGGAAAACAACCATAAAGCGGTCATCTACCACCATGACGCCCATCATCATTGAAATAACTGTCCAGAAGAAGCCCGAAAAAAGTGGGATTATAGAAGAATGAGTAAATCGAAGATGACAATAAAAAAAAGAGAAGAACAAGAAAACAATGCCACGGGCCTTAAGCCCGAGGAGTATACAATGACGATTAAAAAAAGACCCTTAAATAAATCAGATTAAAAAAAATAAAGTAAATAAACAAGATCTGCTCTTTAATAAAAGAACATAGCTGTCAGATGAAAGTTTTTGTCGTTGTTTTCTAAAAATAAAGTTTGTTTGCGCCTTGCACATAGCTCACCTGCGTGGTTTTACCGCAGCCGGTGTTGCCCCTGATGATGATGACAGAGTTGTCATTGATGGCCTCCATGATCTGCACGCGCATCGCGTACACGGGCAGCTGTTCGCGTTCACGGTAGCTCTCCTGTAAACAGTATACAATGTTCTTGCAGATTCGATCCTATTTCAATAAAAAAAAAAAAAATAACCAGCTACACAACAACGTTAAACGCAATAATTTAACCAACAAGAAATTAATTAAACAACGCGGTTGGAAAAATGTCACAAACACGAACTAATTATCTCGTCAGCGACTAGTGACGATTTATCACAAAATGATCTCTAAGAATGATCTAATGTACGATTCTAATTGTGAAAGAAGTTTTCATATAGGACTAGTAGTGTCGAAGCTTATTTCATACAAACAATTATATCTTTCCTCTTTATAATATTAGTAAGTATCGATAGATAGATTAACAGAACTCCAATCAATATTAGGCGCACCTTAAAATATTCCTAGTGCCCTTAAAAATATATAATTTTTTATATTTCAATTTGCGAGAAAGTAAAAGGACTCAACTATACCTTACAAATGTTATAATATTGGTGATGACTTGTCGAGCATCCTCGGAACAGCTTCCCGATATAATAATGATGTAAAGCATCGTAATTTAGATATGACTTCATCACACTGTGAATGCCCGTAAGATGGTCCCTCCCCCAGTATTTCCAAACTATTAGACTTAGGGACTTGAAATTTTCCATGTTGATAGAACATGCTAAAAACTCATTAGGAAAATTATTCTGTACGAGATCGGACAACAATTTTTTAAGTTATTTAATAAAAACGTATCAGATACGAAACCTTTTCTATATAAGCATGTCTTGACACGATTTTGGTTATTTTCTTTTAATGAGATTTTACAAGTAATAAGACACTTAATGATAATAAAACTTGGTTTCAAGACAAAGCTTTCATAAAATGTCTTTAATGATTGAATTCAGATAGGCATATACTAAAAAAATATTTTAAGCTCGATACACATCAAATAAACGGCTACAAATGTTGTTTAAAACCGCTCGTTTTAATTACAAAAAACGCGACGTTTTGTTTTGTCAAAGAATAAGATAAAGGATTATTTTATTTTTTTTATTTATTACGGAGCTGCAGCACATACGCTATTAATTTCAAAATTTAAAAAACAACAGATCTAAATAAATAAATTCTAGTGCTAAACTAAATTAATAAATTTACAATATTGACTTTAAATAGCTATTTAATTAGTCCTGCTACTTTAATTAATTATATAGTATGCTTAAAATCCTTCTAATATCTGAAGATCTCTTTAACACCGTACACTGTATTTTATAATAACTTGCTTACGAAAGGGAGGGGGCCATATCTCCGTCTCAACCGGTCACAATAGTACATTATACTTGGTACACTTCCTCATAATTAAAGCCTTTGAAAATTATGAATACATAGAAAAATATAAGGTTGTATAAAAACAATATAAGCTAATGACAAACCTTTAACTATTCTCCTTTCTTTTATTGATTAAAAATTTAAATTGTTGCTTTTTTATATAAAAATAAAAAAAAAACCATTTTATAAAAATCCCGAAAGTATTTCTAATAAAATGAAAAAGTCATAAAGCCTGTTAGTGAAAAACTCTAGCAAAGCTCAGAATTAAATCAAGTAAAGTTTAGATTACAAATCAGTTCTCTTACCGATTGCTGCGCGACGTTTTTCGTTAAGAGCACTTGCATTTTCCTCGGGCGTGGTACGTCGTGACCGACCGAGGAATTTTCTTTGCGGGGCTGCCTCGCGAGGCTACTTGTTCAGTCTGGACAAGACTGTAGGCTGGTTGCAATGGCAGCAGTAGTGACAACAGAATGATAAATTTCTATTGATGGTTGTTAAAGCAGCAATAATATATATTTTTTAAGAATATTTGGAATAATTTTAGATATGTCTAATTTTTCTTTTGCCCCTCCTACTAAGCTTAAATTAAAAGCTTATATTACAAGGTGCGACAATACCCCAACGGCGGTGGGGTTTAAACCGGGTACCTTGCGCATTTCAGTCCATACCTTATACTTTTGAACTATTGAGTTGTAATGGAAGCTAGGGGTTTCTTTAGAAGGAATGCGTTAAATAACTCCGGGATTATTCTCTTGGGTCCTTAAGGCTAATAAAGACAGTGTGCAAAACCAAAGCACTTCTACCAGTTCATCATTAACACTATAAAGTTTGAGAATACATTTTCAAAATGTAATAGAGTCGAACAACAAATCATTCCCTATTTAATTAATCTGACACAATGTAGGATAGAGTCGAGAAATTATTAGTTGGGTTAACAAATTAGACGTAGCCGCTAAACTGGGCCGACTTCGCGGTGCACAAATTAATATATTACGATTTGGACCCTTATCATATGTGCCCCACGTCGCTTGGGGATCGATGACATACGAGGAATTAGTGGTAAAATTAAAGCCTCAATAACTCAAAGTCCACGTGAAAATAAAAGTCAAAATGTCTGTACTCAAGTTGGCTTTTGAACATTCTTTAAAAGGTCAATGGTTTACGTCCTTGTCAAATAACTCAACAGATTGCCGGCTGGTCGCAATTCGGCTGTCAATCTTTCAATTCAATTCTTTATTGGACAAAACACATAGGTAATCTTAATTATGTATAGGATTGCCCTGACTTCCGCACTAGCAAAGCTGTGTTGCGGTAGCCAGTCTCCTCCCTCCGTTTACAATTTTTAGATTTTTGTACCCTATTTTATTTTAATAAGCCTGTAATGTCCCACAGCTGGGCAAAGGCCGCCCCTCTTTTAGACCAATGACACCGTACCGTACCGTACCCTATACGTATTTAAAACTTTATACAAAATTTTAATTGTTTGTACAACGATATAGTTATATTTAACAATTAATATAATATAAGGTCGCCATGACCACGCTTTGACACAATCTTATAATAAAATATATACATGTGTGTGTAAATCGTTTGGCACTGGTGTGTGTGAGGTTTTACTTTAATAATATAACGTATTAATAATACACATTTAAAAAAAAATATAGCATTCGCATACAATAATTGCGACGAATTTCATACTTCTCCGTCGGCGCAATTTTTATAAAATGGTGCCGAAAATATTCGCTTCACGTATTAGAATCTTTATTAGAAAAATATAATTAGTATTAATATAATTCTCTTCAGAGAAATCAAAAACACCTTGCAAGTTTAAGTTATGTAAGGATTAGCAGAAACATGTGTATATTTAGATATATATGTCAAAAAAAACGAGAGCGTTTCGATTTTTCTGAAGGGAATTATACATTTATTAGTTGAGTCGTTATAAAGTTCCGCAACATGCAGACGTAAGCAACGTATATGAGGTGCATTTAGTGAAATAATTTTGTATCAAATATTTTTTTCCTTATTTAGATATCCAAAGAGAGAAAGAGAAGGTTCTGTAATTGTTTAGAGTTTCCTTATGAGAAAAATGTGCCTATCTATCTTTTATCTAACGTAGCGTGAGACATTACATATCTATTGAACGACCAAGTAACCCCATGTCGTCGAGCGTTAACGGGCGGATATGTTTTCCGAGGGAATTATATGGGCTCCCGAAAAAACTATTTTTATTCTTTATAAGTAGTTTATAATAGTCCTTTGACCTTTGCTTGTGCTTTAGACTTGGGGTTGGTCTCATTTTCAAGGAATAATTATAGTTATTAATTACTTACGGCCATTTTTAGCGTTCCGTAGTACCACAAGGAACCCTTATAATTTCGCTCTGTCCGTGTCTTGACACGCTTTTGGCCATTTTTACGAAATTAAGTTCCTAACACAAAAGACAATTAGACCATCTTATGTTTATGTTCATTTTTATAATATACAAAGGAACTAAGGGACATGCAATGTGGTGATGGCAGGTGGTCTACGAACCTAACTGACTGATGGCCTAGATTGAGTTGGAGAAACCCTGGTCGTCCCATAACCCGATGAGCGGATATTGTGAGGAGATTGGCAGGAGGTGGCTAAATGAGCTTAGCAAGGGATAGGGGAGAGTGGCAGAAGAAGCAAAGTGAGGCCTATGCCCAGCAGTGGGTTATCAAGGGCTGAAAATGATGATGATAATGAAGGGACATGTAGTTTATCACGTTTTAAGTGACTCCAAAAGCCTATAGATATTGCGCAATCAAAACGCAAAAGCGTTACCAGCCTTTGATCCGCAATATTATAACCTAACATAAAAGTAGAAAATTATAAAATACATTTTAAAAATCTTTACACTATGAATTTCCTTATAAGTTATCTCGCTCCTGTATAGACGACGCGGATGCATGTCGGTTATTCAATAGACGGCTAATGCATCACGCCGCCTTGTAGAACATGATCGATGGCGGGTTTTAGCCGTCTGATGTATTTTTAATACAATATTGAAATAGAATATTTGTATAATGTGCAATTTTCAAGCCTTCGCTTAATGGTGAAATGTCTAGGCATCTGTAGGGTGCAAGCACAGACCTCATTTTTTTCGCCGGGAAATGCATTTATGCACGCGAGTGTGGCACTCGCTGGAACTTTCATAGAACCCGCTAAACCCCAGCGGGGCCCATATCATCCATAGACTACGGTATTAGAGGCTGCCTTTCTAAGTATGCTACTCTGCTGCACTGGTTGAGTCCACCCTACCTTACGTTCAAAACTGGGGAAGGGGAGGAGTACAAATTGTCATCTTCTTCTTACTTCAACTTTGCCTCTTCTAGTAAAGGCTGATTTAGACAGCCTCAATCTCTCTCTCCTTTCCATATACCTTCTTCAGTGACATGATCCTCTCACTGAAGAAGACAACCGGTGTCCACCTTGATTCATTAGAAATCATTGTGGCTCTCCGCCAACTATCGACACTTACTGTGTGCATAAAAGCTAAAATTTATAGTACGCTGGACTACACGGATGAAGGGAATATTAAGCGTATATTAATATCATTACTAGTGGACCCAGTAGACGTTGCCTTGCCCCCAACACATTAAAATGTCTAGGTAATACTTCAAAATGGCTTATCCGATTTTGAGCCACTTTTAATAGTTAAGAAATTCAGACGGCATTAAAAGAAGTCAAACACATGGGATATTATTTAACTCTCAAATTTTCTAGTCTGTTCACTTGAACGCGATAATCTCAGTAACTACTGGTCCGATTTTAAAAATTCTTTCAGTGTTAGAAAGCTCATTTACTGAGGAAGGCTATAGGCTATATATTATCGCGCTAAATTTGAATCTATTTTTATTCACTTAATTTTACGCCGATGAAGACACGGGCACAGCTAGTGTTAAGATAAATTTGAAAAAAAATCTAAAATAAAAGCTAACGTCAGTGGCCATCCGTTTGGTGCTATCACTCTTAAGAAAAAGAGAAGCAGAAAGAAAGAAGAACTTAGTAGAAGATAAGCTATCTAAGAATATTAAATATTTATTCTAGGTTGCCGGCCTTGGACAAATAAGTAGGCTCACTTTTCACATCTATCTATCAGCATAATTTTTACCCTTAATTCTAAAGAAAATGAAACTTTATTTTTATTTTATTAAATAAAAAGTAAATAAAAATTCACAACGCTTACTTGATAATATATAGCTTGGGCGCTAATGGCTTTAGATCTTTAATCTGTAAAAATAAACACATATGATTTCTCTTTTCAAGATGGAGAATATAAAGAATATAATATGATTTCTAATAAAATATAGTTGTGATTGGTTCACATTTATAAGAAATTTCTAGTTTGAATTTTAAAGAGAAATTCAAATTAAAGACTTTTTCTACCATCAAAAACAAATATTTCCATAACAATAAATTAAAATAAATTTAATGATAGACTCTTAAACATTTTTTTTTTTTTTCAAATTAAAACAAAATTATTTTTGTTTATTACTCTACAGATGTTGACAGTAATATATCTGCTTGTGTGCCTGCATAAAGCTAATTTTACCAGGCATAACATAGGCTATAGGCTATATTTTTGCATAGCATTAGGGATTTCTGGGCTTCCTTAGGCCCGTAAGTTTAAGTCCAATATGATATTATCATTTTGAAAGACTTAAAACTTTCCTCCTTTCTGACTCGAAATGAATTCTTAAACTAATTCCACTACTGTCATAGTTGAATTATCGTAATATCTATTCTCCAGCAAGTTTGATTTTTCTATTTAAAGGTCATAAGTTAATATAATATGTATCCTAAAAAAAAACTTTAATTCATTTCAATTCATTTATTTGCTAGAAAGTAGAATACAAATTACAGTTGTTTCTTAAGAAATTATGTGCTTACTTTTATTTTACTAGTTACTTACTTAGCTTAGTTTTCTATTACTAAGTAGCTCATTTTTAGGGTTCCGTAGTACTATATCAAACCCCACCGCCGTTGGGGTATTGTCGCACCCACTCCTAATACAAGCTTTTAATTTAAGCTTAGTAGGAGGAGAGAAAGGGAATATTAGACATACCTAAAAAGTATTCCTAATATATTCTTTAAAAAAAAAAAAAAAGCTGAAGAGTTTGTTTGTTTGAACGTGCTAATCTCAGGAAGTACAGATCCGATTTGAAAAAATCTCTCAGTGTTAGATAGGTCATTTATCGAGGAAGCCTATAGGCTATATATCATCACGCTAGGTCGAATAGGAGCGGAGCACCAATGAAGAATGTTTCAAAATCGGGGGTTCTTTTTCCCATTTGAGAGCTTCCGCTGCGTGCAAAAGTTCTTGAGGCCTAAATATGTAGATTATTGATTTCTGTAATTGAATTTTTTGTACTAACTACACACTGTAGAAATAAATTTTATACAGGATCATCAACAAAGTGTTAAGCCTAAGCCGATCCTGTATTCCAATGTATGTATAGTTTGTCATTTTGCAAATATTTTTTTTTTTTGTCACTTTGAAGTGAAGATTTCTTTTTGAATAAAAAAATGGTCCGACAGAATTTATTGGTACACTCTGTATAGAAAATAAGAGACAAAAAATTTTGAAGAAAAACTGATAAAATGTTTTAAAAAAGAAAAGGAAAAATGTAGTGCAAAAATTAATTAATTTTTTTCCCACATGGTTATTACAAATGATGCATCCATTATTAATAATTCGTATTTAATTACCTAAAAATCCAAAACATACAATCTTTGTAAGCATAAAAAGATTTAAAAAGAATTTTATTTCAACCTTACAAACACGCACTCTGATTTTATTTGTGTATGTAGTATAGTTTGAAAAAAACTTTAAACCTTCCTCTTTTCATAAATGCAAAGATAGTTAATTTTGGATTCGTAGTAAATAAATTTTTAATAGCCCTGTATTTTTTCAAATAAAAAAAGAATTAGTCATAAAGTTCAGAGCACAAACACTCTGTTCCTCTAATGATTCCCAAAGTAATGGTAACGTTTTGAAAGCTACATTTTGTAATACTTTATTATTTCAAATTATTTTATTATTTAGTTTCTTATATATTTCGTTTCTTCTTTTTATGCTAGATTATAGTCCAACATAGTATTTATAGTTTTATTCTTATAAGCGAAGTTTGTAATTAGATTAAGTAAATTGAATAAATGGCTTTATTATTTTATTTTATTAATATACTAGCTGTACCTGCGACTTCGTCCGCCTAAAATTACGTAAAAAAAAAATAAAATTACATTAAATTTTAGCATGATGGTATGGGATTTCTAACACAGTGGATTTTTCAAATTGGATCAGTAGTTCCTGAGATTTGCGCGTTTAAGCAAACAAACAAACTCTTAGGAGCAACATTTATTAATAATTTATTATCAGCTATTCCTTATTTAGGAACTCTTCTTGTAAATTGAATTTGAGGAAGATATGCAGTTGATAATGCCACTTTAACACGATTCTATACATTTCATTTTCTTTTCCCTTTTATTATTTTAATAATATAAATAATCCACTTAGTTTTTCTCCATCAAACTGGATCTATTAATCCTTTGGTAATTAATAGAAATTTAGTTAAAATCTCTTTCCCCCTTTTTTCTTTTAAAGATTTAATTGGTTTTATTCTTTTAATCATATTAACTTTCCGTACTTTAATTACCCTTAAAAATGGATACTGCTCACCGCTTACATTCAAGACGTAGAGACTTGAAATTTACCATGTTGATAGAACATGCTAAAAACTCATTAGGAAAATTATTTCGAACGAAATCGGACAACAACTTTTGAAGTTATTTAACAAACACATTTATAGCGTATCAGATACGGAACCCTTCTATATAAGCGTGTCTTGACACGCTGTTGGCCATTTTTTGTTAATGATTTAGATGATATTTTTAGAGCACTACCCTAAATTAGTATAGATAAAAAAATGGAAACTTGCATAGATTCAAATCTGTTTCTTGCTTTGATAAAAATATTATTTATCTACTTGAGTAAAGAATCTAACCCCTTACTTAATACAACTTATATTATGTTTCCTCAGAATATGACATCACTACATAAAAATATCATCATCAAACTAACATGAAAATATCAAACTAGTGGACATGCCGTATCCCACAAACAAAAGTGTGTACGTCTATAACTATAATGTTAACGTGCTTACAATAATTTTTATTTGGTCTGTCAAAGAAAAACAATTCACAGTGAAATCACACATCACAAAAATGGTTTTATATGAAATGGAATGAAACTTTATTTATTTATGAATTATTCCACACACGAACAAAATGTTTGGTGTAGGACAACGAAAAAAAAGGTAACGGCTCGGCATACAGGGCTGATTTTCAGCCGAAACCCTGGTTCGGGTGACGCCGCGGAAATTAATTATAAAAAATAAAGAAATAAAATGAAAACATAAAACTTTCATAAATCTAATTGGTATGTGTATTTTATAACTATGTAATGTATTAAAAATATATATCCACAAACACATAATATATTTCTACAAAAAGGAATACTCCGCCACATTATCTTGGTATTCCATTTGTTTTTCTAGGAGATTTTTTCAATTTGTATTTGAAAAAAAATTACATGAATGAAAAAATTGTCATTTAAAAGATCTTGTCTACGACTAAAGAATAAAAAACGGCCAAGAGCGTGTCAAGACACGCTTATTTAAAAGGGTTCCGTATCTGATACTCTATAAACGTATTTGTTAAATAACTTCAAAAATTGTTGTCCGATTTCGTTCAAAATAGTTTTCCTAATGAGTTTTTAGCATGTTCTATCAACATGGAAATTTTCAAGTGTCTACGTCTAATAGTTTGGAAACGCTAGGGGGAGACCACCTTAGGGGCAGACAGACGGACGAAATGACGGACAGAGCGAAATTATAAGGGTTCCTTGTAGTACTACGGAACCCTAACAAACCTCTTTTTGGAAAAAATATTCTATGTACTAAAGCGTCCTTTGCAGTATATCCCTTACAACGGAAAAGGAAAAACACATGATGATTGGTTGAATAGTTTACCAACGTTGCGTGAAAGTTTAGAAAATAAAAAAAACTCTCGTACGCATTAATAGAGATATTTAGAAACTTATTATGTAATAATTAAAGTGGGTGGATAGTAAAACTGAATTTAAATATTGATGCGTCCGTAGAGGTAGGTAGCCGACACGCTTTTATCGATGTGCCCCGACCAGACGAAACACCCTCGTAGCCCATTGACATAATTCACCTTCCGATGATCCCTCTGCTCGAACGCTATATAAGTCTATTACATCAATGACACAACGCGTAAAGGTCACTTAATAAGTTATGATAAGCGGTTTCTATCTAGCCGTCCTTTTTGCAATTATGTACGGTTTTAATACTTTCTTGACTAGCCTTAATAGTGAAGTCTTGATTTTTAAATAGTTACCCCAAGTATTTTCATAATAATAAAATATTTAAGTGAAAACCTTTTTATTTCAATGTACTTCTACGAATAAAATCAACTTATAACGTTGATATAAAAGCTTGTCGCGAGATTTAAGTATCCTATTTACTTTTTACTTTTATTAATTAAAGTAATTATGTATTAACGCCAACGCATTTATTCGTACATCGTTAGACAACGCAAGCTACGCAACTTCTGCGCTTGTTGTTCGCAGGCGCAAGTTCTTTGTGTGTAAAAGTAAATACGTAAGTACCATGAAATAAATTAATGATATCTGTTTATCTACACAGGTAAATCTCGCGACAAGCTATTATATCTATAATATAAATTGAGTAACAAAAAAACCTCAGAGGTATTAGAGGAGTATTAAAGCCTTAGACCATCAACACACCGGCGACAGGAGCCCGATGTGCTTATTTCATAAAGCATGCTTCCTACTAATTCCCGCGTACAGGCGTGTTTGTACGGAACCAGCAACAACTTGACACATTCAAGTACTCTCTCATTACCGAATCGTAACGCGCTGGATTTTTTCGTGCTTAACAAAGTATTGGTTTTATAAATATGTACTTTCAAAGAGTTACCCTAACCGGTTTTCATGGAAAAATATCTTCCCGGTCCCGGGCGGTGGACCTTTAAGATTTTTGATTTAAAATTGCTTTATTTTAAACTAATCATAAATTTAATAATTAAACGTGTCGTTTTTTTAACATTTTATTCGTCTTCCATCGCATGACTTTTGGTTCTTTTATTGGGGAATTTTGAGATAATTCTCTCAACAAGCACCGATGCATGTCGCAGCTACCGTGCGTTATATGATATTTTTAACAATTTTAATATTCGCTTATTGTTTTATTACAGTTCTAAATATGGACTCGATTTTGCTACAGCTTAGTGTAAAAGCGATCAAACCAACGAACGCTGTGAAAACGCGGCAATCGATTAACGATTCGACAAACAAGTAGACAGATGAAGTCTCGGTCGCGGCGCGACGTTTCTCTGCGTCCGGAACCGAACTTTTAAACGACTGGACCGATTTTATCAGATTTTAATTTTTACATATTATACGGGACCGTAATATCGAAAAGGCACAAACAAACTGGTCGAAAATAAACAAATACGCCGAGCTCGCGAGCTGTCACGCGCCCGTCCGTGTTGCAGAGCCTGTCGTGGCTGGAGTACGCGCCGCACTGCAGCCCCAGCCCGCCCTCGCAGTACTCGTCCGCCTCCAACATCAACGTGCCGTCGCCCGCGGTGAGTGGCCCGCCGGCGCCTGATCGATTATATGTATAGATAGATAAATGCTGATGCGCCCTCCCCCAGATGGTGCACAGCCCGGGCAGCCCGGGCGAGTCCCCGCAGGCCGACTACAACAACCTGCACCAGGCGCTGCTGCAGCCCTTCGAGCAGATCACCATGGTGAGTGCGCGCGGTGGTGGTGCGTTGCGAACGCACAGACGAATTCCATCTCGTATCAGTGCGAGGGTCGGCCGCAGGAGGACGAAACCTGCCAGGTTTATATGGCATATGAGGCAGCGGTGGTCGAAAGTATCACTCGCATCGGAGTGGCAGCACGGTTCGGCCGGTGGGGGCTACAAACGTCTGCGGGTCACTCTTAAGTTGTGGTGCGATTGGGGTAATTCCACCGGACAACTTGCTCTATTCCACTAGTGCGATTTCTCGTAATCGTTGGAAGCGGTATTTCTTCATGTGAGATTAAATTTACTACGATATTAGTCGTGGACAATATCCGAAAATATATGGCGCGCGGAGCGGGGGCGGGGGGAGGGCTGGCGCGGCGGGGGGAGCGCGGGGGGGAGGGAGGGGGGGGGGGAGGAAAGGGAGGAGGGAAGGAGGGAGGGAGGGAAGGAAGGAAGGAAGGAAGGAAGGAAGGAAGGAAGGAACACCTATCTATAACTACACGTGGCAGTGAAAATGCAATATCGTGTCGCGAGTATTCTGTGTATTTGATTGCTAAAAATCTTCATACCGCAAAAAATGATTTATGTATTTCATCCCACAATGTATATCTTTTTGCTTGTCCTCATTTCCTATCTTCGATTTAATTTAATAAGATCTACATTGGAAGATAATTAAGATAATATAAATATGTTTTTTATTTTTGCTAATACTACGCCTGTTTGGTGTATTCACAGCTAAATACTTGACAGTAGAGCACGAAAATTACAATGATTACTGCACAAGCAATCAACGTAGTGGATAATTAAGTAGTTACAGTGACATAGGGGTAACAGGCGCCTGTTATACACAAATATTTTTTTTCGTAGAAATATACTTCTTATCGGAAAAATCTAAACACTTTTTTGACATATATTCTTAAATATACACATTTTTCTGATAATCCTAATAAAATATAAACTCGCAAGGTGTTTCGATTTTTCTATTGAGACGTATTGTATACAATAAGATAATACACCCAGATCCCAACAGCGGAAGGCAAGGTCAACTGACATCGGAAGTATGATCATATTGAAGTGGTGGAATACAATTGCACCTAAATTGTAATATTCTGTACAGACACAATATTACAATTTAGGTGAAACTTAATTAAGAACACAATGTTGTTTATTATTTATACATTTAAAATTATAATAATTATGCTAGACAACACACATAAAAATTTGAAATGGCCTAGCCTGTTAAATTTAAATATATATATATAAAGTGTACATAAGTATATAAAACTGTATCAATGTAATTTCATAATTGTGACTTCTCTACATAGAGATAATATAAACTGAGTTTCTTAATAATAAATATAAGAACTATAAAATAATTATTGGTAGTAGCTAAAAGAGATAATAATTAATAAAACACAATGAACACACATGCATTATGTCGTCATAAATTTGACCAGTTTGTCAGAACTAAAATCAGTGTTATGAAATTCAGCACAAGTATTAAATAAGTTCAAATCTAGAAATCGATTTTGATGTCGCCTATTGCGTATTATAAATAAAACTGTGGTTTTTCTATAAACTGAAATCTATTTACGAGTTTGGAGTGTTTTAAATCTGAAATAAGTAGTATTGGCCTTTGAAAAACTATCAAGAATTTTGAGGTTTAGTTTTAAAGTATTTTTAAATCTCAATTTACATACATAAAGTCGCGGAAATCAGTCGTGTGGTACAATCATAAACTTTTATCAGAAATATTTTTAAAGTAGAACTATTGTGTTAGCATTATATGCGTTGTTGAAATCTAACAATGACTTATGTCTTTATTGTTTATTCTAAATACCCAAGCGAATATCGTGCGTGACAAATGCATTTAGAATAAGTGTACTGAATAAATGATAGATCTTAAACAATAATAACATACATGACGTTCATAAGTACTGTAAAGTCTATATGAATAAAACATTTTTGATTTTGACTTTAATTAAGAAAAATAATGTTCAGTTTTATGTTTTAGAGAAAACGAAAGAAGTTAATAGAGGTTAATAAATAAAAATGCTACATAATTGTGCTGAGTACACTACGCTGTTTCATATAAGATTTCAAGAAAAAAATAATTAGTGGAGCGCAAGGAGTTTCATCTGTAAACAGTAGATCTTGGGTCTAAACAAGTTGGCCACCCCTGCTCTATACAATATAGTCCTAAGCGATTTACTATAAGATTGTGTTAAAGCGTAATTTAAAGTCCTGTGGCCGTGTTTCAACCAACAGGCGATCACTAGTTAATATAAATCTATAAAAAGTTTTGTTTTTGTTTACACGTGTACACTGTTCATACATAATTTATAATCCATCTAGTTAATATCTAGTGGTAAAGTTTTGAACTAACAAGCAGCGAACTCGAATACCATAGCATTACGTGGCTGGAACTCGTATCATCATTTCAATGTACGTGATCCGATACTAAAAGTAGTTTAATGGTCTCTACGCGACCAGTTATTATGTAAGCAAATAACGAAGCTACCATGCATTATTCATTGTTTATCTACGCCAGTCAGCGTCTGGAGGCAAATTTCTCTATCCGTCAGAACATGCCTCGTCCCAGGAAAATGCGCGTTCTTCAAACAAAAAAAGTTGCGCGGCCAACGTCTGAGGCAGCCTCGCGAGGCTTCTCGGTTAGTTAAGACATGGATAATTATGTAAAAAATGGCCCAGAGCGTATCAAGACACGCTTATATAGAAGGATTCCGTATCTGATACGCTATAAACGTATTTGTTAAATAACTTCTAAAGTTGTTGTCGGATTTCGTTCAAATTGTTTTCCTAATGAGTTTTTAGTATGTTCTATCAACATGGAAAATTTCAAGTCTCTACGTCTAATAGTTTGGAAATTCTAGGGGTCATTTTAATTATTGTAAGACTTAGAATATAAGTTCAATTTATTAAAATAAAATTAATACACATTAAATCCTCGATAATTCAAAACTTTGTTTCATTGCCGAGTGTCCCTGAATGGTTTAAAAATGGATCCGGAAAGTGTTCTCAGAGTTTAATGCGCGTGCAGGTGTCCTCTGGTATCAAATTAATTATTTTTATAATATTAAACACAAGTTCAACAAGAAGTAGATAATAATTCCTAAATATACAAGAGAAAATTCAATCAACAATACCAATTCGGATGAATAATTGCTAATACAGATTTTAATAATTTCGTATGTGCCAATCAGTTAAACCAGGTTATCCGGTGCAGATGTCCATGGGCGCCGGTAGGCACTTCGGTACCTGCTGCCTGCTCGTTTGCCCCCTTGTAACATAAAAAAAAGCTGCATTAATACATGCAATCTTTGTTGTAAATAATAAAATATTGACAGCTACAATCACTAACGCCATCTTGTGGCAACTATGTATTAATGCAATAGTTCGTTGTTAGAAATAAATACTGTCTGTTGTCGACTCGATCCCGCACGAGCAAGACGTTTTATTTTTATCACATCTTTAAACTAAAGTTCTTACTGTGCCAACAAAGTTTCCACTTAAAGTTATTAACAATTGGAAGGGAATTTAAGTAAATTATGATCAAAAAGGTTTTACATCTACAGGCCTTCTGGTCGTGCAGAATTCCATGAGCGACGGTAGGCACTTCGGTGCCTACTACCTGCTCGTCTGCCCCCTTGAAACATAAAAAAAAAAAATCAACAAAATAACCTATATCATAATCGTATTTAAACAAATGAAGATATTTTTTATCTTGAATTTGTTTATAATAATAAAAAAATCTTTTCCCCGTAACCCGTAAAACACGTGTTGGTAAACGCGTACTGTTGTTAAGTACTCTTGACCCCTGATTTGTATGAGATTATATGTATAAACATGACAAGAGCGACTCAGACTCGCGTATTAAGGGTTCCTTACCATCACACCAATAGGTTATTTTATACGCGCCATTACACACTTTAACTATTTTTATTTTTATGGTTCCATACCTCCAAAGGCAAAAAAGGAAACCTTATGTTGAAGTAATCGACTTCGTTGTACGTGTGTCTGTCAAGACCCTTTTCTTCAGAAACGCGTAAAGCTATAAAGTTAAAACAAATATAGGAAAATTTCCGAAAAGCGTAAATTTAATACAAAAAATTGCAGTCTCTGCCACGTTAATAGAAATCTTATAAAAAGTATAAATCTTCAAACCCTTAGTCCGTGAATCTAACTCGCACTTGCCCGGTATACTTTCTTCTCGTATATGTCCTGCTGAACCCTGGAATGTATATTTCTGGTTAGTGTGTTAAGTTGCAAATAAATTTTTCTTTCTTTCTTTGAATTAAGGCAATTTACATTAAGAAAATTTCGAAAAAATATCTTCCTAATTGGATTCGAACCAGCGCAAGCGTCTCTAGGCAACTTCAATTAAGCGTAAGGATTTGGTTCGACAATCGAGGCCTAGGATTGATCTTGGTGCTTTGAATCTACCCTTTCTGCTTGTATACCATTGACATTATCAAATAAGATACAAAAAGCTCTCACATAATAATGTAACCTGTAACATATAAAAAAACTATGCTCACATAAGGTACAAAACCTATTGAAAGTTTCAGGTAAAAACATAATTCATTTTTGTCCGAATCGAAAATGTCAGTGTGAAAATTCTGTGATTTCCCAAGCGTGTGATATGTTTATTTGGTCTCGTTACGAGTATATTGTACCTTTTAAAAAGTTTTTTTCTTATTCTGTTTGTATAACCTACAAAAATTGTGTCGTATCGAAAGTGCGGACGGCCGTCATGGTACGACTTTTCCAGAGGGTCAGCTATCCTTAACAACCTTGACAGTTGGTAACACAGTCATTGTAATAGATTAATTTAAAAAAAAAATGCACAATAGCAGATTGTTGCACCGAGTGCAAAGTGAGTTACTACGAGGGCACTAAATTAAAACGAGTGCATTAATTAGTCACTTCAGTAAAGTGCGTAATCTGCTTTTCTTTCAAAGACATCACTATCTATTTCCATTTTTTAATCTATCAAACTTTTACAATGGTATAGAATGCGCGGCATTCGGTTTCTATTTGGATTTTATTCAGTCGGTTTTTATTCTCAGCCAGTATCTTTATGATATTAAACTCTGGCAAATCGATAAGAAAATAAAAAAAACTGTGCAACAATGAAATTTCGTACAACATTTCTACACTGTGTTGGATTCTTAGCGGAAAATGTGTCAATTGTGGTTTTTTAGTTAATAATGTAAAGATTACTGTGCACGCGCAAAGAAAGTACATTTGAACATACACGTCAACATATGTAGTATCTGTACATATTTATGACAAAGAATTGCATTTAAAATATTGTGTATATCTGATACGAATATATAATTCCCTCATGGGAAAAAGAGTTTTTTTCTGTAAAGCCAAAATGTCCCCAAAAAAAATATTTTTTTAAGGAAATGAGTCAACAAATGATTTTTTACTCGATACGCAGAAAATATTTTTGTAGAAGGGAATATATACACAGAAGAAAGAATTCGTGTAGAATACTGTATTAAACAAATATGTGCACAGAAAGTATTTTCGTACCTCGTCGGTCGCTGGTTCGAGCCCGGGGCTAATTAAAGTCATTGCTGGTCCGGGCGCGTTCACCCCCGAAATGACGACCAGCAAAAACTGAATCGAGCCTCCGAAAATTGCAACTCCGATTTTCGACACAATTATCACTTTTTATCAACCGGTGCGTGCGTTTTAATGTTGAAAAACCCACTCATGTGCAGATTTCATTACTTTTTAGGGTCTTTATCTTTCATAATGTAATCAGGTGAAAGTGTGATTAATGGTTTTTGGATTAATTAGTGCGTTCACAAATTTCATTAATTCAATTTCAAAATTCATCCGGCTCGAAGGACCACATATTAAAACCACTGTAAAGTTCTAAATGTATATGTATCAGTGCACTGACATAAATTAATATTTTGTTCTTCGCATACTTCGCATACATATATAGGTAAACTAGAACACAACGCTATCTTGATTTTCCACAATACTTTATTTATGGGAAAAATTTTGGTTACCCCTTTAACACATCTTTTAGCTAGTACTAGGCCTGGGTCGGACATGAGCTCAACTCAGTAGAAGGAATAGTATTGAAAATGATCGCAGAAAGAATTTTTGCAAAAGGACGCGATCGGAGAGTCCGTCAATAGAGTTTTGTTTACAAAAAACGAGTTCGCAAGTGGTTCGGTAGACGTCGTTATCACATCGTCAATACTCGTCAAATTAGCATCGATGCAGACGAGGTCGACGACCGCGTTTGGCGGCCCCGGCCGGCGTGGGAGCGGTTCGGGCGCACTTTTTGCAACTACCCGCTACGCAGTGCCGGCATCGCAGGTAGCGAACGGGGTGTAAGGGCGAGCCCACAGCGCCATTCTTTAAAGCCTTATTTGACAGATACAGCCAATGTTTCGGTATCAGCCATCGTTTTTTTCCTCTCCATCTACATTTTACACCATCCCTTAATCCTTTAATCCTATTTATTTATCTAAAAACAAGAAGCGCCACGTATGCAGTCATTCTGGTGTGCAACCGAATTGGACCAGCGCGTCCGGGTGCCGGTACCTATTTGTCACATATGGTAGACGTGAAATGGCGGCAATGCTTTCACGTTAAGTGATGGTATTGTTGTCGGGTTTTGTGAGAGTACCCGAAGGCTTAAACCCCTATTTAAAGGCCGGCAACGCATCTGCGAGCCTTCTGGTGGTGCAGATGTCTATGGAGTAGGTAGTCACCGGCTGCTCGTTTACTAATTGTAAGGAGGGTTTCTTAAAATTTTGTTATAAAGATGTAAACTTTTGTAATATATAAATGTATTAGAACAACATTATGAAGAGACCCTTAACATTTCTCGGATCAAAACTTTATTCGAAAGATATCCATTATTAATAAGTTTCACAAACGCTGGTCTACATTTATTAAATTTTGATTTCGGGGACCGGTTAAACTCTATGCATTGTTGCCGAGCGGGTTTTCGATGTTAATTCATTCAATTTTTATTATTTCTCTATATGATTATTCAGTTTTGCCAATACAAGGTCGGTCCTTGACTCGGCCGTCTGGCTGGAACTCTTAAAGTGTCAATAGTGAAATATTCCTTTAGCGAAACTAAATCACAACAGTATCTTTTATGTAGATAAATGAAAATAATGTGTCCGTTTATCTTGTCAAAATTAAACGCTTTTAACAAATGCGTGTCTGTGTGACCGTATATATACTGTACCTGATTAAATAAAATAAACGGTACCTGATGGCTCAACGATAAAGGGACGGCCTCAAAATTCATAATGTAATCGGTTCCAAAAGCTGCTAGAATGTAGTTGTGTCCGCTCCTAACACGAGCTTTTGAAAAGGCTTCTTTGTAAGATAAAATATCAGGCTTTAAAGTATTTCAATTATGTTATATGTATTGAGATAGAGAGTCAATCGTTGTTTGTTGGTCTCGCTAAAACTCGAAAACGGCTGGACCGATATAAATTCTGTTTGTTCCGTTTCATTCCCCTTATTTCAAAGAAGATTTAAAACAAAAGGAAATACGAAAGATTATTTAAAAATACTAATAAATACAATTTTTTTAATACTTCAGAATACTATAATATCCATTTGAAATCGATGACATTCGAACTAGACCTTTTGGACTGACATGCCTTGTAAAATTCGGCTAATGTATCACGTTCTATGGAAAATACAAAGTAGTTAATTGGCTAATACGAGACGAGACTAAATTCGGGCAGGACAACGTCTGTTGGATCCGCTAGTTATTTTTAAAATAGGGAAAAGAGTTCCTTTTGAACACCTTTTAAACTTTTAGCTAATGGTGAATGAATGAATGAATTAATCAATTAATGAATATTCTTTATTGTACACCACAAGAATACATATTACACAATATTTAGTCTTAGTAATAACAAGTACTGCAGGTACAATTGGCGGTGGTGTATATTAAATCATATGCATTATGCGGACAAAGTTGGAAAATCAGCTAGAGTTTTATACAGCTAATAATTATAAAAATATTCTATTTAGCCTCCTAATTTAGCAATACATTAAACTTTCGACATTGTTTTATCGCCTATTTGTGTCAATAAAAATAGAAGAAAACAAATTAATTCCAGTGAATTACCATTGAAATGCGATAAATTATTGTAACTTGTTGAAACAGTTTTAGTTCATGTACCTATTTTTATTTGTCAGGATAAAATTAATTACAGAGACGTATTATAGAAATTCTAGAAAAGAATATTATATAATGTGTACTGTTTGGTTACATAAATACTTTTATATGCATGTCTATTATCCTCTTATTCCTAGCGTTATCCCGGTCTAGTACTAGGTTCCGCTTAGATTGTAGAGGATATGGCTATGGGGCGAGTTAACATGACCCACTGCCGCCTGACGTCATATCCCCGTCCCACCTACAATCTCAAGATTAATATCACTCAGGAACATAAATGAGACCCACCATTTTTAGTGTCTTCCGTAAGTAGGCAGTAAGTAAGCTTTCAGAGGAGGTCGGATGTTTGAAAATCAATGTTAGAACGGGTCACCCATCACCCAGCCGTGGTAAGAGCTACTTAACTTAGTGATAGACTCAAATACCGGCCACTGAAATAGCTACGACCTCCCCTATACATGTGTACAATACTTTGGTTAGTTTCGAAAAATATCTTAACTAGAGGGCCAGGTGGTGTAGTGGCGTAAGGTGTTTTAAAGCTGGGGATCAGAACATCTTAACAGGATCGAGGTTTGAACCAGGGCCTTGTAGGTTTAAGATCGTCCTTTCCTTATTTGAACTTTTGAAGGTCTAAAAAATGTTTTAAATACAATTCAGAGTAAAATAAGACAGGTTGAAATGTTATTTTGACGTTACAAACTGACACTTCAGTTTTATTTATTCGTTCAGAGTATAGAAGATGGCCGATTTTAATTTCATAGCTCAACTCGTGACAGGCACGGGCGGGCTTAAATCCCTAAGGCTTAATCCTCACTCCATTGAGCTTTCGTGCTGTTGCGGCTTATATGGGAAACTCCATTTGTTCTATTCAGAAATATTTATTAAAGGTACTTTGATAATAAACTTTTACAAATTAACACTTCCGTTTTATTTATTTGTATAGAGTATAGCTCAACTCTTGACGGGCGTCGGGGCAGGCCGAAATCCTTAAATCCTTAAGGCTTTATCCTCACACCAATAAACCGTCGCAATACTGTGAAAGTAGGCCAATCTAAAATACATAGAAGCTTAATAATTCATAGAATCAGACGTCACTTTGCGGAAATCCATAACATGCATAAAAACTAAACTACTTTGTTTAATTCCGCGAATTATCCCCGCGCTCATCACAAATAAGCACTTCAGTTTTATTTATTTGTATAGAGTATAGCTGTACTCTTGACAGGCAACACAGCAGGCTGAGATTTATAAGGCTTTCTCCTCACACACAGAGACATACTAAAATACATGCAAGCAATTGATAGAATTAGGCAATCAACTTTGCGGAAATCCATGACATGCATGAAAAATTAAACTACTTTGTATGAATCCGCGAATGATAAACGCGCTCATTCGCGGATTCAACCAAAGGAGGTAAGTTTTTCATACATCCAAGCTTCTTTAGGAACATATTTTATAAAGGTGGTGCGCGAGTTTGGAGCTATATAAAACCTATAATGATATAGCCTAAGCTGCGGTGAATGGACCCCGAAGGTCGCACGTAAACCGCATCTTCAGTCTGCATTGGGTTACCGACTAGTGATTCATCATGAACTAGTTTGAGCACCGATATATCTTACCTTACAAAGTATAGTTAGAACGGCTAAAGACAAGTTTCAACACGTTAGAAAGAAGGAAATAACTACTTAATTTAAATCACGACTTAGGGACCTAAGTTACTCATTTCTTAACGACTAGCAACACGTTTAAGGTTGCTGATTGCAGTGCAAAGTAGAACATTACTTTAAATCAGTATATTCTATCAGGACTCGTACCGTTTGTAACTATTTCCGGCTACATGCTGCCGTTTGTAGGGTTCCGTACCTCGAAAGAAAAAAAGGAACTTTTATAAGACTACTGCCATATCCATCTCTCGGTCTATCTGTAATTGCCACTTTTCTCAGGAACGCCCAGAGCTATAAAGTTGAAATTAATACCACATACTGAAATCTGCGGTCCTTTGAAGTTGTTTAAAAACCAACCCTCTAAGTGTACGAAATCTAGGTATGGTCGTTTATGTACCACTTCCCATAGATTTGCAAAGGGAATCAAAATCTATATTATTATGTTATGGTACGGAACCCTTAGTGCGCGAATGTAACTCACATTTGTTCTGATTATTATAAGATTCTGCAAAATTCCATAGAGATATTGTGCGAAGAAGAAAATGTACGGTTATGAAGTTATTGACATCGAGATGATATGGGTAGATTTTGGGGTTCTGACGCAATGTTCGGAGGTTGATTCAGCTGCCGGTATCAATATAAAACTTAATTTATAGTCAATCAAGAACTTTTTACCTATTTTGGATGACAGTTCCTGCTTAAAGAAAATTTTGCTAAGGGTTATTGTAAGAAATTAACGTTATGCATAACAAGCGAAAATGAGCCTTTAAGTAATTGACGTGCAAACGACATTCGACCTTAGGGTAGCAAACCAATTTCTGGGTCGACTATACTTCAACACTCCCTGTGATAAATGAGAACTGATCCAAGCAAACACAAGTAAAACTGCAATAAAGACCAACTTACCTTAAGTTCCACTTTATTATAGTTAGAGTCGTCCGTTGCTCCAACTTTCTGGAAACTTGCAAAGCCGATTAGATTAGAGTGTTCACTTTCAAACTTAATTAGAGATAAGCAATGTTTGTAACTACTTCCGCTTACATGCGACCTTTTTTAAAGTGGACTGCATGTTTCTGAGTTTTTAATACGCAGTAGAAGTAGGACAGAAGGCTATAACAACAAAATCCTTTTACTATGAGACCTTACAGTCCAGCGTGGCATTTTAAAATTAAGTCAATTCTGGTAAGGGGTTGTACATAAATTTCGTCATACGTTGAAGGGAGGGGGTAAGGGATCACCAAAATGTGGCATTGTGTAATAACTGCAGTGGGGAGGAGTCAAAAGCTTAAGACGTCATATGTCAAAAATGGAAATATTAAAATAAAATTGTAAATTACTTGCAACTGCTGTTTTGTTATAATTATTACGCATGAATAAATTTGAAAAAATAATGCAATTAAATGTCACATCAAGGGGGAGGGGGTTTGCAAAATGTGACAACCTGAGACAAGGAGGGGGGGGGGGAGTTAAAGATGGTAGAATTCATGTGGCGAAATTATGGATGACCCCTAAGTAATAATGAATGGTTTAACCCAGTTTGTTTTTGACATATTAAGTTTAATCGTAAACCCATTAGAGGTGCAATAACCGAAACGCAAATCAAGGCAGAGCCCGCGTGGGAAGACCATTACAGCTATAACAAAATTTTAAGCCTTTTCCACAACCTGTTTCCGAGTCCACTCGTTACTTTTATTGGGCCTTGCGGAATCACATCAAAGGCAACTGGATTTGAAAGTCGCGACCTAATATTCGTAAAAGGTTATTTTTATAGCGTATCATGTGTTTTGACTGACATCTGATGGATGGACATTTGTGTTTCATGTGACACTATCACCGTATGTGCACGAGCATATTTGAATAATGTGCATTTTTTTATATGCATATTAGCAGACCCGGTAGACGTTGTCCTGTCGGATTTTCGGTCAGACGAAAGGTCCAGTCTCGGCATTTTTCAATATTTTTTTGAGTTTCTTTTCCTTATATTTTTTAACCTTTCAAGAAATAAGTAATGGGAGTAAAACAAAACAGGCAGGAGTCGAAAAGACCTAGCTGTTTTTGAGTTATAGCGCCATACATAATTTCGGGTATAATCCGACAGAAGCACAGGTTAGGTTAGGTTAGGTTAGGTTAGGTTAGGTTAGGTTAGGTTAGGTTAGGTTAGGTTAGGTTAGGTTAGATTAGGTTAGGTTAGGTTAGGTTAGATTAGGTTAGGTTAGGTTAGGTTAGGTTAGGTTAGGTTAGGTTACGGTTTAGAAATCGTTCTGAGTTGGTTTACTTGATAACCGTAATTACAGCTTGCGATCGTGGTGTAATTTCCTTTTCGCCCGCAGTGGTCGGGAGGCGGTTCTGAAGATCAGGTGATGGGAGATAGTCATTATGCAAATTTCTTGCTCGTAAATGAGATGGTAATGACTCTGTTCACGTTCACTCCGCGAGTCAATCAGAATACCGCCGGCTATCCTTTGATTTTTAACTTGTTTATGGTTTTAATGAATGCAAACTGTTAATTACAAAATGTAGTATTTTTAATTTACTGTCGAATAAGGAAGAGCTAAACTAGGGCTTTAACTTTGTTCGTTTATTATCTGGACGCCTACTGCGGTGTAAAAATTTATTAATGCTGTCTACTATATACATGCTCATATAGGTAATCAGTTAAACATATAGGTGAGGTATATCTTGTAGAATGTGTAAATGTATACATGGTTTTGCTTGACCTTTTTTCTTGCATTGCACGTTACATTATAGATTTTTGAAAAGCAAAGAGGAAATTTATCAGATGTGAAAACAAAATTGATAAGTTGGTGTCGTTTATTTTGAGCCTCATCTAGTGTAAGGATGCACTCAAGGACCTGGCGCGGCGGAACACTAATTTGGTCCTGCCGGCAAGGTCGGTCTAACTGTATAATGCGCAGATTGTGATGCGGGCAGGGAGGGACTGCGGAAAAAGTGTACCGACAACTTTTGTGCAACTTCACAACTTTGTGCAGAAATGTAGCCTTTTTTGTGTACATAGGACCCAAATTGCTTTGCTCCCATTTAATTTCGTGATCGCCCTAACGGTTAATTTAGAGATAAAGAGATTATTAAATTGCGGGTGGCTGGATTATTCGTGCTTTCAGTAAAAGTATGCCATTTATAAACTAATATTATATATAACTAAGTATTATGTAACTAACTATTTTCAAAAATAAATACTAGTTATACTGAAATAACATAAATGTCATTAAATCTTTTTTTATTTGTATATTCCTATCTGAGGTCACAGCTGGGGTACCAACGATGAGGAAAACGATTATTTAGGCTGGAAATGTCTAAAAGTTTAAATTTTTGCAAACGTGCTATTAACTTTTAGACTGGTTTTGTTACAGATTTACAACGAAACTTTTCCTCGTTATTTTTTGATGTGATTTTGTTGTGCAAAATGGAAAAAAACTGTATTTTTTCCCTTTTGCTAACTGTACTTCCCATATGGTTACAGCAACAGGTCATATTTTGCTTGGACAATGAAGATTGATAGTGTCTCGGATTTTACCTCCTGTAAAACAAATTTATTCTCGTTGTTGCCAGCGCTTCCTTAATAAATATGTATGAATTTTTAACCGACTTTCGAATGCTGGTGGAAGTTATTGATTCCGAAGCATCTGTTTACTTTTATATTATGTAATATCTTTATTATTTCGAAGCTCTGATTTTGTTGATTAAAGATACCGTCACGATGTGACCACAATGTATCCCGTATGAGTTTGATTAGTAAATTTCATTAAAATAAGAAATATCTTTTCCTCCATATTGCCTCTAGACTTCAATAATGTAGTTCGCATTGATTTCAGTGTGGTTCTCAAATGTGGCCCTTAACTATTGACCTTCTACACAGGCTCAAAGTCACTCAATGAACTAAGAATAGAGCAATTATGGCTGTTTCGTTGCGTGTCAGGATCCACAATAAGGAGATCAGGTTTTACAGGCAATGTGAGGCGAGTAAAGATTTTAAAATACCGTTCCCAAGACATATGACGAGTTAGTTGGCTTTCTACTTTATGGATTATGATCTAGAAAGAGTTATAGCGAATCAGTGAATGAGAATTCGTGCGGTGTCAACGTCACATAACGATCTTTGCGAATATTTATAGAGGGGAAGAAGCTTATGTACACGAAGACGTCTTCAGACTTAAGGAATCCCAACTCGTTAAATTTGTTAAAAAATAATTGCCTAGATGATTTAGCAACAATATGATGGTGAAGATGTAATTGTAATGAATAGAAAGTGACCACGCGTATATAAAATTTGTGATATACTTTTCATCAGGAAAATCGCAACACCTTGCAAGTTTATGTTTTGTAAAGATTGTCAGAAAAATGTGTATATTTAGGAATATATGTCAAAAAAATTAAAGTATTTCGATTTTTCTGATGAGCAGTATATATGTATATAATAATAAGTATTTTTTTCCTAAATTTATACATAATATGTAGGTAGTATTTAGGTAAACACTCACTTAATTATTTAATTGAATACCTTGATTAACTTTTGTTCCAAATATAACCAAAAATTTTATGTTAATATTAATACTAAGGTAACTTAAAGTCAAAACGATTTTCTTGTATTTTTATTACTACAGCCTTTATAATTCCGTCATTACACTAATCGGAATATTGACAAAATTTAAGTCAACATTTTAAAGACCACAGTCCCTTTATGAAACTATATCAGTATCAATAAAACTGCATGTCAGTGTACTTTTATCAGTTCAACATATAAAAACACTCAACTTTACTTAGAGGTTTTCCGACACTCCACACTAACACAACAACTTACCTTAATAACAAGTTATAAATGATTTTTAAAAATTTCCATGAATCGTGTAACACTCGTATACATGACGTAAGATATGTGTAAATAAATGCATCAAAGACGTGTCAGCTAAATCAACTTAATTAGTACTCTAATTTAAATTGGAATTATGTAAGTTAAGAGACAAAATTTATGCCAACGGTACTTCGTTCAGTAATGCCGGCCGTATTTCGGACGGTGAACGAAGATTGATGGTTTCTCGAATTATTTCGTCTGCACCAAAACTCCTGTCACCTGGATGACAATGCACCATTGGCAGTGTTTCCTTATTATCAGTTGTTCAGAACTAATGAGATATCAAGGTTGTTGTAATTGTAAAAGTTTTAAATCTCTCACCTTCATAATTGCCCATTCAATCCAAGATTAATTTTTTTAATAATGCATTAAATTTGATACAGGCGATGGTTGCCATCCAGTATTTTTATTAAAATATTATGTTTATCTACAGTAGTTCTTATTTCTCTAATCTAAATTACTTCGTTATTATGATTCCGTACCTCCGAAAGAAAAAAGGAACCCTTATACGTCACTCCGTTTTTCGTTTGTCAAGAATCTCAATAAAAAGTCAACTATTATTGTTAGACCTAAAAACTTTCACAAACTGGTATAAGAAAGATCTATTTGTATTCTTTTTGTGGAAATATATACGCTTTCAAAGATACTTTCTTAAAGCATTATATACATATGCCCAACTTTTCAAGCAGTAAAGATCTACCTATAGAGTTGGACCTAAAAATAACTTTCTTTCACAGACTGATATAAGGAAAAATTTCTTTCTTTCTTTTTTCAGAAACACGTATTGGAGATTTTTCTCATAATAAAAAAATAAAGCTGTAAAAATTTCAACGTACGGCCAAAACGGATACCAATGTGTGCTGTAAACATATATAAAATGTACGATACATATAATTTCTAAGGGTTTTTTTGTTTGTTGTTTAAATTGTAAATTGTGTATATTTATGTACAGTGTTTTTTATGCCGAATAAAAGTTTTTCTTCTTCTTCTTCTTCTTCAATATGTTTGGCATCGACATTTTACTAACTAGAAATTGTAGATAGAAGAGATATGAATAGAAAATTGCTGGTAGCTATGATGTTTCTACGTTTATCTTTACAATTATAATAATCATCGATATCGATATAATCAACTGGCCCGTTGGCGCAGTAGGCAGTGACTATATAATTGTGCCAAATTTCGTGCTCCTCCGTCCGCGCGATTTTTGTAAAATGGTACCTAAAGTTTTCGTTAGATAGCCCATTTATCGCGGAATGCTATAGGCTATATATCATCACGCTAAGACCAATAGGAGCGGAAGACCAATGAAGAATGTTTCACCAAAGTAAAATATTTTGAGGATATTGGAGTTTTGTTGGTTTGTCCTTTAAAGTACTTTGCTTAAATTTGCAAAGCAATTTTTAGCTGCCTATGGATTTTCACAAAGTAGGGCCTAATTCTGATCATTGGTTTGTAGCTTTTGTCAAATCTACTTAAAAAAAAACAATTTGTATTGGCTGTAAGGTTAATTCAAAGTTTCGTTGTGAAACTTAGTCTTTCTATTTTTTGTACATGTCAGGTTTTTGGCTGGAGGTATAGCATCGCAAAAACAATATTAAAGCAAGCTAAGCCGTGGATAGAACTCGTTCGAATGCGTTATTGATATATTTTTTTGTTTATGTATGTTATAATCCTGATATATATAAATTACGCGTCACGTTGTTTGTCCGCGATAAACTCTTAAACTACTTAACCGTTTTTAACCAAATTTGCACACCGTGTACAATTTGATCCAACTTGAAAGATAGGATAGCTTACATCGCAGTTTATAGTCGCAAATAAAAATGAGTTGCTGAAATGTATACACGTGCATAACTTCTGAACGACTGCACCAAATTGGATAATTTATTTTTTTGTTAGGACAAGTTATGCATAATAAAATTAAATCGGTGCAAGATAAGAAATAAATGTATCACTATAGAATAATATGTATCGCAAATATTCAAATATAAAAAAAATGAAATGAAATACAAAGAGTAAAGAAAATGACCATAAAATTTTAAATACTCATAAACTAGCACAAAGCTCTTTTGAAAACTTAATACCGTTTCGATTTATTTACAAAAAAAATATAATGAAAAAAAGTAGTTTGGCAAATAGCATAAACTTTTTGACTGAACAGATCTTGCCATGATGATATAATAATTTAAAAAAATAGATGAAGCGGTGAATTCGAAACTTAAAACTCGCTGCTTTTTAGATTTAGTAGCAGCTGCCTATCGTAATATTCCACTTTTCCAAAGTAACTTTTAAACACTTTTAGATGTCTATTACAACTTTATTTAAGTCTATGGTCGATTTGGGTATATTCAACTTTAATTACATCGCGTGTTCAGGATTTTAATTATAAACTTTAATTATTACTGACATTTTCTTATAACCTACCCTTGAGTTCATTATTATATGGCGTACAATATATTTGATCTGGAAGCAATTTTCGAATCGCGAACGAACCACGCCTGCTAGTAATTATCGAGAAAATCAAAGTTGGTATTAAAAGTATTGGAAGTTATTTTGCTGTCTGAACCATGTGTTGTGTACAGACTATAGAGTTATAACAAAATAGACATTGCAAGAAACTCGTTAGCCACTCTTTTAATAGTTCTAACAGAAATGAGTTTTTCATATTTTTGCATGTTAACTATCAAACACAAAGCTGGAGCGACTCAATTCCAATCAGTTTTATTTTTAATATAGTCTTCGATAGTGTAATACGCTTTTTGTTAAACTTTTTGTTAAATAAGGGTGTTTTTAACACGTAGTTCAAGTTTAACTAAAAGAATACAGACATTACACAAGTACAGTAGAACATTTAGTTTATATTTAACTAGAATTAACCATCTTTAAAAAAGGAGTAGTACGTTTCTGTATAGACAAAACACATCTACTTTCCACTAAAAATTTAAAAATAAAGTATTCCTTACAATAATTATAAATATATAAAAACTTATCATTGGTTAGAAAAACTGATGGAGCAATTAGAAAATTGATGGATATTTTTTTTTAAATCTTGGAATAGCGCGAATAAATTTACAAATTAGGAAAACTATTGATCTGATGTCCAGTTGCCATCTTGAATTAAGGTTCTCCGAACTGATTTTAACTACCGAAATAGAGGATTAAACGAGCCTTAAAGCCTTAAAGTCTAAGTAAATAACTTTTTTTTTTATTAATATAGAGTTAAGGCGAATTAACTTACTAATTAAGAAAATGTGATGTTTCTTTTGAGTAGGGGTAAAAGTATAGTCTAATAAAATCTTTAAAATTTCATGTCTCTACACCTTATAGTTTGGAGATGCTAAGAAAATACTATTCCTAGTTGTCATGGATTTCCGAAAAGTAACGGCTGATGTCTTAATCCACGGATGTCGGTAATCACTTATGTATAGGATATATCGATAGCCCCGTTTGAAATTAACAAAAAAACGACGTTGAAATGGTTTGTAATATGAAGGTGGCTTTACATTACGTAGGAAGGGAAGACTGCAAAGTTTTGTTTACCTACTTTGGTACTACAAATGGAAGGGGAAAAGATAAGCACGCACTTTCCCGAGTGCTTAAGAAAATTGTTACTTTATCGTGAAATAAATTATGGCCAAAGAAAACTTATTATATATTATCTTAAGCTGTCTGTAGTATCTTAGTTGAAATAAATGCTTTTTCTTTCTTTCTTTCTTTCTTTCAGTTGCTAACAAATGATCTGTAGACTTTTAAAGAGTAAAATATATTTCTTATGTAAAGAATATGCATGAACTCATATTTGCTTTTCTCCTCTCTTTTTTTTAATATTTTTTAGTTCATATATGTATTTTACAAATTTCACATCTGTCTAATATTTGTATACAAAATAAGTAGAAACATAATCTTTATTAACATTATAAAGGTGAAAGTGGCTCTGTCTGTTACGCTATCACGCCTAAACCGCTAAATAAATTTTAATGAATTTTGGTAATTAATTGCACATCTCTATATACATACACGACACCTATACTAAAAGCTCAAATAAAAATGTTTTGGCTGTTTGTTCCAGGCTTTTTATCGAAGAGGCTGAGCCGATTTTCATGACACTTGGAATTAGGAGCTGTCATCCAAAATGATAAAGCACTTTCTTGGTCGACTATACACAAGAATAAAGTGTCTTCCCCTTGAGTAATCAGAAAGAATAAGATTGTGTTTGACCTTGTGTGTGTGTGTGTGTGTGACCTTATTAATGTAAACAAACAATATATTAGCATAAGTTAAATTACTTATTAGCTATTAAGCTAGATTGTAATGTTATAAAGTAGATACAGTCGACCAAGAAGTGCTTTACCATTTTGAATGATAGATTCTACTTAAAGAAAATTTTGCCAAGTGTTATTGTTAGAAATTAACGTGATGAATAACAAGCAAAAATGACCCTTTTTAACAAATTGACGTGCAAACGACATTCGACCTTAGCGTGGCAAACTTAGTTCTTGGTTGATTATACCATGTTATTTACTTTATTTATATAAAAAATATTACATGGGTTGCGTGCGTCTTTATAAAAAGGAATAATTGGAAATGAATCTTATAAGTAATTTCTTGACATTATTCAAGATCCCTTCAGCGGGCGATACTTTAATAGGCATCAGATTCACCGTTATTGGCGCAAAGATAAAGCTGGTGAGCCGAATGAATATTTATATCTTGCAGAATTAAGATGTAAATAAATGTATAGAACCATTAACGAAGGCTCAATCTGTATTAAACGAGAACATGCAAACGTGATTGTATTTGTGTCGATTAATTATCCACAGTAACATAATAATCCAGGTATCGTACGAACTAGCTTCTGGTTAGGAACCTTACATACTTTTTATCTGTTCCTCTCTATTACAAAATTATACTGTCTATTGTTAGACAGTATGTAAGTATGAAATATTTCTTTTAATATTGTAAACATATTAATGATTAATTAGGTAGCGCCAAGCATGCAGCCCTTTAGTAGCCTATATTCCTTGTAAAATAAGCTATCTAACAGTAAAAAACCCATCCAAATCTGTCCTGTTGATTCGGAGATTACCCGGATCGCTTAATCTGTCTGCCAGAGTGACAGACAGACAGACAGACAAACGTTACGTTACGTTACCGTATATGTGGTCCTTAAAATTGATTTATATGTATAGACAAAGATAAAAAAATATTCTTATATTTTTAATGGATTCCTATTAAATCTAACTAGACATTATTGAATTAGACCGTAGCCAATTTGTAAATTGTTCTAATTAGTAAACAAACGATAATCCTAAATTAATGCGCATTTGAAATATTTTACGTATTAGAAAAGTTGCCTGTTTAATAATCGTGTCGTCATCCTGACCAGACTTCTTCCAGTTCTCAAAGTCTTTGAAACTTAAACTTTATTACTTAGTAACTTAAGCACTAGTTATTTGTGAATATTAAAACAACAATTATCAGTCGAAATTTAAAAATGCGAGACCAAAAACGATGTTATTTCAATATTTTCTCCATAAAAATGTCTTAACAATGAAAAAAGAAACGTTATAAAAAATTCTCTTGCACATTATTTTGAAAAAAAAAAGCAACCGTTTCCTTAACATTCTAAAAGTGTATAACAACTATGAAGTTTTTTTAAAGTCACTGAAAGAAATGACTACAAAAGTAGCTCGTGGAAATTCGTATTCGAACACTAACGTATTTATGTTGCAGTTGTCCATGGGCGTCTATAGTCACTCTAGTAACCTTGTTTGTCCCTTGTTATATAAAAAAAATAAATATCTCCCAAACTTTATGAAAAAGTTACTTTTCTCATAAGTCCAATGCGCTGCTTGGATCTTCAGCTACATATATATCTTCAGCCAATTTAAAAACCTAACTATTGGATAAAAGAGTTCGTAAGCAGTACATCTAATGAGGTTTTACATGTTCCTGAATTACTTACTAGTAATAAGTAATTATACAGAAATAAAAAATATCTTTTAACTCTTTATTAGATTTTGCCGGGAGCCCACAACCTGATAAGCACAATCCCTCAAAATGACAGTGGGAGCCTTTAATGCAATCGATTTTCATGGCGATTAAATATAGAGGAGGCATTAAAAAATCCGCAATTTCATGTAGATACGGACACTTAGCGGGCACAATTATGCAAATATGCGACGACGATTATGGCCTAGTAACCACAGACTAGTTACAACAATTTATAGTTTTACTTACCGCTATACATCGGATTGGCTAGAGTGAGTACAGTATACAAATGCTCGCCCCTCCAATGTATTCACTTCTGCATGCAAAATAGCGTGTACACGTAAACATGCAAGCTCGTCAATATCATTGGCTTACAGTGCGCAGTTAAGTTTGAGTTTGTAATAATAAGGCTGATCAAACACAAGCAAGCGTTGCAATTAATTAGTGGACGCATTTTTAGACTGAAACATCTATACCTAACAGTCCTCCATCAGGCCTAGCCCTTTGCTTATTGTTATAAATAACATGCCGCTAATAAAAGTTCTGTTTTATTATCTTTTTTTAATTAACTTTATTTAACGGCTATTAAATATAGTTGGTTCTAGTGTCTTTATTGTAAAGACATTTTAAAAGAACACGCGGTGATAATTTAAAATATACTTTATATCGATAAACTAGATCCACATTTATTAAAATTAGCCAAAACCTCACACCTATACTTAGTAGACGCAGCAGGCATTATCTTGTAAATAAAACAAGAGCTTTTTCGTTTGACTAGCCCGTTGGCGCAGTGGGCAGTGACGCTGCCTTCCGCTCCGAAGGTCGTGGGTTCGATTCCCGCCTCAAGTCCAGGTTTATTATCTATATGAATGTATAAATATTCCCGCAAAAAAAATGTGTGTACCAGGCGTCTGTTACCAATAACACAGGCATTGTCACCTTAGGAACAGACGTCCATCATATAGTCTTGTATATATTCATATTTATTTATTTACAGAATATAAAATTCTAAAGTCATAAATAATTATTGTTATACATGAATATTATTTCAATTAGAAATTCAATTTGAAGATTTCTTGATAAAATATTTATATTTTTTGGTTAAATTGAGAAAATGTTTCAAAATATTTAGATTTCAATTAGAAATGCAATCTGAAGATTTCTTTATGAAATATATTTTTTTTTTTGGTTAAATTGAGAAAAATCTTTCAAAATGTTAATAAAACCAAGGCAAACAGTCTTAACTCCCAGAGCTATTAAATTCCTCTCTAAATAAGCCCATACACAAAACCCACATCCGTCGTTAAAATAAATAATTTTATTATAAAACCTTTTTTCTCTCACCTAAAGCTCACGTCATTAATATATACGCATCTAATTATAAAACTAAACTATATATCCGCAATTACTTGGAAAATATTTCGATTTTGTGAAGAACACAAACATTACTAAAATACCACTAGGAAATACACATTTCTAAGACGTGACACGAATTTTTGGGCAGATTGGGATTAGGGCTGTCAATTATAATTAATTAATAAGGCCAAAAATATCTCGATAATTATTTGTGTCATTTTAGATATCATATATTTTTTTATAAATGATAAGGGACACACGGATAGGTAGTTCACTTTATTTTTGATGTCCATAATAAGTAAATTTGCAATAGTAGAGTCCACTCTTCGAAACTCTGTCTGTATTATTAATAATGAATGTGAAAGTGATAATTCAATTTCAATATTCGGGTCAATTCCAATATCGGGACGCGGGGACTAAAATGATTACTTTACTTAAATTATTATTTTTTAACTATTTAATATTAATTTATTTTTTTAAATCTGGTGCATTCTTTCCGCTTCAAGTAATTTACTTAAGTGGGCATGAAATCTAAAATGTATTTTTTCAATGAGCAAGAATATTGTTATTTAACTCAATGTTACCGCATCCGCGTCGTCATTGAGGATGAAAAAAACATATTTAAATAATTGCGCCAAGTTGTCTTTTTATTTTATTTCTTAAATTTTGTGTTTTCTTTTGTATGGATCTATGTGTCTGAAATAAATGATTTATTTATTTATTTATTTATTTATTACAAGTAAACACTTCAATTTTATTTATACCTATAGATAAAGTAGAAATATAGAGCACACAAAACATTATACTATACACAAATATATAAAAATCAATGAACCAAACACATACTAACCAAGTAAAAATTGAAAGAATTGTATGTCAAGGAAATTAATATAATCCTTCTTGCTATAGGCATATCGTCGTATCATAGCGAAACAGGATCAAATTAATGGCTCGTGCCAGCACGTAAGCGAGGCGGTCACAGCTCAAACTTGCCTCGAAAAGACCTCATTCGCACTGGCTGAAAGTCCATAAAAAATGACTTAGCAGCTAACGTGTTAAAAAGTTTTGTTGGTTGTTGTTATGTTGGTTTACATTTTGTACTATTAAGTTTTTTTTACAGTGGAAATTTTACTGATTTTATTTCTTTTATACTAATTTTATTAGTGTCTTTATAATTGTGTTTCCCAAAAATGTATAAGTAAAATAAAATGTTAGATAAATAATTTATTTTAAATCATGACAAAATATTGAATACAGACGGTAGAATGTACCAAAAACAGGAGTTTTCGATTGGGTCACTTCAACTTCAAAGGTATGTTTATAGGCTGTATTTCCTGATGTGATAAGGAATTTCAATTACTGAACAAGAACCTTGCTATTGAAATATCATATTTTATTGTTCACTGGAGTATAACAACCTTTATCTATTAAGGAAATCGGAAAGATAGTGCAAACTAGACATCTATAATTGTATAGATATAATAGCATGTCGATAAAATTGTCTGGTTAGGATTTTGAAACAATTGTGTTTATTTAATTCAATTTTATAAATTTCGCGAATGAAAGCTTTTTAAATTATGCAGCTTCGTTTTTTGATTTTTTTTATTTATTTTGTTTGTCTTTTTTTATATGTACCTACATACATAAAAAATTAATGAAGTTTTCCAAGTTGCCATAAACTAGTGTTAAATGTTGCCTGTTTTGAGAAAATTTGCATGCTTCCAGTACACCATACATTTCGTTAGGTATCAACTTCCATAAATCCACAACTAGTTGCTAGCCGCGACTTCGTCCGCGTAAAATTAGGTAAAAGAAAATTAGCGTGATATATATTGTATAACCTATAGCCTTCCTCGATAAATGGGCTATCTAACACTGAAAGAATTTTTGAAACCGGACCAGTAGTTTCGAAAATTAGCGCGTTCAAGCAAACAATGAAACAATGAAATTCTTCAGCTGTATATAATAGTAAAAGTATAGATTTCGACTACGTGCTTTTAAATGCTTCAATTGTTTTAATAAATTGAAGTGATATTTTCCGACCGTTTGAATTACATGGGATTTGACTGAAGTATCCCAAATGTTTACTCCTTGAATATCCTGCTCAAGTCCTTTCAACAATAGGAAATTTTCAATTCTTATTTATTTATTTAACAATAAGACATGCCAACAGTATAATTAAAAAAAATCAACTTTACATATCGCTTCGGAGGGCTTATAACAAATTAATACACTATTACAAGCACGTAAACATTAAAATTCTGAAGAATAATAAAGCAACAATTTAAAAAAAACATTAGTTTCAAAAAGATAAATTAAGTAGATAGTTTAAAGTTAAAATATCATTAATTTTTTCTGAAATAAAAGTGATTAATGATACAAACATTTTATTTTAATGATTTTTTATTATTTGTTTGTCTTTTTAACTAAAAACTTATTTTAGTTAAAAGTACAAAAATAACTATATCTCATTGTTGGATGGAGATATCTAAATAATTCTTAGATTGGCTGATAGAGAACGTTGAAACGAAGCGGCCTGTGTCATTAGCTTACTTTAGATCTATAACGTAATCGGTATAAAAAAGTGTTCGATAAGCCGTCCCAAAGTTAAAAAACATTCGAAATTCTTTATATAGGCAGCCAACTTTTTAATTTAGAAGGATGACAAAAGCTGACAAAAAAAGAAAAATGTACACCCAATTTCGTTTAGGCTATATATCATCACGCTAAGTCCAATAGGAGCGGAGCACCAATGAAGAATGTTTCAAAATCGGGGGTTCTTTTTTCCATTTGAGAGATTTCGCTGCGTGCGCTGCGTAAACGGTTAAAGTTTCGCAAAAGTCATATAGGGCAAAACTGTTCCCTTTTAAAACTTATAATTAAAAGTCTGCGACAGCATATGTCTAGCTTTTAAGGTTGGCGTTGACGTTTTTTATACTACTTAAATTTGTTCTAAGATTCTTCATTATTTGTGAAGGTCTTTTTATAAACATAATCTTAATCCTCATCCAAAAACTATTTTTAATCCTATTAGTGATAATAGTGGCACACACACATTCTGTTTGTTCATCTTTATACAGTTACTATTAGATGCTTAACTCGACCCACAGCCACATCCTATACAATCTAAGCGGACCCGGGTATTTAACCGGGATAACACTACGAATAAAAAGAAAATTTTTGTCCTTGTCCTATATTGTTTTTAATTGTCTAATTGAGTCAACTCTTTCAGTTATAATACGACATTCTGTTTGTTCATCTTTATACAGTTACTATTAGATGGATATCTAAACGATTAATTATTAAAAAAAAAATTCTTTCAAATAGTTATATTATAGCAGTTTCTTTTGAGGCAGTTGTAAAGCTGAAATTTTTGAATTGTTTAGAATTTTACAAGCTATTTTTTATATATTTTTAAATGTTTGTATTTTTATATTAATATTTAAAAATGTATTTAGAGTAAGATATTCAAATAAATGATAGTTATATTACTTACCCAAGCATTCGTATATTGGTCTCAAAAACAGATACAATAATGTCATGATCAAAGGTCACATCATTGATCACCAATTGGATAGCTTTGCTAAACTCTGAGAAATCACCCATTACAACCAGAGTGTCTAGACTATCTACCAATGTCAAGGAAAAACTGAAAAAAAAATTACATATATGTACCTTTTATTTTAGACACTTACCTAAATAACTTTTCATCAATTATTATAAATTCTTTATTAGAGGGGATATATCGAGCAGCAATAATAAGATCATATCGAATTTGGCTATGCAGGTAATGGAACCTGGCGTTAGCACAGTGAATCCATGGAATGCTATGATATTGGTCTCATCTCATATGTGTGATTTCTTGTATTAACTATAAGATTTAAGAATAGCTTGGCTCTACTGAATATAGGTTCTAATTTCTGATTTTCTTGTAGTTTGGATTACATAAACATATTTACCATTAATTTTAATTGACAAGACAGCAATACTATTTATGAATATTTATTAAATAGTTTGACTCTTACTTTCCTAACACATCATCCATGTCTCCACGGCTTGGGGTAACTCCTCTCCATCTGCCTTTACAACTAAGAGGCATCAATTCATCAGCAGGATAGGCATTATCCATATACGCATCATAAGCATGATAGAACATGCGACGAGCTTCCTCCCTAAAAATGTATAGTAATTTTAGCATTTTTTTTAAGTTTTATTTGTCTACAATTTGATAAAGTAAGACTATAATAAAGGGGAAACATTGACACAAATTATATGAATAGTTAATAACTATAAAAATACAAAAAAAATTAGATAACTCATCATGACTATGGATATTACAAACGTAAATAAATTTTTCTTTCAATTATGCAACAATGTTATCATTATTCACTACAAAACTGATCACATAGGCTGTATTTTCTGCTCAGAAGCAAATTAGTGCAGAAATGGATGAAATTTCATAACTGCACAGTTTTTCATTAATGCACTCTTTTAATTTTCATATAAAGACAACACAGAGGTTTAATTGGCTTCCATAAGTTTTTTATAGAATGTATGCATGAGATCAAAAAAATAGTAGCTGAAAATAAAAATCCAGTGGGAAAATTCTGTACCATTTTAACACTTCTATACTACATATTTAGCAAGAAAAGTTTAAAAAATGGAAATAGACAGCGACATAGTGGAAAAAAAAGTATATTATGCACCTTGTGTAGTGAGTAATTAATGCACTTGTGTTATTTTAGTTACAACTAACATATTACTTGTGCATTAATGACTTACTTTGCACTCGTTGCAATAATTTACTATTTATAAATAGATATAAGTATTGTTTTTATATTATAAAGAACAAATGAGTGGGCAGTTCACTAGGGTGACTATCGTCGCCCATGGACAACTGCAACACCAGGAGGCTTGCAGATGTGCTGCCAGCCTTTGAGGAATCATTTTTTGATGATCTCTAATTTTTATAACATATACATAGCGTAAATCAGCTGTCTGTAACACGTGGCTCGCGGGTTGAATACAGCTTGCAACCCCTCTTTTTTAAGCCCCAACTGTTTTGTAAAGTGAAATCTTATTCTTATAAAAATATAATAGTTACATTACACAAGTGCAAAGTTTTGTTGTGACATGCTAAAATTTAACATTTTTAATATTACTTAAAGTTATATCAATAAACAGATAACTAGACAGCTATTTTAAAACAATTAGTTTACAAGTGTAGCCCGCCAACATATAATAATACTTAAATATGTGGCACATCTGCATCTAATTTTTTAACTAGGTGGCTTTTGCCTGCCAAAAGGTTACCGACCTCTGGTGTAAGTAATTAGCATAAATAGAAGCTTATGATTATTTTACATAAAAAGCCATATAGCCAGTTTATTTTAAGCTTTGCTTTATGGTTGGACTGTATAATAATGTACACAGC
>JANCMC010033613.1:13606476-13619071 GCA_024363005.1 Charaxes varanes
ATCATAAATAAAATTAGAGCTTAAAAATTTTTGGAGAACGGATACGTTTTCTCCTGGTGAAAGTTCATGTGTGAGCTTTTAATAGTGAAATCTAGTAGTAAAAAAATGAAGTTTCAACTACCTGCATATCGTACAATTGAGTCTCCTTTATTAAAGAAATAGTTTATCTTAAGGCTTACAGTAATAATATATTAAGCACTTAATTATTCGCGCTAGGATTAGATAGTTAATGGATTTCAGTTAAAAACCATATCGACAGATTAGTTTTGCTTATTTAAGGAATAAGGTATAAAAAAATTATTTTACCTCAAATTCAATCTTTCAGCTTTCGTCATTTGTGCCGTAGTATCCTCCTCTGTGCTTACACTTAATATTATTGTTAAGATAAAAACTAGTAAAATACGACACCATGACATTATCACAATATTTTCAGTCATTACAATATTTCGCTAATTTTGAATGAGTAGCACTCTATCTACATTAATAGTAAAAAAACGGATTAATATTATATTAATTGAAACATTACAAAATAAAGGTATTACATGGCAAAAGATAAGACAATTTATATATCTTTGTTTCCAGATACTTTTAATCCTATTTCTTTAAAATTCCAGTTTCCACACATACAGACCACAGAGCTACTAATATTAAACACATAATCAAAGAGAATAGTTTAGGATAGCCTACGTAAAGTAATGGTGAGCCAGATTCATGGAAATAATAAATAATTTTTTTACATAAATGTAGAGATGTACAAAATACTTTTTTAAAAGTATTTAAATAGAAATACTTTTCTAATTTTGTATTTCAAATGCAAAAAAAACACTTTCGCTTTTTTTATTTAAATACTAAATGCAAAATAGGTATTTTCAAAATACTTTATTCAAATAAAATACTTTCAGAAAACATTTCTAATGTTCGTACTTTATTAAAGACTAGCTGTATGTCGTGACTTTGTCTGCGTGAATTCTGTGATGTCTATTAAATATTGAGGGTATTTATTTTTTATGCGGAACCCCCAATTATTTTTCTAAAACTGAAGTAGTCTATGTCATACCTTGCAACATGAGCTATCTGCAAATGAAAGTCTCGTCAAAATTGGTCCAGCTGTTTCGGAGATTACTCGGAACAAACAGACAACTTTTTTTGGTATTCTAGTCATGTGCAATCCATAAAATACTTATGAAGCTCTGTTTACATATTTTTTTAAAATTACGAAATCAAGTTAATTGCCGATCCAAGATCCCAGTTAATAAAAGATAAGATAAAAGATGCTTTATTCAGATAACAAAAAAATTTTAAAACAAGTAAGTAACGTGTCCTAGCTCCTGAACTGGCGTAAGCTGGGTTTCAGGAGCCAGTGCCCTCCCTAAAACTAGAAACTAGTTACATTATATAATATGTTTAATTTAAAAAGAAAAGTAAAATAATAATAAAATTAAGGTAAAGGTGAATGTGTGTATGTGTGTATATGTCTGTGGTTTGTCAGCTGGCAAGAGTTGGTTTGTTTATTTCACTGCTCAGTGCTAAATTTCTTGCCATAAAAAACTTTTCTGGACACAAAAGGCTTTTGATTGACAATCAACTGATGTTTGATACAAACATTATACAAAATAAAGTGCCTCAACATTATTTTAAGATAAACAGATATAAGTCATAATCCTTTATTACCTGAAAACTTTAAGAATATTTACATAAATCTTTCAGCAGTAAAAATCAACGCCGATATCTTAAGCAACAACCTTGAATTAAATCTCTAGACGAATAAATGGCAATTCTCGAATTAATGAAATCTTAACGAAATCCGACAATAACAGAGTAACAGAAAAGTATAATAATGGAAGGAAAGAAACTTATGAAACTACTGGTCCGATTTGAAAAATTCTTTCAGAGTTAGATAGCCCATTTATCGACAAAGATTATAGGCTATATATATCATCACGCTAAAATTGAATCTATTCTGTTTTACCTAATTGTACAAGGACGTTGTCGCGGGCGCAGCTAGTAAAAGATAAATAGGTCTTTACCAAAAATTATTGAATAACTTAGAAGAAGTTGCGAGTTTTAGCTAGTCGACACTAATATTATAAATGTGAAAATAACCCTTTCTTTAAAGTCTAAACGACTAAAGCAATTTTGGTGATTACTGGTATAAAGACAGATTTAACCTTGGAGAAGGACGCGAACAAAGTTTATGGGCTACATCGAAAAATTAAAACTGACAGAGAAATATAACAGACTTAATTATAATTACTTAACTTTTTAAAATGTAATTACAATATTTATTTTATTCCACAACAATTATGGCTATTTTGGTCAAAAGTTAAAAAATAAATACTTACTTTCTAATTAATTATTTATCAAAACATTATTTATATGATGTTTTGGTTCAACAGCTTCCTTAAGCAATAAAAGTTCTTCATTGTAGTAAATATTCCTCTTGAGTTTATACTATATCATACTTCATATGATATGATAAAAACTCATTAGGAGAATTAATTTGATCGAAATCTGACACGCTCTTGGCCATTTTATTATTAAACTTATTTAAATAACAAATGGTGCCATTTCTATACCATTGTAAAACTATGGTACTTTATATTTAACAAAAAAAGTAAAAAAAAAAATATAGCCGTAGTCCTGTTTGTCCGAATGACCCTTTTACTTGAATCGTACTCTTATTACAGGCTATTTTATTTTTTCTTTTTAGAAGATTAGCATGCTATGTTTTAATTTCTAATAGATTTAGGGTCTGTTTGCCAAATAAGTATATGCTTTTTTTTTATTTTATTTGAATTAGTTTTTGCTTTTTAGTTCCTTGTTGTTTTTGTAAGTCGGTTTTCTTTTTATCTAAAAATAGTTTTATCAAGTATGAGCCAGTAATAATATTTGTACGGAGATGCAATTTATATAAATAGTTCAATTTGAAAGTAAATAAATTTCATTTCTTAATTTTGAGGGACTCAACAAGATCCACTGAAAGCAAAAAATCAGCTTCTAATTAACAATGCTATTTTCAGCATCTTATTTCACAAATAACTTAAGTATATAATTCAACACAACATCCAGTTTTTCTTAAAGCTAATTAAAAAAAAACCACTGGACATACGAGCTTGTATTATCTATATATTTTACCTAAAATAGTCTCTATACTTAACCATTTAGGTACTATATTCGCATATCATGTTGCGAGGAAATCAGGACGTGAGCCGTTGCCATTGATAGAGGGAGGCACTTTTAGTACTACGGAACCCTAAAAAAGGATGTATTAATGGATAACGATGTAATAAAAGACAGAAAGAAAGAAAGAAAGAAAGAAAATATTTATCAATAATGAGCTTTCATACAAAATTTCTGCTTCGTTTTGGGTTCTGAGCGGAATATACGTCCTTCGTGATCTGTTTTGTGGTGAATAATGTTAAGATTACTGCGTAGTTGTTAAAATTGTTTTCTATGCCAGATGTTGCATTAACCTAGTGTGGGAAATTGGCTGTAATTGTGACAACGAGAGTTCGCCCACTTTGTATCCTTTTTCGTCATCTCTTACGTCTTAGAACGATGGTAGACGAGATAGAATTTTTCCGTACATTTGACCACGAATTTCAACAAAAACTTAACACATCATGACCGCTAAATATAACATGACATAAAGTGTTTGAACGGATAATTTACAACTTAAACGATTCTAAGGTCGGTAACATTTTATCAACAGTTATCTTAACTGTATATCAATGCACTGAAATTACGTACGAATAACGGAAATTATAAAACTGAAATGAAATAGAGAAGATGAAATATTATTGAAATTGTGTCGTTTGATATAATCTTGAAATCGAATTGAAATTAATAAGCTATCTTATCGATGCTTTAAATTTTAAATACAAACGAGTTGTGATGTACTTGAGAAATTGTAAATGATAAGGAAAGAATAATAAAGAATATTAATGTAATATGATTTAATTTCTATCATATTGAATTGTATAATTATGTTTAATAGAACTTTCAATAATCTCAGAAATTTTCACTAAGTTTTTCACATTACTATTGTTAAGGAAAATTTCTAATAAAGCAGAATATGTATCATTTCAATATTGTTTACATCATGTATATCTCATATTCAGCAAATATAAATCATTTCATTAATAACCAGTTGTTACCCGCGATTTAGTCCGCGTATAATTAGGTTTAAAATTTTTGCGTGATGATATATGGCCTATAATAGCCTTCCTCGATAAATATGAAAGAATTTTTCAAATCGGACCAGCAGATCCTGAAAAAATGGCCGCGCTGATTTCTTAAAGAAATCTGTTCACTGTATGAAGTTTTGTGTTGAATTAATTAATTATGGCATGCATCTTGCGTTGTGATTATTTCACTTACAAGTTAAAGCCTGACGTTGAATAATTATAAAAAAAATTATTGCCTGACTGACTGAAAAATTATTCATTTACTGACTTTTACTAAATAAGTATAAAATTAAAAATGAATTAAAAATAGCCGCACTAATTTCTTAAACAACTCTGTCTCCCGTATATATCATTATGTCGTGTTATTAATTAATTATTGCAAGATATGATGTTTTCCAGCTTAAAAACCTGACGTTGATAAATTAAAAAAAACATGCACCTTCAATTTATGGTTTAAGACTTTATTTTCTCAAAAGATTTACAATCACTTATGGAGAAAATACAATATGGAATAGTAAAGTATGGCATATTGGTTGATTAGCACGTGACGTGATTTTGTTTAGGTAGAGTATATGTAAAACAGAATGCAATCGAGAACGTGATGTGAAATGTTCGCAATAAACTCAAATGTTACTTAACGAATTATCATGCGGCTTTAGCAATAGATCATGAGGAAAGTATGTACATATGTATAATATGTATATATATAAAGCGTAAATTTCAATGAGTTGTAATGTGATGTCGTAAAGAACGTATTTTTTGCGCTTACATTGTGTTAGTTAGCAATGGCATATATTTATCTCCTAAGCATAACCTACAGTAACCATTTTTATCTCTTACAATTTACAACAAAATAATGAATTATTTAGGAAGCTATTTTAAACAATACCGTAATAATCCTTATTCTAGATACGTTGTACATTTTATGCAGATCAAAATTGCCCCTTTTACAGCATAGAATTAAAATAAATATCTTAGGAGATATGAGACATTTAAATGCGGGGACAGAACGTACAGCGGTCATCGGTGGGGTAAGCGATCAATAGATGGCGTTACGTTTTGGTATTTAATAGTAAGATTAGGGCTAAGATTAGGAATCCAACATTAGGACAGATCCGGCAGACGCCGGATCTGTTACTTTATATATATTTCCTAACACAATATTTAATATTTTGAAATGTCTGGTTTTTGGAGTAATTTAATTTTACAAGTTTGGATTATTTCTCTTGCAGGCTGCTTTTTGTCTGTACTGGAAGATTGTGCACTCCACAATTGATCAGAGACGTGTCGCTCGTAGACTCAAGCCGCAACGAGTTTACTTCCAGACATAGCTTGGAATGGAAATTCTTATTTTTGGATCATCGCGCTCCACCTATAATCGGTTATTTACCGTTCGAAGTGCTGGGCACTTCTGGCTACGACTACTATCACTTTGATGATTTGGAGAAAGTTGTCACGTGTCATGAAGCCTGTATGTATTTGAATGAATTTTTTTATTCTACCATTTTAAGGACTTTTATCATTAAGAGGACATGTCCAATTTAATTTTTTTACATCTTCCTGTAATGTTTTTAAGTTATAGTTATCTAAAAAGTAAGTTAAATAGAAAATTGTATAAGCTTTAGAGGAAAAAGCTGTGCAACGCAACAAAATATTACGGTAGCGAGATGAGTGAGTTATAGAGCTATACTACCAACCCCGACTGTTTCTTGCTTTTTTTTTAGTTTTTTTAGTTTTGGAGGGAATATGAATCCTTAAATTGAAAAGTTATTTTTTGCTATAAAAACGCTAATTTCTGCAGAAATATATTTGTCGGCAATAGTAGGTAGTAAAAAACATAAACCTATTTTTCCTAATTTGTCATCATGCCTATTCGTTCGCGATGAATTCAATGATTTTGTTCAACATTGTGCATTTTAATTTTTCTATGTTATTTATCAAAAAGAAATTAAAGATGTCTAACGATAAACTACGACCATGCCAAATTTTGTATTTATAAGTCACGTGGTTTTCGAGATTTCCCGATAGATGACCTTTCGCTTTTACATATTTAGATTGTATACCAAGAGTATAAACATGATTAAAAATGTACTTTCAGTGATGCAAAAAGGCGAGCTTACATCGTGCTATTATAGGTTTCTGACTAAAGGACAACAATGGATCTGGCTTCAGACGCGTTACTATATTACTTATCATCAATGGAATTCTAAACCAGAATTTGTCGTATGCACTCATCGTGTTGTAAGGTAATTATTTCTCCTTTACGTAATGTAATAGTTTATAAATATGGATGGAAATGGATCATGGTACTGTTTTTGGTTTTAATAAAAAAATAAAAATAAAACAACTAGTAATACACTCAAATAAAAAGCTCTGTGAAATTAAGTCCACATTCAAGTGTAACTGTACCCGTCTTCATAACAATTTCACTTATGACCTTCGGGAGATATCTTTTATAACCTTTTATAAAAGATTATTTGAATGATGATATTGCTTGGGAATGAATTGCTCTAACCAAATCTGAATTATTGTGAACATGGTGATAACAAAAGAATTGCCCGATTGATTTTGTTTCGGGTTCTTCTCAGTGCAGGGTGCGAGGAACCCTTGTGAACTTAGCTTTTAAGTTGTAAATTATCACCAAATTATTAAATAATGATTGTAAAAAAATAATAATTTTATACATATGACGTTCATAAGTGCTTACAAAAAAGTCAATATGAATAAACGATTTTCACTTTGGCTTTCAAATATCTGTTATGAATGATATTTTGATTATGAAAATACTTTCATTATAAAAAATTCATCAAAGAAGTTGACTTTAAAAACTGTCTGATTGTGTTTGTTTGTCTAAAAAAGTACAGCCTATCTGATTAAGATAATATTTAATATAAAATAATGGAAGGCATAATCATATATACATACTTCTCATCAGAAATATCGAAACACCAACCATCACTAATCGAAAGTTTATGTTTTGTAAGGATTATCAGAGAAATGTTCATATTTAGGAATACGTGTCAAAAAAACGGAAGACACACAAGACAGACAAGAAAAACACACTTGCGACTTGCTAATATTGGGAACCTCTATAAAATTCATCGGTATACTTTAATTTGGACTGGCCCGTTGGCGAAGTGAGCACTGAGCTTGGCTTCCGCTCTGGGGGTCGTGGGTTCGATTCCCGCCTCTAGTCTGGGTGTATTATCTATACCGTATGTATTTATATATTTCTAGACCAAAAAATTGTATAACAGTCATCTGTTACCTGTAATAATATACGCAATAAGTTGTCTACCTTAGGAAAAGCTGGCCATGTGTTATATTTTCTTGAATATATTTATTATCATTATTTATTAACATTTAATTAGACACTAATGAGCATTTTCCTGCTGCTTTTAGTTATGCGGATGTAGATAAGAGTACGAAGAGGGAGACTACAGAAACAGAGGCAGGATCCGAAGCTGAACCGAACAGAAATGGTGCTAAGGAAACAGCCTCGGATGATGTTATGGTGGCTGTGTCACCGTCTTACATGTCTGAAACCAGTGACGCTTTCGGGAATTCATATCAGTCTATATCGCAAGTATGTAAATGTTGTGCTAGTTTATATTGGCCTTTTTACCAAGGTAATAAGGAGATAACCAAAACTGTAACATGTACATTTTTATGTTTAGTCGACCAATAAATTGGTTTGCCACGCTAAGGTCGAATGTCGTTTGCAAGTCAATTAATTAGACTTAAAGATACAGATAGAGGAGCTATCTTCCAATCTAAGAATTATTTAGATATCTCCATCCAACACTGAGATACGAGGATTTTTGTCTTTTTAACTGAAATAAGTTTTCAGTTAAAAGGACAAAATATAATTAAGATAACATACTATCATTAATCACTTCGTTAAATATTATTAAAATACAAAATTTGTTACTTTGATGCCATTAATGTCAAAACGTTTTTTGTGATTTCCCAAAAATCTGCTTTTTTGAGTTAGGTCAGTTTATAACTAGGCGTGTATATACCAATCAATGAAAACCCAAGTATTCCAGGTTTCGTTTAAAATTGGTCAGGAATATATAAAATGTCCAACTTTTTTGATATCCAGATGTCTGAAACCTTCCTTCCTGAAACTTACTTTGATGTTGAAAGAGTATACTTATGTATAATTCTTTCATTATATATATAGCTGTTTTTATTGTCATAAAATTAAGTATCTAGGTATTTCATTTCATACCATGATACTTCCATATCAATTTGACGAGCCAATTTACGCTAGGTCATATTCTATGGAAAGTACAATATGAAAACAGCTCATATATTTTTAACTCTTTAGTAGTGTTGGTGCTCGATTGTTATTAGAACTTATATAGGGCAGTGCCAAACAAGTAGAGTACAATTAACATCTTTGGAAGAAAAATATTAAATTGACATACGTCCAGTATGTATGAAGTTCTTTCACGGAAAAGCTACTGAAACTTTATAATAATACAGTTTAAACATCAGAATAACACATATGATATAAATTATAAAGATATTTTGTGACTTATTTAAAATATAATAATAATTGTCAAGTAAGTAGCAAAAAAATTCTTCCATCTGCGAGCCATTCTGGCGTGCGCTGCAAAAACCGTTAGAGTTACACGTTTATAGTGTAGGAAAGAAATGTTTATCTTAAGCAGTTCTACAAAACATCCCGTTGCAGCATATATCTATCTTTCATGTTTAAGCCATTAACGCCAAAATAGTGAACCATTATGGAATCGTATGGGAACAAATCTACATTTAAGGTCTTCGTCTCACTACGGCGTAGGGTAACCATGCTGTACCAAACACTTTAAATTAAATATAAGTTTACTTAAGAAAAATTTACACAGATGGCTTTTGGATCAATGTTATAATATTATAATATCGAAGACTTTTTAATATAAAATAGGGGAAGCTCGTGATAACAGTATAACTGATTTTTTTTTGTTTCTTTTCCGTTTATAATCTTTAAGTGTATGTGATTGTAATTGTTTATTATTGTTTATGTAATTCTTTAAAATTATTCAGGTTTCTTATTTTATTTTTATGTGAATATTTTTACTTTACTTTAATACTGTCACATATTTCGCAAAATATTTCATTATTTAAATAAAACGACATGCAAAATAATTCCAAACAATTTACACACACATATACATTTTACTATAAGATGATGTAAAAGCAAAGTAATGACAACAGTATAATGTCTTTATACAAAGAATTAAAATTTTAAATATAGTGTTAAATACGCAAATGTAAATAATTGTGGCCAAATTCTCACGAGCTGGCAATATCTTATTGATTACTATATTTTATCGCTCCATTCAGCTTAATTATTAATTTATTATATAACTTTATATATAACTTTTTTTTCAGGTAATAGACTATGAACGTGACATAAATAAAGCCAAGAAGGGTGACACCGGTGACCTTATCTAAATGATCATTCTAATGAAGAAGCTATGTCTGGCTCCGGCATAGGTCATATTAAACAAGAAACGATCAACTTTAAACTAAACTCTAAAAAATATTTTTATTCATTCTGGTAGCGCTGTTGAGTATATTAGAAATTATTGGATATAAATTCTCTCTTTAAAAAAATTAAAAATATAATTTTACACTTTAATAAAGAAATGTTTCTAAACTATACGTAACGCTTATACATTAAGCACTCATTGTATAATTAATACATATGTGCTTATCGCCAAAACCAGTTTCTGATTTCCAGATTCCTTTACGAAAGTGCGTACATATTTTTTATAGGTACCAGTACAAATTGATTCACCGTGCTCTTTGGCATACTATCTGTATGCAAATCGTAATTGATTGCAGTAAGAGTTTAATTGAAACACTTTCAATATCCAAGATTCCATGGTCCATAAACTTGTACGACAGCGGCCAGACAGTATTTGATCATACCAAATTACATTATGAAAACTGCGTTATTTATGTGCAAAATATTTAGACGTAGCATATCCGATGCTGCGTAGGTAATGACTGCAGAATTTTCGCGTATTGGAATTTTCCTATTTTTTTTTTGCTTTTGATAATATCGTATCTAAGAGCAGACTTAAAACTTTATTGCTGTAAAGTAGTAAAGTGTTAAGAGAGACTTACTCATTTGTGACTAACCTTTGCAGTTGAATTATTTACATACAGTCGCTTTTTACTGATGAAAATCTTTGCAAAACATACATATACCCATTAACGAACGATACAATTTAAATTTGGTTCAATCGTCTTAAAAATACAATCAAAACTTTTGAAAAACAAAATTTTACACAATAATGTTTATTTTTAAATATTCTGATATAACTATTGAATACAATTCAGTCCAAAGACGGGTTCGATTACATAATCAGGCTATGAGACACGAAATAGCATACATATCAGGTTTATAAAAAAAAGTACTTGTCTGCACGAACATTTTCGATAGTTTTACTTACTTTCGGTATCGGTTTATGGTCGATAATGTCTGCTATAATTAGTTTTACTCCTATGTGTGTTACTTTCTTTGTTTTTATGTGTGCAATAAAGTATTATTATTATTCTTATTAAAAATTGCTTACGTTTGGCACAATGGAGAGGCACGACGCGCACTTATAGCTTTATGTATACTCTACGGTAATTATATTACTATGTACGAAAAATACAATTCTTCGAATAGTTCGATTATTTATTATTAATGATTTTTTTTTAAAGAGGAAATAATCGATTATTTCGTTATCGATTTTCCCCTTCCAAGTCACATATCTATCAGAGTAATCTGTTACTCTAGAAATATGTAGAGCGTTCTGACGCTCTACATAATTTTAAGAATCAGTTGGCCTTCTGGTCGTGCAGATGTTCATGGGCGCCGGTAGGCACTTCGGTGCCAGCTGCCTGCTCGTCTGCCACCTTGTAACATAAAAAAAAAAAATAACATTGACTTGCTGAAATTTACAGTTCCAGTTAATAATTGTTCATCTCTTTTATGTTTTTATAATTACCGCGTTTTAATTAATATAAAATATACTTAAAAACGTTGGGATATTATTTATTCTCGACATTCGAGCGTAATTTAATAATATGTAAATAATTTATTATAAGTTCTTATGTAGCTCCCTTCAGGGTTACTGTTAAGCACCACAGAGAAGGAGTCGCAGAAAATCTCGTCGCTGCGGAATATAAACAATTTAATGATTTGATAGGACCAATTGTTCATTGATGTTATAATACAAATACTAAAAAACAAATGTTGTCGTCCAAAGTAAATAAAAAGGCACTAAGTCAACACAAATTTGGGGTTTAGAGTACATAATGTGGAAATATGTTTTAACTATATGCGTTGATTAAGAATTTGTGGTTGTTCGAATGGAGCTGGCAGCGGTCTGCAGCTAATATGGAAGTTATAAACAGGAAAATTTTAATTACTTTGTATAAAATCGCGAATAAAATTTTAACCTGAATATGACATTACCAATACGAGAAGGCTTAGAGCCTCAATAGCTCAAATGGTATAAGGTATGGACTGAAATCCGCAAGGTACCAGGTTCAAACCCCACCGCCGTTGGGTTATGTCGCACCCACTTCTAATACAAGCTTTTAATTTAAGCTAAGTAGGAGGGGAAAAGGGAATATCAAACATACCTAAAAAGTATTTCTAATATAATTGAAAAAAAAAACCGCAACAAAGTACAGCATTGCTTAGATTAGATTGTCTGTCGTTCCAATTAGGGCATTAGATATATAGATCAATCAAACTTCGCTTCTCTCGACTTCGCTAGACGATCTTTATGGCCACTAATAAAACAAGCAGTTTAATAAGAGTCCACGCTTGCTGATCAGTAGGTCTATGATGATATATTATGATGATACAATAAATAATAGATCTCGCATCATCAGAAGATAAATTTAAAGTTATAGGTTCCTTGTAAAGTTTTATTATAGGGTTATTTATTCAGCCTTACGATGCAGTACCAGATAAACAGGAAATAACAATTTAAGATCCTGCTTGATTTGAGAGTAAGTAAAAAAACATTTGCGATACACAAGGTAAGACAATACATTCTTTATAGAAGTAGTAATGACAATAACAATTAAATACATCGTTGGAAATCTCGTTCCGCACAATAAGCTAATTAAAAGTCCAATAGCTTTTAGTACCTACTTATTTGAGTCTAGAAATGTTATACTCAGTAATGTTGCAGCAAACTCGCCTGCTTTGTACGATGTAGAAACACTAAATTGCTTCCGAAGTGAAGAAAATTGTTTAATTAAAATTTCTATATCGGACATCGAAATTAAAGCAAAGGAAACAAGTTTATTTTAAAAACGATAAACCGAATGACGCACCTGAAAGTGTAGTGAAAGATTTTTAGTGTTCTTGTAAAATACTGCAACCA
>JANCMC010033613.1:13619171-13702047 GCA_024363005.1 Charaxes varanes
TTAAAAACGATAAACCGAATGACGCACCTGAAAGTGTAGTGAAAGATTTTTAGTGTTCTTGTAAAATACTGCAACCAGATTTGTCTCCTAAGACAACCTCCGAAAAATTTCGAACAACATAGTGCACAATATTAAATACAACGCATTCTTAGGAAGAAAATTCATTTACGAAACGCTAAAACGAACTACGCTTCAGAAGAGTAGAAGAAGATTTTTGGTATCCTACATCTTTTAGAACACTAAACAGATTTGTGATCTTAAAACAAAAGACCTTAAGATAAATGTAAAGCACAGGAACATAAAGTTTATTTTAAAAACGAATGAACGCATCGGGAGATTTTTAGCATCCTTGTAAAATATACCAAGCAGATATTTGTCTTCTGAAGCGTCTTCGAAGAAAATCTCAACAAATAGCCTTTACATACTTGGCTTGCCCATTCATCGCACATAAATGAGATTCGAAGCCAGTCTTTTGGTTTATTTTGCAGAGTTTGTGACAGATTTGTCTTCTTAAGCGTCCTTCAAGAAATTACTAACAAAATAGACAAGAATTAAAGCAAACTTTTAAGAAAAGAAGTGCAGTTAAGTGTACGTATGTCGGAAGCATAGTGAAAGATTTTTAGTAACCCTGTACAGTATTCTAAGCGGATTTGTCTTCTGAGGCGTCCTCGAAGAAAATCTTAACAAAATAGCCTTGAGATTCTCGGCTTGCACATTCATCGCACATAAATTAGACTCGAAGCCAGCCTTTTGGTTTATTTTGCAGGGGTCGCTGCGACACTTTTGACAAAGGACTTCTGAATAAAACGTAACTCGCAGACGAGAGTGGAAATGAGTAATTCAAACCTGTTTTAATACACTGATTCAGGCGCTCGCTCCGCGCGCTGTCGCGTATAAAATTGTTCCTTTGTTGCCAGCCCAAAGCGAAACAACTGCGATTCGCTTTAACTATTGAAGTTTGTGATTAAAATGTCTCTTTTACATGTTCTAATAGACTTAACTGACACTTCACTCTATTATTACTGTCTTCCTAAGTAAATGAATGTGATTTTTTTAATTGTTCATCTTTTGACTTCTATAGGCTTTATCGATAGGATTTCTAAAACTGACATTGTTGTGATCAATATGCTTGTAATATTAAACTTCTCTCGCATGTATCTGCTTCCTATACTTAACTTGAGTTCCCCACTTTCATCCTCTAAAACTTTTAAACGGCTCAACCGATTTTCATCAAACATGTCTAAGAAAACTCGTACATAAGACACCTTTAATACAAAAAAAAATTGAAATCGCTTTATCTCTTCGGGAGCTATAATGCAACACACACACATACTCACTCACTCTCTTTCTCACACACACAGACACAAAAAGACACGCGCAGACAGACACGTCAAATTTATAACACCCCTCATTTTGCGTCGCGGGTTAAAAAAGTAAAGGATAGCTGTCTACGAACCAGATTTTTCGTTTTTCGATTTATTAAGCAAAGTTAAAATTTATAAGCATTAAGTTTTCAGTAGAGAATATTTTAAGTGAACCTTTAAATAAAAGGGTCTTCTATAAAGATGGGGTATAACAGAATGAAGGCTAATAAAGAAAGCCGATAGCTTACTTTTATAATCTCCAATATTGCGGGCCATAATTTTCATGGATCATTCTGGGCCGCCGTAGCCCAGTACTTGGCTTCATAGGCGGTATATTACGCATAAACCATATACTGCGCACTAGTCGATACCGGCGGCTTTGCTCGCCTTATATGAGCAACATTGAAAATATTATAATTCATCTTCATTAAAATCTTATTTTTATTGACTGGCCCGTTGGCGCAGTAGACAGGGACATTTTCACTCCGGGGGTCGTCGGTTCGATTCCCGCCTCGAGTGTGCATGTATTATCTATATGTATGTATAATAATAATAATAAAACTATTTATTTGGTAAGTAACCCTAACACAGACATTAATAAACTAAAAATAACTAATCTATATCCTTGACGTTTACGCATAAAAATGAACTAATAAAAAGTTCTCAAATTTTCTTAACTTAGAATTCTGAACGTTGTCAAATTCCAACCTTAAAAAGAAAATGCTTTTTTTACCATTTTACTATAAAAAACCTAACTATTGTTTAAATATTATTGATTCTCGTCTTTGATATTTTTTTCAAAGTTTGCATTTACGGAGAATTAAAATAAATTTATACTCCACATATAGTCACCTAGAACATAATTCACAAGAGCATTTAAAAAATAATCAATTTCCTCTCTAATTGTACGTCCACGATTGCATATTATTGTGTAATTGAAGTGACACAACCACAACGTAGCTTGTTAAAAACTCATTAGGAAAATTATTCTGAACGAAATCGGACAACAACTTTTGAAGTTATTAAACAAATACGTTTATAGAGTATCAGATACGGAACCCTTCTATATAAGCGTGTCTCGACACGCATTTGGCCAACTTTTTTTTATTTTACTCAGTTGAAAAAAGAATGTCAAAAAAGAACATAAAAAATGGCAATTTCAGCCCAGAATTTAGTACTTATTGTCGTAATCCTATGGTAGAGCACTTAAGATATAATCTGGTCATAAATAACAAAATATTGTCCACATCTAATCGTTGTTTATTAGCACAATTCACAAGCATTTCTCGAAATGATCCGAGAATACATTAAGCTAGATTTTACAGAAAATATAATTATAGCACTAAGACGTGTTCTGCCAAGAAACTTAAACAATTATATAATTACAGTTTTATTGTATGTGGCCATAAAAAATCTATAATCCTTAACTTAAAAAAATATATCTGACATTAATAAAGCTCTCGTGTCAATTTATAATAATGAAAGCAGCGTCATTAAAATTTAAAGAATTATTTTATACTCTATTGAAAGGACAACACCACAGTCCTCTTTTAGTTCAAAATCAACTAAAACCAATACGAATAACTGAGGCCTTTGCTAAGAAGTTTATTGAAAAATGACAGAACACTTTTTTGGCTGACAATACTTGCTAATAAGTTTAGGTTCAAGGTTCCTCGCGTCCTGCACTAAGAAGAAACTGCAATAAACTCAGTCGGGAATATTTTTGATATTACCTAATATCTTTCACAATAATTCAGATTTGGTTAAAACAATTTATTCCCAAGCTTTATTATCATTCAAAGAGTCCTTACAATATATTTGTACTTAAAATTATAAGCACATAAATATCCATTTTAGATTTTAAATATAGACTAATAAGTCTATATAACTTTTTTTTTTAAATTTTAGAGCCAAATAGCTGAATGAAGCAGCTAGGCAAAAAGATAAATATATTTTAAAAATCACAACAATTTGTATGAGTCTACTAAATTCTTGAAATGATATTATTAGGATTTTGAATATTTTTATTATGAACAATATTTACAGAGATATTACATAAACAATAAAAGTGGCTAAGCGTAAAAAAAGCAGCTAAGCGCTAAAAGCGTGTCAAGACACGTTTATATCGAAGGATTCCGTATCTGATACGCTATAAACGTATTTGTTAAATAACTTCAAAAGCTGTTGTCCAATTTCCTTCAAAATAATTTTTCTAATGAGTTTTTAGCATGTTCTATCAACATGGAAAATTTCAAGTCTCTACATCTAATAGTTTTGAAATCTTATGGGGGACCACCTTGCGGACGGACAGACGGAGAGAATGAAAGTTTAAGGGTAGGGAACCCGATATAGAATAGTGGCCCGGTCCGCTTCGCACAAGTATTTAAATTATTGTAGTTTTCACACGGATCCCTAACTTTTTTGAAAATATTCTTTCGCATATGTTCATCAGGAATAATGTAGGATTCGAATGGCGTATAAATAATCATGTTAAATGGGCTATCTAACACTGAAATAATTTTTCAAATCGGTCCAGTAGTTTCAGAGCTTATTCAATGGAAACAAATAGTCAATTTTTTCCTTTTTATATACCTAAAAAGCACAAAAATAAGTACGAAAACCATAGACTAGATGGGTTGCAAAGCACGAGAGCCATAGGCCATAAGGTGGGCCGCAAAACCTGATCTTAAGTTAATGTAGGATTTTTATGGTGAAACAATTTTTCAAATCGGTCCAATAATTTTAGAAACTATTCAAAAGCAAACAAGCTATTAAATCTTTCTCTTTATAACACTAATTGTTCTATAGAAAATATTGAATGCAAAAATTACAAAAAAAACTATTTTTCTACTCATTTAAAAAGGAAGGAGGTTCTCAATTCGACTGTATTTTTTTCATGTGTGTTATCTCAGAATTTTCGACTGGGTAATCAAATTTTGATGATTTTTTTTTATTTGAAAGCTGGTGCTTCCCTTTGGTCCCATTAAAATTTGGTCCAGTTCTAACTAGTCTATTATTTTTTAAAAGAAAGATTACATTTTTGTCCTTGAAGACTACAAAGTACTACAAAACTTTGCGCAGCTACACAAAGTCCCCGGCCACACTACATGATTATTGAAATGATCGTTTAAATGAAGCTAGTCTGGCTGGTCCGTCCGGTTAGTCCGCTGGCTCCGGCATTATTAAATATAAAATAACAACCAAAAGTGTATATATTGTAAAAAGAGAATGGGAAGAAAACAAATTTATCTTTGAATTTAATTAATGGCTTAGCTGGGTGGCAATTTAGCATCAAGCAGACCGTTTACTTACTTCATCACGAAATCGAAGTTAAAAAAAAATTACATATTTCAGATTTCAGTCCAATGTCGAGCTGTTGAAAATAATAACAAGAAATAAACTCCTTATAAATATTATATTATATCTTCAATAATGTAGTAATATTGTTACAAAATTTCCTCTTCGTAAAGGGCAAAACGTTATCGTTTAGGCACTTTTACCTTTTTGCTTTCAACCTTTTTTGACTCCACTTAGCTTTCAGTAATATGAGTTGTTAGCTAATGCGTACGACTTGGCATCAACTGGATTTTATTTTGTGTTAGAGTAAATTTATTACATAATATGGTATGTTTAGTGTATACGCGAATAGTATTTGAAGCGAAAAGTTACTTCAAAACCGTATATAATTAATTATCTGAAAAAACTCTCATGTGACTAATCTATGGTGAATTATGATGAAAATTGTTGGAAGAGTTGGAAAATTTCAAACCATCTGAGAGCTTCGATCGAATACGCTGCCTAATCCTTTTGAGATTTATAATAAAATAATTCAAGGTGGGATATTCTTCTTCCATGGATTCACAAAAAGTCCACAATGGCTAATTATCTTGACATTTAAGACAATAGTGATCACACGGAGCCTACCTTTCAACCAATGAAAAAGTACTGCAGCATATAAACAAATTTCGGACATTCGAGGTTTCGGGCAAAAGTTTTTTTACACTATTTTTCACCTAACACAAAAGAATCTATGCACTTTGGTGCGTGAAGCATTTCTTTTTTTATTTATTACTCAGCGTCTGGAGCGGCCGCTCCACTCGTCCAATGGTAGCGCCGGCCCTGATTGTTACACTATCATGATTTTCATCAGTATAAAGGTGATAGAGCTATCTCTGATGTTTCTCTACACTATGATGCCTAGTAAATAAATGAAGTTTAACTTTGAAAAACCTCTGATTCCATCACTTCCCTACCAGTAGACGATAGAACAGTTATAATAGAAATTGAACTATTTTATTATTAAGTTTCGCTTTCAGATCGACGCTTAACGTCCGAAATATGGATCATAAGACTATATGAGCGAAATATTATGCTAAGTAATATATTCCTATACTGTTCGTACTATGGTAGGGTCGGCCCTGATCAATTGCACACAGAAGGTGCTTAATTAATTAAGAGTACAGTATAGTAACAGGATACTGTTGGACTTATCACGGCTATGTTCAGCTTTAGATATGTTCGCACAGGAACGAATCGATAACTTTTACGCAATCGTACGACAAAAGACCTTCTCATTGCTGATAAAATTTCGGTCAAGACATAACACTATCATAAAAATGCTGGCTTGTAAAATGTACTCACCATACAACAAATACGCTATGAACATACTTGTGGAACCTATAGTAAATATTATGTTTTTGAAATAGTGAAATTTATAACTCATCATTTAGATTTTTATTATATTAGCATATTACACCTCCTTTTGTAGTTTTACAAACACTTATTTAATTTTATTTATTTATTTAACATTTTAACGAGCCATATCAATCATTCTGATCAAATAGCACGCTGAAACCACCGAGTTTTGTCTCCATGCTATGGGAGATGTCAGCGACGAGTCGCATACATTAGTTTGTTAAAATATAAACTTAACTAATATATAAATTGTGTTGAAAACTCTAACTTTTGAATTATATAATCTTATTTACTAATAATTTTAAGGAACTATGGAGGTAAATATGTTTAAAGATTTCCATTTTTTACATTCGTTTAAGGTAGTATTTTTTTAACATATATTTAATATTTTTAGGTGTTATTACATTTTTTAAATCGCACTTATGAGCCATTGTTGCTTAAATTAAGAAATTTTATTATTATTAATAGTGGCATAACACGTGCCGTGCAACTATTTCATACAGCACAAGATAGCCATCGATTTTCTTAATCAAAAGTCATGAAGGGGACCTCCAAGGAGAAGTTATAGATTGTAGACGTAGAGGGAGTTTTCTGGTGCATATCTCTCGGCCTCCTTTTTGGTGAACTACGAATACATAGTGTAATCTTTTTGTGTAGAACTACCAATAATATGTATGTTATTTTACATTACTTGTAAATAGTTTGCAATGATCAACTTTCTTCAACAGGTAAACGATAATTTTGTATGGGTATAAAATTGACTGACCCGTAATCGCCATCTGTCACGATCTACTTCACGCGATGATTTGTTTATGTGCCCATTCGATGCCGGCGCGATTGTGAGAGGCTATAGCAATCGTTTGGCTGATATCTCGCTACGTATGAAAACATATAAGTTTGTATGTTCTAAGTTCGCTTCACGACGAACTTTTGTCGCGATAATGTGTCACGAATATTCGGCTGGTCATGTAATTATTGTAACATTATCATGTCAATCATGAGCTACGTTTATTTCTTAATATTAACGACGAATTTCAAAACAGAAATATCTTTATTAGCTAACCCTTTTTTATCCCTTTTATTAAACGTAATACTTGTGTCATGAGTGGGTGGGTATATAGCTCAGTGGGGTTGGGATTTGAACTGAGTTTTTAGGAATTTCTGTCCAACCTTTCCACCGTTGTGCTATCGAAGTTCTTTTGATTGTAAATAGTGTTAGACTAATGCAAGAGACATGCTTTTTCAATGTACAATCTGCTAAAACCTGTTTCTCAAGCGCAATATCCAGGACATGCCTGCATATGCTTTTTATGGCTACAGGAAGTGCCCATAGAGTATAACAGGAAATTGAGTTCTAATTCTAAGAAATTTTATAGTGCTCTATATTTATTGAATACTTTAGTCAATCTGTCCCTTGAATTGTAGAGAAAGAAACTTAATTTTGACGGAAATGTTATCGACTGTGATAAAAAAATTAACTGAATGTGATAAGAAATTGGAATATCTAAGAAATTAATGTGGTCTTAAGATTAAAAATCTACTGTTTGTACCTTGTGCACAATTCAAGCTTTTGTTTAAACTGTGAAAAAATAAACTTGTGAAAAAACATACATTACAACTGTATTTACTTCAATAAATATTTAATAGCTATAATATAGTTATAGATTTTATAACACACTTAGTGAAATAAAATTTCATAGACGTAAATATTAATTTGTTCTGTTTTTATGATTCGTTTATTTATGCAAAATTTTGACTAATTTAAACAAATTCATAAATTATCACGTTTATTAATACTTAACAACATTTAATGTATATTTTTATTTGAAAACACTATGATTTTAGTATTATTTTAATTTTTTATTATTTATTCACTTTAAATAATATGTATTTAATTTGTTTAATTTTAATCAAAATAGAAAAAAAAACTTACAAATTTCCCTGCGTCCGTGGCTTTGTGCTTAATTTAAAAATAGCCTTTTTCATAAATTGAAATTTAAAAATTGAACAAAATTACGCGAAACAAACATTCACTGCACTTCCTCGTTTACCGGCACCGGTCCGTCGCGCGTCTCACTTGACGCATTGACTATGACTGGTGTAAGGTTGTTAGTTGAGAGTGTAAACGGGCTACATCCCTCTATACCTTGCTCGTCAGGTGGAAATTGTGGTCAGGGTTTTCAAAACAAACATATTCTTTGAGTGATGATGAAATTGGCTAATTATATTTGTGCTAATTTTTAATCGGTATAACATTTTTTCGTAAATAAGATTGACACATGTGACTCTGAATGGTGTAAGGTTGCTAGTTTATAGTGTAAACGGAATACATTCCTCGGAAACTACAACGCTCATAAGCATTAAGGTTGTTTTTAAAAATTATAGCATTATTATTTGTGCTTTAAATTTTGTTACAAATAAACCTATTTCTTATAAATCAAGGCCTTTACGACCTTTACAATTTACGAAGCAATGGAAGCTTTCTTTTTTGGGAAAATTAATATCTACAAGGTACCCCCAGTCAATCCTGATTTTGCTGGCATTCTAGAGCCATTCGGCACAGATTTTCGTTTCAGTTAAAAAAAAAATTATAAAGACTTTAAGGCATGCCCAATGTTACGACTCCAGTTAAGCTTTTTTAAAGTTTGCACACATACATAAATGCACACAAAGACACACGTTGTCCGCGTCAAATTAGGTGAAAAGTTTTAGCGTGATAATATACAGCCTATAGCCTTCCTCAATAAATGGGCTATCTAACATTGAGAGAATTTTTAAATCAGACCAGTAGTTCCTAAGATAAGGGCAAGTAAACAAACAAACTCCTCGTCTTTTATTAGTAAAGAGTCTAGACTAGGGGACCCGTCAGATATTTTCTTGACTGTTTTTTTAAATATTATTTTGTGTTATCCTTTCTTTTTTTATTCCTCGTACCTCGAGCACAGCGGAACTAATTTGGTTTGGGAGAACTCAAAATTTAAGTAGTACGGACTTAATTCGTAATGCAATAGTTAGTTCGTGAACTGCGCCCATGGACATCTGCACGACCAGAAGGCCAGCAGATGCGCTGCCGGCCCTTAATGACGAGTTTAGGCCACCGAGTTTATACCAAATTACTATTTAAATACGTATGAATTTAACAGTCAAAGTATCAGTTATATACGTTATATTAATGTTAATAATAGTAGCTGCAAAGGCATCAAAATTTCCATACTTCAGAGCGTCGCATATTCGATCGGAATAAAACTCGCTTTCAATAGTGGATGCTGCAGAGCCCTCTCTTTACGGCGAAATCGTGTGGACTAGTTTATATCACCCGTGCACTTGCCCGCGAACGGCAAAGGGATCTGGGGCGATAATCTACAAATACGAAAACTATGCACAAAATTCTAATTAAATCATCATACTACTGTCGTATAAAACTTAGAGGAAACTGTAACAAGGACGCTAATTCAACTTAAGATCAGACTAGAATAAGTATGAATTGTCCACAAATTAAGTAATTACGTTACTTAACATTGTGTTATCTATTCCAATATGACAAAGAGGAAAGATTTTATTGGTTGTTTGCATTGAATAAGCACTAAAACTTCTGGACTGATTTGAAAATTTCTTAATTCTTCAGTCAGCAAGAATTAATTCAATATCTCCATCCAACACTGAGGTACAGATATTTTTATCTTTAAAAAGAATAACAGGTAATAAAATATCATTACCACAATTTTTCCGCATAACAACACGACTTTTATACAATACAAGTTTGGAACGATTTTTTTATTTACAAGATTTTTTATCTGAATATTTCACACATCTGGTTCTCTTATCTTTACGCGTATAGAAGTCTAGATAGACTTAAGAATTTAAAGACTTTCATTTGCTTCTTAGATAAAGAATCTTATCATGACTGTCAACATAAATAAATTAGCTCATAACTAGCAGTATTTTAAATGAAAATAGTAAATTTATTACTAAGAAACAACTTATGTGTCGATAATCGACAAAACAGTATTGTTTTTATAACAAAGATTACAATTATAAGTCTTCCTTTTAATTTCGTTATGCTAATATAATACAGCCTAGATATTTTGGGTAATCACAGTTTCAATATTCCTTTATAATTATATATGTTCTTTTTTTTTGGCTTGTACTTATATCCATTTAAAGTTTAAAATTTTACTTATGCATGTTTTAATGGCACAATTAAAAAAAATCTCCCGCTCTTTGACTATGAATTTATCTAGAACTCTTTAACTATTCAAAATTATAAAACTAAAATAAACAGTTAATTTCACAATTACCTCCTTGCCTCTTATTTTATTAAGTAACCTTAAATAATTCACTATGAAATAGATATTCTTTCATTCTCCGATTTATTCAGAAAGTCCATTTTCGGACAATTTAAAGATTAATTTTTACGAATATTTTAAATAACCTGATGAAAATAGTGTCTTAACAAGAACCTAAAATTGCTAAGGTGCTTAAACTTTGAATTCTCTGTCAACTTGTCAATACGAGTGTGCAAGTTCTTTAGTTTTTGTGTTATGTCTTGTTATTTCATGGTTAAATTTGTTGCTAGATGTTGTGTTAAGTTTTTTTGTGTATTTGTTTTATTTTACTGTTACCAAACAGTCAAAATGAATGGCAAACCTAAACTAAGCATTGGAAAACACTGTTATCTCTGTTAACCTTTTGTTTCAAGACTAAATGAACATGGTCTAGATCTCTACTAATGATTTTGAGCTTTAATTTCGGACCGCTATCCTGGTCTTGTACCGGGATAGTGTTATTGTTATTTTTATTAAATTCATATAGTAGGTGAATAATAGATACTATAGTTTACTGTCTCCTTCAGAAAATATTGTTCTGAATAAACACGTTCGTAATTCCGAGGACTTCCTGAAGATATTTGCTGTGGAACTTATTAGTTTAGGTTTAGTCAATATTTGATTATCGTATGATATTATTTGCGTAGTTGCTTTGTGCTTCAATTAGGAGTAGTGTTCAAACAGAAAACTTAAATTTCCGTTTTCTTAGCTGGCGGAAAAGGGAACAAATAATCGTGTTAAATAAATTTTAAGCAACTTTTAAGTAAAGCCTTAGTCTGGAGCTATGGATAGATTTGTACTTAGCAAATGTATTCTAGCTATAAAAACGCTATCTATAGCAGCTATCTTTGTTAAATTTTATCTTGAGAAGTCCCGTGGTTTTCGAGATTTTGTGATATGACCTTTCGCTTTAGATTATAACTCCTTACATTAATATTTTGTTGTTTTACTAAAGCAGTGGAGCGAAAAGCGTATTTTTTTCTAAATAAATATATAGGACTATATGACACACGGATATCTGTTCCTAAGGTAGACATCTTTCTGCCTGTGTTATAGGTAACAGCCGCCTAAACACTTTTTTTTGTGAAGTACATAAATACATACATATAAATATAAGTAACACCTTTACAATATACAAAAGTGACGTCACAACTTACAATGCTCGCAATGTATATCGGAATGTACATATTTAGTGAAATATTGTTTGTTTGTTATAACTGTTTGTTAGACAACACTGTTTGTTATAAAAAGTACACTACCGAATTGTTCATGGCTATCTTTTTCTGAATAACAATATTTACTATCATTTAGTAGGAACGCTAGTTATCCGTTAAGTAGATAGGTATATAATCTTTTGTAAATAATTTGAAATCGAATTTAATTTTATTAAATAATAAAATAACACTGCCTTCAGAAAATGCTCATACAATTTTAATACTAACTGCATTTGAAAATTAAAAGAGCAAATATATATGTCTAGAATATAAATAAAAAAATGATCCAAATGAGTATTTGCAAATATAAATAATAAATAAATTCATGAGACTATTTGACACATGGACATCTGTTCATAAGATAGACAACTTAATGCCTGTGTAACACACAAATAATTTCTTTTTTTGTAGATATATATAAATATGTACATAGTTAAGGAAGAAAGGCAGAGTCCAGTCAATATGAATGGATTATTATTCTCTTTATATGAATAATTAGCTAACTCTTAACTAGAGTAAAAATAAACAAGTGTAACCATATTATTATTACTTTTAATTGTGAAATTCTATTTTTCAGGCTCATGTTTATCTGAGTGCCCTAGCTGCTATTGTCACACCCCCTATACCGTCCGTGACAGTAGTATCCGCATCCTTTCTCTCCTCCCTATTCACCTTTATATCTCTTCACTCCATCCCTTACACTTACTCCTGTCTTTCTAATTAGAGGTAGCGTTATGCTGGAGAAAGAGGTACTGGTACCCGGACGCGCCGGCCCAATTCGGCTACAAGCGTGGCGCTACCTCTAATTAAATTATTCGATGCCATTACATATTATTTCATTTTGTTATATAGCTAATTACCGACTTAATTCGCTTAACTTAAACCGTATTCTATGTATCTATCCGTTCCGTTACAACTACGGAATATCCTGAAACTAGTTCAAGTTTCCCTGTGACTCGAAGTTACTCGACTGGATTCGCCAGACTTTGTATTAATTGGAGTTTTGCGACGGAGTCAAATGTAGCGAATTTAGATTCTCTCTTAAGTGTATTGCGAAGTTCACTTAGAGACAATTTAAGGGTGCTTTACACGCTTTGAATTTATCACTTTAAGTGAACTAATTTGTTGCAATATTGAATGTGTTTATAGATAAATTTAAACGATATGTTTAAAACACGCTTTTTCGTAAGGCGTAGTTATACAGTCGAAGACTAAGTGCTAAAACTGCTTGGAGTTGAGTTTCTCTAGTTTTGTACTTAATTTATAAGAAGTATTTTTAAAAGAACGGCTAAGAAGTTTCTTGCTGATACTTCTCGCGGCGCGGGTTTTTCAAATCATTGGTAGCTTTTAAAATATTTGTCGATTCAAAAGAGCTTTTAAAAGTCTATTTGAATAAAACGTCTTTAGATTTGACATAATTATAGTTACAATATAGTAGTGTACATTTAAGTACTACGCAAATGACAATTTCATAAATTTGAACTTACAACTTTTGGTAATAAAAACGTTGAATGAATAAGTGAATTTCTACCAGCGGTGACGAATCACTAAAACTGGCCCGTTGGCTTAGTGGGTAGTGACTCTGCTTACCACACCATGGGTACGATTCCCACCTCAAGTCTGTTATTCATTTTGTATAACGGGCATCTGTTATCTATAACACAGTTATCTACCTTAGGAACAGACGTCCGTGTGTCATATAGTCCTATATATGTATATTTATTAAACATCTGTATCATGAGTATACTTTTATCAAGGAAAGTATTAGTAATCTATCTAAAAATTACCGCCAAGAAATGGTACTCGTGTAGTATGATTGAATATATTTGTCAGAGCTATTTAACTGAGCTAAGGTCGACACGAGTATCATGGGATATTCGTCTTTAAGCTACGGTTTTTTAATCATCATCCTATTTTCTTTTGCCAATTTTTTTTATACAAAAAACCATAATACACGTTAGTAATATTTAACTTTACCCCTAATTAACTTCTCCCGCCTCCCGTAAAATTCGTACGCTCTAGTTGTGGCCGATTATGCCATTCTAGGATTGTTTAACACAGCTATCAACGGAGGTAGACACTGCGTTCATGAACAATTATTATCTGTAGAAGATGCAATGGCCAATGGTCTAACACCTGTACGCAAGAGGACTTAATGGCTGCTACTGATAAGGCAGCTGATTTGCCTAAGTTCTGGGCCGTCAAAATTTAGTGCTTGCCAAGGAAACGCTAAGAAGAAGAATGATCAATGATGATTATTATATTTATCCCTATTGTATGCAGTTCAGAAAAGATAAGGAATAGTGTGTGGGCCGCTTATTTCGTGACGCCATCGCATATAACGTTGACAGCTCTCGCTCGTCAATGGAAATGTTTTTATTCGTCATTCCACAGAGAGCGCTTAATGTCGCGTGCCGTATGTGAAGTGCGCTCTTCGCGAACGCTGGAGTTATGATGGGCTTTTACAGCGATTACTTTATTTATTTATCCTTTACGTTCATTCTTAGCAACAACAGTAATATAACTTATAAGAAAAAATACAGGAAAACTTCTCTTCTGTTAGTAAAACTATTATATGTTTATGACATATTTTGTCTTGCATTTTTGTATTGTGTTTTGTTTTGTGACTACGTATTTAGGACTATGTTCATAAAATATTGGCTTGACATATTTATTTTGTCTTCTCGTATTGTGACTTCTGATAAATTTGCATATTGTTTAGATACATAACAGTTGGATGTTCACTGTATTAATTTACCATGTGATATGTGATAGATTATGAAAGCCGCTGTTTATTGAAGAATATTAAGAAAGATACTTGCGAATTTTCATTTAAGCGTATTTTACAATAGGTAAGCGGACTTTATGCTTTCATTTTGTCCTTTCTTAGAACGGTTAACAAAACTAATGGATCAAATAAATATCTTCACAAATGTGGATTAAAAGATTCGCCACAATAAGACTACTGTACACGCGTGTTGAAAAAATGATCGCTTCGTATCTTCTCCGTTGCTATATCGGAGGGCCTAGCAGTAACAAATCTCGACAGCTAACTTTTTTCTACACTCAAAATCGAATCTCAAAATAAACCTTCACGCTACCCTTTTGCACGAGTTACTTTGTCCTGGAGTCGATACGTGGATTTCCAAGTTTTAGTAAGTGAATGATGTAAAACGGTTGTATGGTTTCATTTGACGTACGGTTTTGAGAGTAAAAGAAAGTTAACTGTCGTCAAATGTTTTTCTTAAGCCCTTAGAGCTACGTTGAGGTAAATTTAGAGCAAAATGATCCGTAAGGCTATAGATAATGATGCAATAGTGGTAACCTATACGAGTTTTCAAGTCCAAGATACATCAATGATAAAGCATTGGGCGCGGGTCGAACTTGGTGCAGACTCAATATCGTAAAAAGTGGTACAAACGGGCAGAGGCAAACACCCATCAGTGGGAGAGAATAGGCTGTCGATGATATTGAAATAAGTATTTTGGAATCATCTCTTATCTCTCAAACTCCCGTTTGTAAAAGTAGGTTAACAAACGAAACTAAGCTAGTATACACTGCAAATGGCTCGAAGGTTTAATTAAGTTTTAAATGAAACCGCTTAGCTTTGGTTAAGCTTTGTGGTGCAATAATAATGAGATTGTCGATCAAATTCGGTCAATTGAAAAGTTAGCATTAAATATGTGAATTTTGTTTTCTATAACACTAGCTGTTTTCGCGGTTTCGCATACTCTAGCTTTTTTTTGATATTTTTCTTTTTTGTAATATTGGATATATACGAGAAATGGACTTATCTGAATTTTATTAGTAACAGGCATCAAGGTAGCGTGGCCGAGCGGTCTAAGGCGCTGGTTTAAGGCACCAGTCTCTTCGGAGGCGTGGGTTCGAATCCCACCCAAAATCGATTACTATAAGTTCAGATTTTTTACGAATAATCGATATGTCTTGCGTTTAAAAAGCATGTATTTATTTTTCACCTTTTTAAAAAATAACAGTCTATTTTATCACAGTCAAAAATAATAAATAAAATATAAGCAGAGTTCTTTTATCGCTGACCGTTGTAATTGTTATACTACAGTCGTCTCTTTTTTTTGTACTCGACATCTCTTTCTACCGATCGATTATAACTACTCCATCCAGGCTAACGAGATTAGTTTACATAACATATACAAAACTTAAGCCATTATGGGACTCCTGGCAGATGAGAATTATACGAATTATACTGTTCAAAGCACAAAACTGAGTTCGTATCGACTAATACTGGTCTTCAACATTGTTCTATGTAGAGACTTATTGTTGTATTAGAATTATCTGTACTATAATATTCTATTGTTCACTCTTAATTTATTAATTATTAACTGAATATTATTAAGTGAAGCGAAAATTTTCGTTAAAATTTTACGAAAATTGCGCGGACGGATAAGTATGAAAGTTAAAATTTATATAGAGGTGGAGTGCGAATGCTAATACTTAAAAATATGCATTGTAAGTATATTAAATTATTATAGAGCCTCAATAGCTCAACGATATAAGGTATGGACTAAAATCCGCAACCTACCCGGTTCTAACCCCACCGCCGTTGGGGTGTGTCGTTTAGCCGGTATTGCTGCCATTAATTAAACAGCCTCGTAATTTGTCGTTAAATTAGGGGAAGGGGGAGTTTATTTATTTTTTACAGCGATTACAAGCGCTGTGTGGTTTGTGTACACGCGAGAGGTACATTAGTTTGAAAAGGGTAAACTAAGAATCGATTGTTGAAAATGTTTCTATAAAGAAATAGCTTTCAGTTTATAATGAGAGCTAAATCCCGACAACAAAATGTTTTACAGTTTGAAAGGGTTATAAAGGCAGTGTAATAAATAAATATATACTGGACTATATGACACACGGACGTCTGTTCCTAAGATAGACAACTTAATGCCTGTGTTATAAAATACATTTTTGTTCAATTAATTGCGGATATGTTATGTTTCTAACAGTTTATACTGTTTATTCTGATGAAGGTCTAACTATTTAGTTGCGTTAACTATGATGAGTTCACTAACGGTTGTCTGATTGTTATTAAGACCTAGAAAAAAGAAGTCTATTCATTTTTAAATACTTTACGTGAGTCGGTAATGAGACCATTGGACCTTTGCTATCTTCAGAGTAACTGAAATTAAAAAAAAAGTTACTTTTGAGAATCGAACACAAATCTAACACATCAAATAACTTTAGAATTCAAAAAGACTTAAATTTTAAGAATGTTGCCAGTTTGTAAAGAGACTTTTTACATGAAATCGGCTCATAAATGACGGAGTAATTGCGTAACATACTCACAAAAAAAATAAACATAGAGTCGAATAGAGGAATTAATCTTTTTGGAAGTCGGTTGATAAAAAATAATTTCAACCTCGAAATATTTCCATATAATATAATTTGGAATGTTAATATTATAAATGTCTAGCTAACGCCTACAACATTGTCTTAGCGCCTTTAAAAAGTTTATTATTTTTTATCCCTCATTATAATAAACATTTGAAATGACAAGTTTTCAAGAGAAAGGACAGTAAACAGGAAAATATTCAAAAGTGTTCTTTGAATATTGATAATATAAAAGAAATAGTACCGACTTAATAAGAATATAAATTTATTGACCATATTATTTTACCTATCTTTCTTTCATCAGCTATCTTTCAAAGAATACACACAATTATTTGATAAATTATGTAATATATATATAACTATTCACTGCATTGAAATTAACCAAATAATGACTTGACAATTTTGATTAACCTTTATGTTATTTTGTTACCCACTTTTTATTATCTTACATTGGTTGGGGTTAAAGGCGAAATAACCAAACCGTAATACTTTGTATATTAATTAACTATATAAAAAAGGGTTACATCAATCATAGACTTATATTTAAATATGTAAATAATGTTCAAGTACATCTTTATGATTTATTTTTCATTTTTTATTGTTTGGTAATGCATTTGTTCTTTGACATTCACTTTGGTAAACTATCTTATTAAAGAATACAATTTTAACAAAAAAAAAACGATTTCAAGTCATCGTAACTGGACCAAATTGAAATGGGACAGTCAGCACCAGCTGTTAAATAAAAAACAATCATCAAAATCGGTTCATCCAATCGAAAATTCTGATGTAACAAACATAAGAAATGCAGTCGAATTGAGAACCTCCTCCTTTCTTGACAAGCAATAATAATACTTTTATGTGAGTTAATCGTACATCGTAAGGGAAAAACAAAATCGATAACTAATAGAACTGATGCGACGTGTTTAATCACGTGAAGTCACTGGAACTTCATTTTATATTGATTATTTTATTTTTGCAAATTTATGATAAGGGCGCCTAATGATTGTTTTTTTACATAATTATTCGATGAACAAAAAGTATTATTCCGTGTATCTTGAGAACGACGAACTACTTTTTTTATCTTTAATGTACCTTGTGTATAGAAATTTAGCTAAAGAGCGTCAATTTATAAATTATGATTCTGTATGCAATCGGTTACCTTCAATTAGCTTTCCGCAGTTACGCCAACGACTTTTTTATTACATGTTAATTTCATATATTTATTGCGCTACAATATAGCACATTATCAACGCTCGGTTTTAAACGATTTGCGTTTAGTGTCACTATATGCGGTTTAGGCCACCGGGAAGTCTCACAAACCGAACGAAACGCGACAACAACACCATCACTAGACGTGACAGCATTGCCGGAGCTGGCAACGGATTCCACAGATAAATTGTGCGAGGCAAAAAGTTTCTATATAAGCGCACGGTTGTGGACTTTAGGACATCGAGGTGATGAGGGTGGAATTCAAAATTTTGATGGGATATCCTGTGGTGAAATTTAGCTGCCGGTATAAGTCCAAACAATTCCTTCGAAACTCCCCATGATATAGAAAGAAAAGAAAGAAAGAAAAGCTTTATTTGTAACTGCATACATGTAAAATATATAAAAGTACAATCAATAAAATTATATTTAGAATAATCCAGAGGATCTAGTACAAACCTTCTCGATAGTTTTACTTACTTTTACATTCGAAACCTAACCTCAAATGAAACATTAGCGCTACCGTTTTACACAACTTACTTGCTAGATATTGTTAGTACGAATGCAATTAGAACTCGCGCGTATCGAATCCTCGAACTTACGGCCTTGTAAGTCGTATAAAATAGAAGCACGAACCTTTATTTGACGTTTCGTTTTGAAAGTAAAATTAAGTAAAACTATCGAGAATGTTCGTACTAGACTCTCCGAAAGAATAAAGATAGGTGATGAGCCACATTCTCGTTTAGCCCTTGTAATGTAAGTAGTAGAAAAAAGTGTTTTTGAGATTTCATGATAGTTCCTATTTAAAGAAAATTTTGCTTAGGGTTATTGTTAGAAATTGAGGAATGCATAACAAGCAAAAATGAGCCTTTTAACTAATTGACGTGCAAACGAAATTCGCCCTTAGCGTGGCAAACCAATATCTTGGTCGACTATACCTAAAGTTTTTTTGCTTATAATAATAATAAGTGCAACAGTGACAGTAAATCTTAGATACGCCCAGTCAATTTCCCACCACCAGTTTCCAACTCTATTATTTCACAATTCGACCGACTTAAAAGCGGTTTTACCACATTTCTATCCCGTACCCATAGACATCGTTTATTTTTTTCCCCCAGAAAGCTCCTAAAGGGACCAATTAGTTACGGCAAGGTGGCACACAAAAGTGCCCGGTGAAAGACCGCCAGATTACAATGCGAGGTTAGTCTTAAGTAATGTTTTGAATATGAAGTTATTATGGACTTAGTTTAATGTAAATGTGAGAACAAAATGTTGGTCTCAGATTATGCCGGCTTAGGATGATGAATATTTAAATTACTTTCGATATAAGTATAATTTAAAACAGAAATACTTAGAGAAAGTTTGTAGGGTTTCGTACGGAAATTGATGACAGTAAATTTCGAAGTATTTGTATTCTGAGGTCGTTCAACACCTGGTCAAAATAGCAAATCCTCTGTACTTATTACTCAGTAGACGATTCAAGTCCAAATAACACTCATTGCCTCACCCAATTGCAAATTTAAACCATCTAGGAAACTACTCGTACCCGAAAAAAACCGGGAATATACTCGCTGGCAAAAGTCAGAACAATATTATAAGGGACTGGATCACAATTTTATTCTTCTCTAACCAAAGAAGGTAGACCTACCAGAATAACAAATATGCATAAACTCTACCATTTTAAATATAAGTACTAATGAAGATTTACTGTGACCTAGGAAGATTTTACGAAGTTCCGCGTCAAAAGAACCTCTGACAATGCGGCTAATAAAATACACAATACGCTCAACAGACATTGTCACTGCAGAACCGGTTTTGTAGTTAAAAATATATTTTATTTTTAAATTGGACCTTTAAGTATCGACACATGTTTAATTCAACCATAAACAGTACCAAAGATTTACTGTGACCTAGGAAGATTTTACGAAGTTCCGTGTCAAAAGAACCTCTGACAATGCGGCTAATAAAATACACAATACGCTCAACAGACATTGTCACTGCAGGGCCGGTTTATAGTTAGAAGGAAATAGTGTCGCCGCGGCACGCAACACATTGTAAACGACTGGTGAATGCAATCGTTGAAATATGATCAACATAAACAAACCGAGTAAAATACTAGTAACATTTCGCATGAAAGGTGATATTTTTAAGTCGCTTATTGGACCTAGACTGGCAATGGTAGTAAATGAGGAAATATTCCATCACTAATCATAGAAAACGTCCCATACACGCAATTCTTAATGTATTTCGAAGCTGAGATATTTTTAGTTAAATTTAATATTGCTTTAAAACATGATTTTTGGAACAGTTTAATGGAAATAGGACCAATAAATATAAAGGCCTTATGAAATATAAATGTACAAGTGCCTACCAATTTATTTATGTTCTGACTTAAATCGGTCATAATACATTATTTATCTCAATTTATAACTAATACGTTTTATTATGTCACTAGTAAAGCCTTTGAAATCTTTAGTATTCTATATATAAATCATTGTAACACGTGAATAAACAACTATTTAGTACAAATAATTTCTAATAATTTAATATTAAAGGTTACACGCTTTAGATTACGAATATTTGTAATCTTAGATTATCTTTTTGCGCTTAGTTTATGCAAATACTTAGTTCATTAAATACATTTACAAACTATTGGCTAAACTTAACGGTAGCTGCCTAAACAGTTGTCAAAAATATCTGTATTAAGTTTGCCACTCTAATGTACTTTTGCATATTCAAAAGCCTGCAAAATAACTCTATTAAAACCAACACAAATCTGATAAGTACAAGTTTAAATGAAAACGTATGTTCAAATAATATTTTCGTTATTCATTAAGTCCTGAAAACAAGAAAAATATTTTTACGTCGATTTCCTTGTCATTCCCGCTGGGCTATTATCTGATCCGTTACTAACACAAACCTAATAAAGCTTTACTTGGACAAGAAGCAGAATAATAAATATGCATCAAGTATTATCTAGGAAAACTATTTTCTAGAAATGAGATAATCTTTTTTAATTTTAGTATTATTTGTAATACTTTTTTAGGATACCGTAGTACAAGGAACCCTTACAATTTCGTTCTGACCGTCCGTCTGTCTGCTTACCCGTAAGGTGATACCCCAATAGCATTTCCAAACTATTAGACGTAGAGAGTTGAAATTTTCCATGTTGATAGAAAATGCTAAAAACTCATTAGGAAAATTATTCTGAACGAAATTGGACAACAGCTTTTGAAGTTATTTAACAAATATATATTTAACAAATAATAATACGTTTATAGCGTATCAGAGAACCCTTATTTATAAGCATGTCTTGATACGCTTTTGGCCATTTTTATTTAAAAAGTAAACCATGCATTTATATTGGGGTCAAACTAAGAATACCTGCACCCCATAAAGGGTTCGTGACATTAACTTTGAATACCACTGTACGAGGTCATCACGCTCCTTGCGTCCCGAAACACGCTGTCCTCTATTTCACATGACAAACCTTGAACGAGCGCTTTGTTCGAGTAAAATAGAAGTTCAAATATTGGTCAGCTTTCAAGTATTCAAACAAGGGTTATTGTTTTAGGTGATGCCCGCGCGCATGTGAAGCGATGGCGCGCGGGAGCGTGCTCCTCATGCTATGGGTGGTCGCCGTCGCCGCGGATAAACATGGTAAGTCACATTATTTCCATATATATATAATATACGTATTCTATATTAGCTGTTTATCGAAAAATCCTTTCTTAGCGTATGTCTACTAACTATGAAGTATAAGCTACTACCTTGCCAAATTTAATGATTGTATTTCCACCGGTATTCAAACTTTCATGTTGTTTGACCCTTCTCTTTTACATATATATCTATTCTTTATAAATTTTACTATATTACATAATATCTAGTGTTTGAACTTTTTATTATACTGTAACTAACACTTCCCAAACACCGATTTCAATTATTAATTAAACAGAGACAGAGTACGTAAGCGATATATGTTTTTATAAAGTACGAGACCATGATATGAAATGAAATGAAATCGTTTATTTTTTGAGCATTACACTATACGATAACTATACTACAGAAATAATACAGAAATAGAACAAAATTGAATTTAAAAATAAGACGAGTAGAATGTATTAAAATTGCATTACTAATAATAAAATAAAATGTTACCTATAATACAAAAGTTATTGTAATAACATTTCTCAGGTATTTTATTCAAGTTACGAAAAAATAAGTGTTTATTTAGGGAAAGATTAGACGAGATTATATTTTTCTATTTTCTAATATTTTATATTCGTTATCAAAATATACTTATAGATGGAACGTGAAAGATTGATTCCTAAACTTTTAGGATTATTTTATAAGATATAAAATCTTCAATAGCCAAAAAATGTATGAATATCTGTTCACAAACAGAGGGAAAAAGATAGTGAACTTAAAGTAAATTCAGTAATAAAATTAATGTTGCAGTAGTCCTCACACTAGGACACCTGTATTTTGACAACTACCTTCCGTAAGCAAGGAACAATTTTAGCTAGTTTATTTTAGGAATACAGTGAAGCTAAAATTAAAATAATAAATTTGCGTATGAGTGAGTGTGTGTGTTTGGGTGTTTGAGCGTGATTGTATGTGCGTGTGTGTTACTATTTAATTGACAAATCAAATAATCCTAGGGTCCAATGTGGCGTCTGATTCGCGGTTGCGGTCTTTCGTACGGTTACGGAGTGCGTCACGCGCCCAACGAAGGTCGTCTCATATTTTCCCTGTACCGTGCCACTAACACGTGCCAAAACACTTCACTACAGTAGGAAACTCCATCTTGCTTTTACTAATCGAAAAGTAATTTAAAAAATTTTGTTTTTTATTTTTAATAAAATTTGATAATATGTCTCTGAGACTTAGAAAATTTTAAAATAAGTTAAAGACGTCTGTTTGGTAAAAGCAAAAAATTATAAAAAAATATTTTAGGAATAGAAAATAATTGTAATAATATGTTTTGACAGATATCAGATAAGAAATAAACGTCAATAAATTTAAATACATTAAAAATGTATGGAAAAGGTCATTCATACTTAATATTTCCATTCAGTGAAAGAAATCAATTCTGCATTAATTATTTTCTATTTACAAGTAATCTGCTTCTTTGAAATAGATCATCAGCAGTTTGTATAATTTTGCCTTTTCTAATTGATACAGAAATTATACTGTGTTCATATTAATTGTTTCCCTTTTAACTAATCTTAAAATGTAGATAGAGGTAGATTTGGAATCTATTATTTTCTCGTATTTTAGTCTGTCCTTAAATTTAGTGAGGCATCAAGATTATGGAGTTACGTCTTTTTACTGCATAAGATATTTATAAAAACGGTATTTTAATATTTTATCGTATTTTTTATAGATGAAGAAGACGAAGAAGCTTTAGAAAAGAGTTTAATCAAAATATCAAAGAAAGAATTGAACGATTTGATGACGGTTGTTTCATGGTGCCTCAATTAGGACCGTGGCGAAACGCTAGAACGTAATTAAAAACTAATTAGTTATTCAAATTCAACATAATTATGATTAAACAATATTTTTAGTGGCTTACACAGTCTATTAATCTTTGCTTATGAGGCTTATAGCAAAATTGATAAAATATTAAACAATATTAAAAGGTTAGGTTAGGTTTGATAATTTTCAGTCAAATTAATTGTTTTTATTATATAAATTTTATTTATAAAAAGTATTAATATGTGATGTTTAACTTCATCTATAAAAATAGCATAAGATCTATGTCTATGGAGTTTGTCAAGATGACAGTTGACTTGTGTTGGCGCGCGTATTTAAGTGACTTAGTCTTTTTATTTATGGCTCGTTCTAATCGGCCTTTTGGTTTTCAATCTGGAAAATTATTGGATTAACGTTTATAGATAACATAATATAAAGAAAGATTGAGATTGTTTAAAATGCAGTCGTTAGAAAACCTTAGGGAACTACTTGACTTACAATTCTTAGATAAATAAATTAGAAATAAAATTGATTGTCCTCAATTACTGGAAAAGTTAAACTTTAGGGTTCCAGTTAATTATCCACGCAAGCCGATACACCCTTTTTGTGCTCCGTTCCGCAGAACTGTACTTGGAGCTTAGCACGACTGGTTAAAACTGTTAGCAAATATAATAAAATGTTAAAACATGTTAATTTAATTGCTGTTTCATGTTTAGTTATTATTTGTTTAAAAATAAATGTAAGTACCTATTTCATATTTTTCCTTTTTTATATTGCGTTAATTCTGCCGGTAAGTGTATTTATGTATTGAGCCTTAGCACTTGAGTAATTCTAGAGCATCTGTAAAAGGATTGACATTTAATACAAATACTGATTTTTATTTCGAACATATAACCTACCAACCTACTAAAAGACCTTGGCTTGTCAAGAACTATCATAAGTTAATTACTAGAAAGAACATCTAAAGCTGCACTAGTAGGATCATACCAGATTTGGCTAGGCAGGGGAGGGAACACTGGCAGTGGATTATTCTAATAGTAGTTATGTTCTAAGCTAAAACCGTGAGCATGTGTACACTTGCTTATAACGCCATCTATGCAATGCTTTTGTAAACGACAATTTTTAATGTTACTCTAAGTGTTACATACAAAAATTCTAATAAGTTTTAAATCGTTTGAATACTGTGAAAAAGTCCAGATTATAAATTAGAGACCTAGATTCGTTTCCAGACTGAACTACAAAAGGATATTTTTATTAATTCGTCAAACGAAAAATCTCTTTTTTAGTAAGTTAGAAAGGTCTTATTACATTGTTTACGATGATTGAGGAAAAAGGTTAATTGAATTGCAATGTGCAATAACGGCTATATATTTTAGTATATACACTAATATGAAGAGTGTGTTTGTTTGCTTAAACGCGCTAATCTCAGGAACTACGGATCCGATTTGAAAACTTCTTTCAGTGTTACATAGCCCATTTATCAAGGAGGGCTATAGGTTATATATCATCACGCTAAAATTGAATCTGTATTGTACAGATAGTACATTGGCGCAGATAGTACTTTATAATTCTTAAATTTCTAAAAGGCGTCTACTAGATAAATCATGGGTAATAAACATTTTTATATTAAATTGAAAGCTACACTTTTCCGTAGCAATATCAACCACGATGTAAATAAGGGCAGGGCAGGTCAATACGTGGGGCTTATGTTCTCACCATGTTCGATCTGATCTTCTATAACCCCACAAGCAACCCTATTGTGTGAGTATAGACTGATTAACCTTATTAGGGTTCCGTAGGACACCTTATTAGGTATCAATTAATCATATAATATAAAAATCAAAATCGATTCTACTGTTTTAAAGCAGACGGATAAGCAAAATTAAAAAAAAAATACATAAAATATCAAATACACAATACAAATACAGAAAGGAATTTTTATTTCGAGGATAAAAACAGACTTTTCTTTTATTCGTTGGATTCATTAATTGTAAGAGGCCGTAGTTTAATCAGTGGCCGGCATTAGAATCGATTGCTGGGTTAAGCAGTTCTCACCTAATCAGTTTTTCGCGTTTTCTGAAAAAAGTGTTTTTTTGAGTTGACCCCCTTTAGATCTAGATGTGCGATATTATTGTATACAGTAATGTAATCTTCATTATTGAATATGTAATTGTATCTATGAATGTGTTATATAACGACGATTTTATTTCAATTTACATGTTTGTAATGCTCTGCTTTAAAGTTGGGAATTTTGGGTTGTTGTAACCCAAAATCTCTTACGTGGGAGGCATCGATAAACAGATTGAAAAAGGAAATATGGTACCCATTTTTAGCTCTAAAATACGAGCTTAATTTGAAACAAGACTGCTAGGAATACCTAAAGAAACATCAAGTATATACTCAAGGAGGCACTTTAATAAGAAAAAGAAGGCTAATCTATAGGAGCCTAATATTCTTGAGAAAAAAAGGAAGAAAAAATCACGAAGGAGGCCCTAGTTCTTCGTTAGCAGTGGAAACTTTTTTCAGAATAATTGTTTTATTACACTTAAGTTTAAGATAGTCTCGAGTTTCACAAACTCGGGCCGTTAATTCAAAAACTTTGCCGTAGCTATTTCTGAAAAAATATTCGAAAGGTTCTTAATGCTACAGTCTAGTGAACTAGTGGGAAACTTCTGGGAAAACTTTGTAGAAGTTCATTAAGATCGTTTGTTTGGACTTGGTGTAATATTAAGTGCTTGGAGGTTGCAAAATTTTTTGTAGTGAAATTTTGTAATTTCACTCGCTACTTCTTCTAGATGGGCAAAGGTTTTCGATGAGTAGGTCTCAGCTTAATAAGCGGTCGGCATTTGAGCAATTTTTACTGCAACCGAGTAATAGATGGGTGACCCATTCTAACCCTGGTTTTCAAATGTTCAAACGACCTCCTTTGTATTTCGGAAGGTACGTGAAACTGTGTGTCCCGATTTATGTCACTGAATAATATTTATTGTGAGGTTAAATTGATTGTGGGGGTTCCGGGGATGACGTCAGACGGTAGCCGGTTTCAACTCGTCCCACCCCCATCCTCAGCAATTTAAGCAAACCCTGATTCTAGACCAGGATAGCGCTAGACAGAAGAAAAAGATATTTAGAGCTTCATCTTTGCTGTAGATAATAAAGAAGAATTAAATTTCTATGTCGCAGGTGGAAAACTTAATCAGCCATTCAATTAACAGCCTAACCTCCTTAATAAATAGCGCCGTTCAACTAACTTCCTGAATGTTACTCAGCCATTTGATAAAACAGCTAGGCAAACGACGTGGATCCATGACGTTTCATTACTTTCCTAGCCTGTTCAAATTTTAATTAAAAATAGTACTATGAAAGAATTTAGTGACGATATAAAAAACAAGACACTGGCACTTCGGGAGTCCCAACAGAAGTGAAAATGAATCGTCATAGGAAATTGATATATGTAAATATACCCATGTTAAATTTTGTGACTTAGGTAATACTATCGAACGGTCACATATATTACATGGTCACCCTATCGTACGAATTAGCCTATATTGAATGTTGCAACAAGTAATACGGCTGAATTATGAATAATTCAGAATTTCTTGAAGGAAATAAGTTGAATGACGCCGTTTGGTAAAGAGGCTAGGCGTTTAATTAAACAGCTGGTTAAGCTACTTGGCGGCGACATATACATGAAGTTACTTATAGAAATATAAAATACTAGTATATTCAATTCAAAATGAACTTTCGATTCGTATATTATGACCAAAATTAATTATACCCTATCCATTTAGTCTTCAGACAAAAGGTGAACAAATATGTGTTTCCCAATGCTTCGTTTAGGTTGGTCACACATTTTAAATATTTGCTAAGAGTAAAAAAAAAAAAAACAAGTACACAAAAAACCTTAACACAATAATTAACAACAAATTTAACCACAAATAACAAGATATTTAAAAAAATACTAAAGAACGTGGACGTATTGACAATTTGACAGAGAATACAAAGCACCTTAGCAATATTAGGTTCTTTTTAAGGTACAATAGTACTTATTTAGAGAGACAAATTTCTTAGCATTCCATGCATGCACCGTGCGGGTGCCGGGTTCTTCGCGTTGCAGAGGATGGAACCATAGCAGTGCCCGGGACTTGTGACCCAGGTGTAGGTTTAAGAGCCAAATCTGGTATGATCATACTAGTGCGGCTTTAGATGTCCTTTCTAGTCATGAACTTATGATAGTTCTTGACAAGCCGAGGTCTTTTAGTAGGTTGTATAGGGATTTTGCTTGTATACCCCTTGCTCCTACCTCTACCGCGTATAGGCTGGTTTTAAAACCGTTTTTAGGTTATTTAATATGTTCGTAAAAATTAATACAAGGATTAAAAAAAAATACAATTCCAATGAATGTATTAAATAACATCATTTTCATTTATTGGAATCATTAGAATATTTGTAAATTTTATAATTTTTTCGGTTACTTTTTTGATTAGCTTTACGATGATGACACAAAAAGCAACCTTTTTTATTCGTTTACTTTTTGTCTTAAGACAAAATGAATAGGGTACAGTTATCTTTTATAATATCTTTGATATCTACTTGGAATGTGAACCGGGTATACAGTCAGTTAATTATCATATTCAAACTATGGAAACATGAAAGCGGGGAATTCCAATTTGAGAACGGATTAATCGATTAAATTTTAATTTAATGCTTTAACGAAGTAACGATTGCAGTCTAATTAAACGATCACAGTGAAATGGTTTTAGAAAAATCTCTTTATGTTTTGGCCTTCATTTCCCACGTCTGTGCAGGTAATATTTAATTTACACAAATACATAAAATTGGATTATCTGTTTGTTGCTTTTAAATAATATTACCAAAACGTGTATTTAGTAATTTTATTTTCACGACCGTATACGGTACATATAAAAGTTAAGACACGCTTATACCAAAGGGTTCAGTATCTAATAGGCGATAAAGGTATTTGTTAAATAACTTCTTAAGTTTTTATCCAACGTCGCTCAAAATTATTTTTCTAATGAGTATTTTAGCATTTTCCAGGTGAGGAAAAGTCTCCTGTCAAAAATGGAAAATTTTTAGTCTCTCCATCTAATAGTTTGGAAATCTTAGGAGAGGCTCACCTTACGGGTGGACAGACGAACGGACGGACGAACGGACGGACGAACGAACGGATGAACGGAAAGAGAACGGTCGGACGGAGTGTAACTAGGGTTTCTATTGCGACTACGGAACCCTAAAAAGGAAAAAATATGACACGTGTTTTTTTGACCGTTACGATTGCGTCAGAAACGATTAGACCGATTATGACAAAAAATCTTCTGATGATATAAGAGACAAAATTGGTTTTTTTTACTATTATTTGCACTAAGCACTTAATGCGTTTGAGCTAGCTTGGTTTATGAAACACTGGTTATGTAATTTCTTTAAATACTCTTTATATGTTAAATAATAAATAAATATATATATCCACGACAGTGTAAGTATTTTATTTTGTATAAATAAATTTTCAACGCTTGATAGTTGTTGAAAAACATTAATTAACAAACGAGCCAACTTTTAATGAGTTTAGGAGTTGCCTAGTATTTGGTGGGTAAACATAATGTAAATTAGAGGTGTTTTGAAGACTAGAATGGGGTTGACAGTTTTAGTTCATAGAATAATTACGTATACAAAAGGCAAACAAAAACGACGTCAGCCATTATTGACGAGCTTGCATGCCTTTCACTGTCGGTTGTGATCGAGCACTATTAACGCAGCAGTGGTGAGCTTGCCGAATATGTTATATCTTACATACAGATATATCAATGAAAATTATGACTCAATATCAATTATTTTAAACAATATCTCTCATTACAATAACAAATAAAGGCAAATTTCAACTTAAAAAAACCCTTACTAATATTATAAAAATGAAAGAAATTTTGATGAATTTCGATACAAAAATAGATTGGATCTTGAAGTTGAACATAGGATACTTTTTGTAGCGAAAATAAATTGAAAGGGGTGAAATAGAGGTGAAAAGTTCGTACAAATCGCTAAAAGTATAAATTAAACGGAATAACCGCTAAGTAGAAAATATGTCTATACAAATGTTCCATTAAGTCATATTTTACAATTGTGTTCATATAAGTTTTATTGTCATTCTGACTTTCTTCACGTCGCTTATTAAACTCAATTATGACGTACTTTTATACGCCCAATGTATCGCATAGTGTTGTTAGCATCGTTAGAGCATACAAATAAATAAATAAATGTTTCTTTAGTCGTTACAGATTAGTTTATTGATGTATATACCATATGTCACATTTACTGTTAATAATAAATTTAAAATAGTTTGGAGACGATCGTAGCTTAATCTGCAATTTGAGTGGACCCTGGCAATACTGAATTATAATAATGTGTCTATACTCTGTAGTAGACTAGTCTTGTCCGCCATCAAGATCACAAACAATTTGCTTAAACAATAAACCAAGCTCTGCTATAAATATTAAACAGACTTATATTCCTAAACTAACTGCAACTGGCAACACATTTACAAGTATATTTATCGATACGACTTAAGAAAGAAAGAAAGAAAGAAAGAAAGAAAGAAAGATTTATTTGATACATCACACTATACTAATAACATTATAATTTATTTAAATATACTTAGGCTAGACAATAATATCCTTAAAAGGGCATGATTTCTCAGCGAAGTTTGGAAGTGAGTGCACAGTTTGTACCAAGGATGACGTCAGATGGCAATCGGTCATCTTAACTCGCCCCACAGCCAAATCCTCTGCAATCTAAGCAGACCCTGAAGCCGGGATAACGCTAGGAAGTAGAGAGATTTCGACGTTGCAAACCGACACTCCAATTTTGTTTATTCGTATAGAGTACAGCCGTTATAAAATAAGTTTGAAACTTTCTCTTTTCATGGCTACAAAGATTATAAATTTTCATCTATAGATAATTAATTTAATACATTTAAAAAAATGGATCCATCGTATCTAATAACGCTATATTTAAAAAAAATGTTCTTGATGATATTCATTAAGATAAAAGGACAAAAAAGAGTTTATTTGAAGTCCATCGAATGCTTTAGGGTCTCGCCACAAGATTGGTATTTTTTTTTATAATTGTTATAAGAACTCTTGTATAAAGTCAAGTACTATATAATTTTTTTAACACAGTTCAAACTTTATAACTTGCACACTATCTTACAGAACCCTAATAAAAATATCTCGTTGTGTCCTTTTATGGTGAAGTGGAAAATTTTCTCTATTTGGATGTATTCCAGTCATGCGAACTACATCGAAGCCTGTAACATTTAATAAGGATCAATTAAATTCTATTCGACCATTATCCGTCTCATAGATAACACCGGTCCTCGATATAATAGGGTAACGATACACTATACTGTTTCTAAATTGCTTTTTTTTAATTTATCAACGTCAGGTTTTTAAGCTGGAAAACATCATATCTTGCAATAATTAATTAATAACACGACACAATGATATATACAGGAGACAGAGTTGTTTAAGAAATTAGTGCGGCTATTTTTAATTAATTTTTAATTTTATACTTATTTAGTAAAAGTCAGTAAATCAATAATTTTTCAGTCAGTCAGTCAATAATTTTTTTTATAATTATTCAACGTCAGGCTTTAACTTGTAATTGAAATAATCACAACGCAAGATGAATGCCATAATTAATTAATTCAACACAAAACTTCATACAGTGAACAGATTTCTTTAAGAAATCAGCGCGGCCATTTTTGTGTAGTAGGAGGAGCTTAAACCGGGTATAAAAAAAATATCAGGGTTCCTCGCAAAAATAAAAATTCCAATTCATAACGTGTCTACCTTTAATACAATTTTTAACAAGCCAAAAATATTTTTTAGAATTTACAATATTATGTATCTCAATAAATTTTGGTTCTATTTTAAATGTAATTTCAGTTGTTTTAAATTTTTAAATCAATGTATTTTTTTAATGTTTGCATACCGAAAAGGTGTGTGATACAAGTAAGGTGTTATAATAAGTGACATCGTTGTGTAGAAAATGTTACAATCTGTGACAAGGAGGGGATTTAAAGTCGTTAAAATTGTGTGACGTAAATTAGATCTGCAATGTGTTTTTTGTAAAATGCAATATTACAAAAGTCAATGGAAACTTGATACCTAAAGTTGGGAGCCGAAATTGTATGAATCAAGTTTTATAAGTTGACTTATAAAAACTTCATTGAAAACTTATCGATAATGTTTTTTGAATTTTGAAATTAAGTATATAATTTTAATTTTATTGTTGTCCAAATAAATATGAAAGTAAAAAAGCTCTAAGTATATAACTTCTATTTCCATATGAAGAGCCTCAATACTCCAAAGCTTAGGGGACACACTTAAATTCTTGTGATTTTCCTTTAAACACTGACCGTTCAACTAACATAAAAAAACACAATCATAACGCGGCTGCTACACCAGGCAGCAGGGTACATAAGAAGTGATTTGTATACATTAATGTAAATTCACATATGCATGTGTGTTATATATATAACTACCAATGATATTTTTTTTATTATTTTTATGTGGTTAATAAATTTATTTTTCTTTATTGATAAAAGATGTGAAATTTCATGATGATCGATTGAATAGCTAAATTGTAAAAGAGTTAAATATAAACAAATTTATATCGCCGTTCCTAATATTCTCTTTAGTGTACGTCTAACTTAACGATATTATCACAGCATAATACCGCAGCCAGAGATTATAGCAGTGACCAGCTATGTTTGTTTGCTTAACGTTAGATTTGGGAGAAAAATAGGCATTGTATGATCACAAAATACTTCATAATAAGTTAATAATGTTATTTTAACAAGTTCGTTATAAAATAGATTGTTAATGTACTTTTAAAAAAATAATCTACAAAATGAATGCCAATACGTCGTGCTTCTATTGTAATTGTATAATGTTGTTCTATTTTCAATTTTCGCAGTTCGTGATTTAATTACAGTAACAATGTAAATATTTTTTTTAATATAACATTTGCGTTAGGCCTTGACCTATCTTTTATAAGATTTAAAACGATTGAATTGTACCATAGAGTTACATATAACTCGATACTTCTATTTCTGGTTTCGACTAACTAAACAGACAATAGTAAAGTTTGGAAGTTCACTGAATGTACGAACAATGTTATACCTTAAGTTTCTTTGGAAACTGTTACAGAGGGTGTATAACTTATAGATACTTGTTGGATATCAATCGGACCGGACTTCCGTTTACATTGGGAACTGATCTATGAATAGTGATTGTTTAAAGACAGCTGTTACATTAGACATAAAATTTAAGACAATCCTATTATTATTTATATAAGGATAAGATGAGTTTTACTGCTATATAGATAACCGTTATATCGTATAGTCTAATATATGTATGTCCCTTGTATATGTATAATGGTCCCTTGGTCCCGGCATGACGCGTAAACGGCTAGACCGAATTCGCATATTCTTTTTTTGTTGTGTTTGTTATGAGGAGAAGGTTCTTATGTGTGAAAATTGTGCTGAAAATTATAAAATTGAAAAATACTTAACCACCATATGAAATTAGTTCTAATATAAACTCGTTTTTGACAATTTAAACTTTTTAAATCTAACCGTATGGCGTTTGCGTGCAGCAAATATCGTGAAAGATGTAAAAAACTCAATGTCGTTTAAAAAAGATACTACAGTCGCTGAAATATTGGGAAAGGGAAACGGGAACGGTAAAGGGAACTGGAGCGGGAACGGGAACAGAAATGGGAACGGTAAAGGTAACAGAATATAATGTAGTATATAGTAAGTAGCAGAACGTTCGGGCAGGACAGCGTCTGCCGGGTCCACTAGTTGTTTATAAAAAAAAATATGAAACACCCCTTCATAATAAAGTCGTCTGAATTTTACTTGATTTTATTTACAGTCAATAAATTATTTGTTACATAAGTAAACTTGTTAAGCATATAAGGAATATATAACTGAAAGAAACCATATGAGGAGTAAATAAATGAAAAATGCAACTAGTCGTAACACCGGCCTGAATTGTGGCTGTAAACATGCTCTGTTTATAAATTGCATTACCGCGCAATACCGCGATTGGTCAATGCGAATTGATTGTTCTAATTATTGCTAGTTTTCTTTTGTTTAAGCAGCGCGTTATCGCATTTCTGCATTTTTCTTACATTACCATATGCCGATCGTTTCTAAAGCAATATCGGTATCGGTACTTTATTTGACAAAGGGCCAGTGGACAGCCAAAGTCATTGTTGCCTGTAAACAACTTCTCTAATAGAAAGGGTATGTTAAGGCCGTACTAGTAGGATCATTCTAAAGGAAGAACGCCGACAGTGGAATCGAGCGTTAGTGCTTGCCTAGGGGATTATCTACAACACCGAAGCCCATGGACATCTGCGCCACCAGGAGGCTCACATATGCCTGCCGGCCTTGAACAAGGGGCGTAGGCCACCGAGAAGTCTTATAAACCGAACGAAACGCGACAATAATATCATCACTTGATGTGACAATATTGCCGCCATTTCACGCCGATATTATGTGAGAGAGTGGTACTGGCAGCCGTACGCGCCGTGCCATTTCAGATGTAGACCAAAATGACTGCAAACGTGGCGCAACCTCTATTTCCTTCCTCTGCAACGATATGGACCGCACCGCACCGCAACCGCAAAGCGAATCCATGGAATGCAAATCTTCTTTTTATTTTAAATTATTACCTTTTTCTTTCTAGCGTTATCCTGGTCTAGTATCAGGTTCCGCTTAGAGGAAACCCCTGGGAGTTCCTTGTTTTTTTTCTGAAGGCGATTTTCTTTTTATTTAAAAATAATATATTTTGGAATTTTCAGTGGAAAGACTGCCGTATTTTGTCTATATATGATATGGCCATCCCAACTAAACGAACTAAAGACAGGTGAGGTTTCGGAGTAAACGAAAAAATCATCAATGTAGGTATACATTTTTAGACTTATGTAGATTTTGATAAAATTTATACGGAACCACCTCTAGAGTACGGCTTATTAAACAAAAATAGAACCATCAAAATCGGTTCATAAATGGCGGAGTAATAGCGTAAAATAAAAACAAAAAATAAAGATAGGGTTGAATTGAGAACCTCGTCTTTCATTTAATGTCGGTGCCTAATGAATTCGTGCCTTTAGTTTGAGGAAACATCACCTTCCCATCCCATCCTTGACACTTTCTGAATAACGCGTAAAAATATACTTAATAACTAAATATGAGCTCAGAGACATAGATTTTTATCAAAATCGGTGCAACTATTTTAGAATCTATAGGGAATCTGTATTATATATAAAGATTTTTACACGTGAAATTATAATAGACTATTCAAACATTTTTTTTTTTTTTTAATTGTACTCACTAGGTCGTCGGCTACAATCATTATTATATGTGGCTTTTTGCACTCACACATCAATACAAACACACACAGAAACAAAAACCGGTACATTTTAAATTTGTTTTTTTTTTATTTCTAATTTAATATGGTGTTCTGCAAATAATTGTTTATAAACTCGTAAGACTATTAATGTAGCGTGTTGCAAATCTTCCGTTCAACGTAATTCGCGCGCTCTTTGGCATCGACTGCTGTTGTTTATAGCAGAGTTAGTGTGTCAATGCAATAACCGACACTTAAAAGGCGCGATCTTGTGATAACAACAATGTTGCCAGATCTTATCGTTTTCCCTGTTTACAAACAATATTATATACTTAGATATTTACATAAGACTATCGGCACACTGGTGTAATCTGTACTAATATAGGAAGTTGAAGAGTTTGTTTATTTGTTTGTTTGCTTGAACGCGCTAATCTCAGAGTAACCTCGAAGTACTGGTCCGATTTGAAACTCGTAAGGGGTCGTAACCCCCCCACGAGTTTGCGGCATATTTAATTGAAACTCGAATATGTGACGGAATACAGACAGAAGATCTTTAAAAGAAAGGTTGAAAAAAGAGTTGTTAGAGATATCATCGTCCTCCCCAGAAAAGGTAGGCTGCGAAGATCTGCGCCTGTAGTATGTTACGGACAGATGATACAAGAACGGTATGGCGGCGTCTTTTCGTATAGACTGCTTTTACGAATAACCTAGGTTTATATCAAGAGAGAGGCTCTACAAATATTATTCGTAAAGACTGATTTAACGAATAACCTTTGTATATTTCCAGAGATAGGCTCTACAAATGTTATTTGTATAAACTGATTTTACGAATAACCTTTGTATATATTAAGAAATAGGCTCTATAAAAGTTATTCGGAAAGACTGACTTTACGAATAACTTTTGTATATTTCAAGAGATAGGCTCTACAAATGTTATTCGTATAGACTGATTTTAAAAATAACCTTTGTATACTTCAAGAGATAGGCTCTACAAATGTTATTCGTATAGACTGCTTTTACGAATAAGTATAAATAAATCTTTGTTCGTTACTCTCGCTAAAACTCCTAAACCGTTGGATGAATTTATATTCTGTATTATATTGATTTATTTCCCTTATTTCAGAGCAGGTTTAAATTTTTAAAGAAAGAAAATAAAGGAAAAGTCGATAATTTATTTAAAAATATAAAAAATGTTGGTAAAGTCGGATCACAGGCGATAATTTTACGTCTACGGCTCTCTATCGCTTGTTCTGCGCTCTCGGTTGTACGCTCGTCTCAAGCGGAACGTGACAATGAATCGTGCTTTTTCGTGCGTGCAGCTGGCGTTCTTCGATTTATGACACATTATCACGTCAAAAATTCAGATTTGGTGATCGTAGAAGGCTATAAGCAATAAAAGTTTAACATAAAACAGTTTTCTCTTTTCTAATGTTGTTAACAAAAAAAAACTTGTTGCGATTTTCATGAGATCAAAATTGGATAATTCTTTCGCATTATTTAACTGCCATAGACAAAGGGAAAAATCAGTACACAAAAGAAGTAAAGATCAATTCAAAAAGAGGAAACACTTTCATACTCTACTTTTTCTATATAGCCACCCATTGACACTTAACTTTAAACTATGAAATACATAGCATACAGCATATTCAGCACCTCATATTATTTATTAATTCCAATAAGTCTGTTTCTATACCAAACAGGAAAATGTTTTAAGGACAGCTCTTCAATTGTTTTAGCATTCATTTTCATTGTTTTCCATTTAGTTGTAGCAGCTAGATTACTGAAACGTCTGGGCCGATTTGGTGGGGGCTTTCACTAGTTGCTGGCTGATTTTCCAAGGAATAACAGTAGTCTATTGTCTTCTTTCCTTTTATGTAAATCATTATGGTTCCTCACTAAAAATAGGAAGCCCCAAAATTTTAAAATCATTGAATTAATGCAGCATTCATTAAGTTATATATTTAAGATATTTCTTAATTTAACTATTTACAGGACAGGACATCCAGCCTACACGTGACTTGTCACGCTTTGTGCGATGGCCCAAATACATTCGTATCCAACTTTGATTTGATTAGATTGATTTGTTATAAAGATAACATTACTAGCTGTGCTCGCGACTAGGTACGCGTAAAATTAGGAACAAAAAAAAAAAGATTCAATTTTAGCATAATGGTAAACGCCTATAGCCTTACTGGATAAAAGGGCTATTTAACGCTGAAAGAATATTTCAAATCGGACCAGAAGTTCCTGAGATTAGCGCGTTCAAACAAACAGACTCTGTGACGCGCATTCAAGCAAAAAAAACAAAGAAACAAACTCTTCAGCTGTATATTATAGAAGTATAGATTACAGAATTGACGATCCGTGACTTATAAATGCCTTTAAAGTATATATATCGAAAGAAAAGTCCTGAGAAATAGTAAAGAATTTAAATTACCAGCCACTAAAATTAAATTATTTAATACTCTTGTTCGTCCTATTCTAGAATACAATAGCGTAATTTGGAATCCACATTACGATGTATATATCAAACGCTTAGAAAGTATACAAAAATGTTTTTTGTACCATCTTACTTTCAATGACTTTTTAGCCAAGGATCTTACTTGCTACACCGAAAGGCTTAAGCATTATCAAATGAATTCGCTTGTTAATCGTAGAAAAATAACCGATTTAGTAATATTGTACAAGGTAATTCATTCGAAAATCGATTGCAGCGAATTACTACAAGAAATTAATTTTACTACACCAGCTAAGCAAAGTAGTTTAGTTTCTCATGCATGTCATGGATTTCCGCAAAGTAACGCCTGATTCTATCAATTATTAAAATTCAAGTGTTGAAGACGACATTAACGACATCTTTACTTCTTATTTCAGGATTGAAAACCACCTTCAAGAAAATGTTATTAATATTATTGTGTTTGAGATCTTACATTGTTATATATGTGATAATAATCAGCCATAAAGATGAATGAAAATATAAAGAATATTCCAAATTCTATTCTATAATGTGAAGATAATTATTTTTAAACATTCAAACATTTGACATGCCACTTCGCGCACCTATGAAAACTCCAATGTCAAGTGTCGAGGACGTTCATGGCCGTTCGAATAAAGAACGTATGAAACGTTCGAACAAACATACTAAACGTTCTTGCCAAGGCATGACTTTTGCGAAACTTTTACCATTTAGGCAGCGCATGCGGCGGAAGCTCTAAAATGGGGAAAAAGAACCCCTGATTTTGAAACATTCTTCATTGTTGCACCGCTCCTATTGGACTTAGCGTGATGATATATAGCTTACAGCCTTCCTCGATAAATGACTTATCTAACACGAAAAGAATTTTTCAAATAGGATCTGTATTTCCTGAGATTAGCGTGTTCAAACAAACAAACTCTTCAGCTTTATATAGATACACACACTTATAATCTGCATGCCGTTAGGTTTGTTTGTGCGACTAATTGTGGAAGCTTTTATTCATTTGAAAGTCAATGGGAGAGGCCTACGGCCGATAGAAGACCAAATCTTGCTTACGGAAAGACCAATCCAATGTTTCTATTCTAACTTATATTATAGATGCTGTGCTTTTTAATTTAATGAATCTAAGTTGTCTAATAATCTAAGCAAGTCATCTAAGCTAACTGTAAGCGAGACAGAAAGAGCATAATATAAGAGGATCATAGGTTAGCCTTTATATTCTTCTTCCAAACATTATCCCAGTATAGTACCAGGGTTCACTTAAATTGCAGAGGATCTAGCTGTGGAGCAAGTTAAAATGACCTATTGCAGTGAATGGGGGAATCAAGAATCGAGCCAAGAGCCTCGGTAGCTCATTGGTGAAAAGGGTAGACTGGACTTCCTAAGATACCCGGTTAATATCAGACCTCTTTAAGCCATTAAAACCTCGCAAGCACAAGTTTTATGTTTAGTTAGAGATAAAACGTATATAACAATAGATTATTTTTAAATAAAAACAAAACAAGCCAAATAGCACATTGTGTTAAAGTACCGATTATTTTTTGTTTATTAGTTCCTTGAATTTTTTTTGTAGGCAGTTTTCTTTTTATTGAAAAATAATTTATTTTAAAATTTTTAGTGAAACAATTTTTACTTAAAATCTTAAGCACGGAAGGGACTAACTTTTATTTGCTTTTTAGGCAGAAAGAAAGAAAATAAATATCGCTGGTACCCTACTCTTGAAAGTAAGACTACTAAAGTTGTCACAATGTTAATTTATTCTATAGCTTATTTTGGTCAGAAAAAATTCTATAACAATAAGGGCCACCTGTGCTTCGACAATTGAATTTAAATGAGCTGTTGCTACTGATTTTTTGATGAAGATTTGCTAAGCGAAACAATCGACAGCTGCGATTGGTGCATATTTAACTTTTCTTTAGTCCATTGCAAGATCTAATTGAGCGGAGAATATAGCTTCGCTAGGGAATTCGTCAAAAGTGGGCACTGCGAATGTTTTGACTGATGGAATGTAGTTTTGTTGGTCGGTTGGCACATTGCGAAATTTAATAATTGTGAGCCTCGGTATTCGGTACCAAGAAGTATACATATGTGAAGAGAATTATATTTTACCTAACAGCGGAGGCGGCTTTGCGAGCTTGTACAACTAAGCTAACATTTATCGCACACTATAAAATTATTGCAATTTAGTTTGTAACTAAGTATTCCTTGGACTACTTGATGTGACTAAACTTTCAATGTAGTAGATAAAAGTACACGGTACAGTAATATGCTCACATCGAAAGTAACCGCGGGAAGCGTGACGTTAACAATTGCAACGTACCCGTCTGTCATAGAGTTATAGTATTATTTTAATGTGAGATTATTATTCATTCGTATTAATCGTTTAATTTGAGTAAGATGTCGTCGCATTGCACATCGGTCGCAAGTCCCACGCATCGCCTGGATTCCTCGTTCTTCGTAAGACCGTCTGTGTGGTCTGTAGCTAGTCGTGATGGCCCTTTGTGCGGCGCGGGCGCGTGCGGCAATGGAACATTAAATCTTATGGCACATCGAGTGGCGGTCAGTGTCGACTGCTTTATTGGTGCCACTTTAATGCGCCGGCATCTATCTTCTTGCTATAAAATATATCATATATTGTAGTTATGTATATAGAGTCAAAATAGAGGGGATGGCCTAGAATCCATAATATATTCAATTCAAATCCTCGTCAGTGCCAATGTAGTGTCGTATCCACGCCTAGAAGAAAGTTTATAATAATAAATTAAACTAGTAGCTAAGTAGGCCTTAGCTTAGGGGAAAGTTTTATTTAGGTTTTAGCAGCGGATTCGGCACACGTATAGCCACAAAACAGCGCCATCTATGGGTAGCTTATCACACCGTCCGCCGGCCAGTTTGCCTGCACATTTTAAGTCATAACTTCGAAGATATTATTTTTAATAATATGCTGTAAAAACGATTTTGATCTACATTAAATGTACAACGTATCTAAAGTATTTAAATGGATAAGGTTTACTACGGTATTCTTTATCGAGTGTCTTTGCAAATTTATAGGAAATGTGACATTAAGAGACATATCTTTTCATTGCGAATACTTAGAGGACAGATTTTTTCACAACCGTAAGAGACTCTAGACTTCAATATTCACTACAAATTTCAACTTTATAATTTAAAGCGTTCGTCAGAAAAAAGCCTTGACGTACGAACAGACAGATAGACAAACAAACATTGATGAAACAATAAATTTACAGTTTTCGATTTTTTTCCTATACTTGTGTTACAAGATATAGCTTCTTGTCAAATTTCACGGTTCTAGGACATCGGGAAGTACCCTACAGGTTTTGATTTCCACTCGAATGTACTGGTATAGGAAATGCGATATAAATGGTCATATCTTTTGATTGCGTATATCTAGAGAGTTGATATTTTCACAGCTTCAAGGAATTATAGACCTCAGTATTTGGTATTAATTTCAACTTGATAGCTGTTCGTGTTTCTGAGAAAAAGAGTATTGACAAACAGACACACAGATCAAATTTACAGTTTTCGCATTTTTTCTTTTACATGTGCTACAAGATGTAGCTTCTTGCCAAATTTCATGATTCCAGGTCAACGGGAAGTACCCAATAGGTTTTGGTTCCCCTTGCAAATGTATGGGAAAAGTGACATTTATGTCATATCTTATATCTTTTGATTGTGGTCACTTGGGAGGTTGATGTTTTCACAACTTCAAGGGACCGCAGACTTCAGTATATGGCATTAATTTCAAATTTTTAAGTCTTCCCGTTCCTGAGAAAAAGGGTCTTGACAGACAGACAGACGGACAACGAAGTGATCCTATAAGGGTTTCTTTTTTCCATTTGAGGTAGGGAACCCTAAAAATAGACAACATGCCCTCTATCGCGTTTAACAAAAAATGAAAATAAAAAAAATGTTTTTTTTAATGTATTTTAAAACTTAATTATTAAATATATTTATTTTGAACTGTCAAATTGTACTTTTTGGTATTCTGGAAGCAAAACCTTTATTTGTATTGAATGTAAATATGTATTGAATAGAAAAAGTGAATTGTCTAGTTTATATCAAGATATAATGCATTAAAGGCAATATTAAAGAAAACGAACCTACTTACGCAATAATAACGCCTGCTAACCGTACAGAAGCAGAAAAGAGGTCTAATTTCAAATTCACGTATCACGTAACAGGGTTAAAAGAATAGACCTTATTTCGTGCGCAGTAAGGTGCTTTCTCTACTGGATTTATAAACTAATTTTTATTTTGATAAACTTTGAAATATTGCGACTATATAAATGTCTTGTTATAAAACTCATAATCTAGACCGTTCTATTTTTCACAAAAAAAATCATATTCCCAATTTCGTAATTATGAATTAATTGCAATCACTACAAACAGCGGCATCGTTAGCACAATCACGATTTACTTTTGTTCTAACAGATGGTTTTGACTTTCAGCCGTGAGTAGCCGCGTCTAACAGCCATTCGGCCATATTCTTACTTTTACAAAATCAACGATTGTCCTGTATTTTGAAGTACTCGTCAGTTTTGCGAGGCATGAAACGTACAACACTAACATACAGTGGATGTACATGCAGGGGACGCCCTACCTGCACAGGTCACGTTACTTGGCGAGTCTAAAGAAAAGCAGCTTCCCATTTCTTGTATATTCTTACACATACCTCAAGACTGACTTATTTTTATGGCGTCGTCTGTTAGTCCATAACAGACGTTAGTCCACGACGCCATAAAAATAACTAAGTAAATTAATGAATAAAAGTAAATTTTCTCAATACGAGAGCAATTGAAGTCGAAAGGGATGCGCGCAGTTAAAGAACTTTACGCACCTGTCTATATACTCTATAAAGTATATAGGCAGGTACCGAAAAACAAATTAGTGCGCGATATAGCGAGTCACGTCCCATTCCATGCCATGCCGTGCGTGCCATGTTCCATGTCCCGGAATAGCGGGTCCCGTCTCACGCCATGCCATGCCACGTCCCACGTGTCGGAGTAACTGCCACTCACCAGTCTGACGTGTCACCCCATCCGAACAAACAAGATTAGCAAAAGAAACTCAAACAAACTTTCCCTATTGTTTATTCGGCCCTAATGAGAAAATGTTTCTAAATCTTCCTTTACTGGCATTTCTTTGTTGAAACGCGAAACACACATTATCATTTCAATGGCAAAAGTTTCCGCTATAGTAATTCTGTGTTTATGGTAATACTGTAAAGTAATAAGTTATTTGTTTACAATGGAGTTTCCGCTCGATTATGGAAAAGTATCGCACAGCGCTATTAACATAAATGGGTTGATTTTCTCGGTCCCTTTTAAAGCGAATTTTTATTGCGTTAAAAGTCTAAAGAAAAGTACGTATTTTTCCTAACCATTATGCTATGTTTGATCAGAGTTTAGAAATTATCATTCAACACGGGTCTCTGCTGCAGGCGCACAGTCGCGTACAGACGCGCCCTATAAAAGTTTCTCAACTAGGTTAAGAGGAGTTAGCGAAATGAGCCGCTGAATAAAAGCTCTTATTTGAGCTTAACTCCAACTGAAAGGGGTTAAACGAAGCGCTAAACAAATAAACAGAGTTCCCGCGCAGGAACTCTTGATCCCATCCAAGTAAAACAGCTCCGATACGACGATCGAGATCTAAATGTGATATTCGCGGTAGAGTAGTACAAAGCCTGACCCTGCTGAACTGCCTCGGCAGCTTCTTCAGCAGTGACGAAGCAATGCGATTTCGTGACAACGCTGACTTGAATGAACTCGCGTTACCACTCCACATATTGAATTTACTGTAAACAGTTTATGTCAATTATAACTTAATGCATGCGTCCACGAGTGTCGATCTTTCCGTATGCCCTACAATATATTATATACAAATAGAAAATAAGGAAAGAATATTGGAAAAAGGAAAGCGGTTAAAACATAATGTTTGAAATGACGAATTTCCGCCGGCAGACCTGTACGACGCTCTGAGGATAGCGCGCACCCAGGAGATCAGGATAAACTTCGGAGTGGGGGTGGCGGGGCTGGCCGCGCAGACCAAGCACCCCATCAACATCAAGAACGCTTACGCCGACCCCAGGTACAGCTCTGCAATCCAAGCACAATGCTTGTATGGTCAAGCTTGTTATTATTCATTGCCGGTAAGACTACAAATTGCTAAAGCCCGGAATCTAGGGCCAGTTAAAGAATCTGTATCTAAACTTTTAAAAAATATATATAAAATAATTTACGTGATCTTAATTTTTTGTAATCACCCAAATAACACTACAAGCATAGAGTGCTAATTAGTATCGCACACGCGCCTTTGGTTTCCGGTCTTCGTCAAGCGCTGAGCGATGCATGTGGAGCAGAGTTATGCTATTTTTAGTCTTATCGCAGTGTAGCGTCGCATTGTCGGAAATAAAGCGCGTAGAGTTTGCTTTAATCCCTTCCACCAACGGTAGGTTCAACAGCGAGATAGACGCGCGCACCGGGTACAAGACGGAGCTGATCCTGTGCATGCCCATCTGCGACTACGAGGGGGACGTCGTCGGAGTAGCGCAGATCATCAACAAGACTGACGGTCAGACACCAACCTTACGTTATTGATCTCTTCCATTTCTTCCATCATATACACACAGCAGTAATCGTATCAATGGTTACGCAATTTCCCTGGCAGGTAGGCGTCTCTACAGTAGAGTACTAAACGCGCCCGACCGTTGTTTTACATTAGGGCGCTCTGGGGTGAGTGCTCCATTCTATTCTGCTGTCTTTGGACCCTTGCAAGGTCGAGCAAACCAGGATCATATTTATTGATCATGATTATATCAGGAATTAAAATCATCAGTTGACCTCCCCTAGCACCCAAATTAAAGATCAGTATCATCACACTTCCAAAGAATACCTGATAAATTTATTTATTTTCAAACCGTAAACACACCGCCACAGAATTCAGCATTGCGCCGTGTCTTTGACAGGTTCCAAAGAGTTCTCACTCCGCGACGTAGAGGTTTTTAGGAGGTACCTCACCTTTTGCGGTATCGGCATTCAAAACGCTCAACTCTTCGAGTCCTCAGTATTAGAGTACAAGAGGAATCAGATTCTGTTAGCATTGGCGCGAAGCATCTTCGAGGAGCAGAGCAACCTAGAATGTTTGGTCACGAAGATCATGACGGAGGCCCGCGAGCTGCTTAAATGCGAGAGATGCGCCGTCTTCATCCTGGACACCGATCACTGCGAATCAGTGAGTTCCCATGAGATGTTTACACGACTAGCGGACCCGGCAGACGATGACCTGCTCGAACGTTGGTTCACTTACTATTTACTACCTTTTATTGCCCTATTTGCCCACGTCCCCGTTATTATTACAAATAATTTAAAATGGTGGTTAAGTATTGTTTTTTCTCATTTTTCGCGCAATTTTCTAATTTTTTTCTTTCATAAGAAACATCTGCTGATAATAAAAAACACAACAAGCCGTGACCAAGGGATGGGATTGGGATTTATTTACATATATCCCTTAAGGAGACAAATAAGCAGTTCTTTTGATTCTATAAACGCTTGCAAATATCACGGGGATTCCGTTACGCATTCTCGACGCGAGAAGCTCTTTCAATTGTGAGTCGTCGACGTGCTCTTAGTTGATATGGAGGAATAAAATATTAAAGATAAGTAGGGAATAAAGTTAGAAATTGATAACTAGCACCGTCGCTCGTCGTTTACGGAGTATTGAGTAACCGGTAGCGGCGCTCGCACCGCAGAGCCACCTGGAGCGCATCGTGCAGCGGCCGGGCGGGCGGCGCAGCGAGCTGCCGGCCCTGCCGCCGCCCGCGCCCACGCGCTTCCACACGCTGTTCGAGCTGGGCGCCGAGCACTCGCGCACCACGCTCACGCCGCGCCACGACAGCAGCTCCACGCTGGCCTGCATAGCGCTGGCGGTGAGTGCCTCCCGACCTTGAGTTTAAGAGCTATTCGTCCGAAACTCGTCTCGTGCGCGTGCGCAGGTGGCGCGCTCCAACAGGGCGATGAACATCTCCGACGTGGGCGCGTGGCGGCGCGAGCACGGCCCGACGGCGGCCGACGACGCCATCGACGTGCGCACCATGCTGTGCATGCCCATCGTCAACGCCAACAAGGACGTCATCGGCGTGGCGCAGCTCATCAACAAGGTCGGGCTTTTGTCTTGAAACACTTGCCTCAGGTCACAAAACTTACTAATGTCTCGCTTAGAACACTTCCTCTTGTCGATTCAATGACAAACTGTATATTTTTGCCATCTCGGCTTATTATATTCATATATATCTTCCAATACACACTGGAAAAGGATGAAGTAATCGGAAAATAGTAGGGAATGAGTCCCGAAGCACTACCGCACCACCTCTACCGCCAGCTCGAACGCGTAGTGGGTTGCAAGAGAATACAGCACGGAAGAAAAGTCTCTTACCGGCTTTAAAACGAAATATACACGTAATAATAAGCAGGCCCCTCGTGACTTATTACTATTTATTCGGCACAGCCAGGGTGAAGATTTATAATGAGCCAGAGGAGTGACTTTTATTCAACTGCGGTTATCTTATTTGATGACACTGACATTTCAAGTTCCATCATAATATTTAAATGATCTTCAGCAACTAATTTGTAATAGTATATGTACATATGTGTGTTGTCAATCAAATATGATTTCGATCGTTTATTCGTAAGCAGTGTTTGTGCCGCCGAAGCGCACAAACAATAGAGGGCCGCTCGTCTATTTTATTTATTTGTAACAAAATAAGACGTCTCGTTTATACCATTTATTATAGACCAAAGCACTAGTCTCCATTTCATTTTATATCTAATATTTGCTGGAAATGTCTTACTGCTCGGTAAAGGCTTTTTAAATTAATTTATTATATAGACAATCAAATACATCCAAAGTTCATTCTAAAAGATTTTTTGGGATATTTACTTTTAAACTAATTTTCTGCATTAGATATTGTGCTCCGTCAATAAATTGTGATATTTATACCGGTAGGTTGTTATAAAGTCGTGACGCTGTATGTGAGTAATGTCTATTAGTAAAGAAAGAAGATCTGGGGGGTTCTATATATTTTTGAGTACTAATTACTCGAGTAGATCTGATCCTAGCATTAGTTTTTAGTGGAAATTCGTGAATATGCTTAGCCATAAACATAGCTAGATGCCAAACATATATTCCTCCGAGTTACCACAGGACAAATTTTAGGTGCCGGTGCAATTCCAGGTGTTTTATTATACTACTATTGTTCACCGGTTCTGACTGCGCAAGATATAGCATAATATTTACTTTTTCATACTCAGTTTTCGACATTCAACATATCTCTTTTATTAAAAAAAAACCAATAGCCACTGAGCCATTAAATCTAGTAAGTCTTGCCTAATGATACCGAATGCAAATTGATATTGATCGACCACAAACAAGCGGTTCTACTCTGTGGCTTACACTCAAATGCTCGTTAACGGTTATTGTTTCCATGTAATAGATCAGTAAGCTAACTTCTACACTCTGCAGTATTATATTGGTATTAATACATATAACTTAATATTCACTTAAATATAACAAGTAAATGAGTCTAATGCCGGAGCCAGGCATATCTTCATTTGAATGATCATGTAGTGTGGCCAGGGACTTTGTGTAACTTCACAAAGTTTTGTAGTACTTTGTAGAGGTAAATTTTTTTTGTAAAATATATATATATATATTACAAAAAAATGTGCATCAATCAGCTGTCACCTATCACATAGATATAAAGTTATCTACCTTAGGAACAGATGACCGTGTTTATAGCCCTATGCATATAATTACTTATCATGATATCTTTCTTAAATGCCCATATTTATTAGCGAGCGAATTGAGCCCTAACTCTATTCCACAACCTAAGCAGGTTTGTGGTACATTTTATTGAAAAACTATCACGTCTATAGATTTTTACTTTAACATAGTGATTTAACTGAATAATATCTAGATGTGTTGTCTGTCAAAAAAAATTATATATAAAAGAATACGCAGCTCTCACAAGGGTCAGCTTTTTGTTAGTACATTTTATTGTACACCACAAATCTACATCTATATTAATATATAAAGATGAAGAGTTTGTTTGTTTGTTTGCTTGACCGCGCTAATCTCAAGAACTACTGGTCTGATTTGAAAAATTCTTTCAGTGTTAGATAGCCCATTTATCGAGGAAGGTTATATAATATCACGATAAAAAATCAATTTTATACCTAACTTTACGCGGACAAAGTCGCGGGTACAGTTAGTCAAAAATATAATGCACATAATACGGGTGTAAAATGACTGAAATAGAGATATATAATGCGGTTGTATCGTGTATAAGTGACTGACTAATGTGGTAGAGTAGGTGGTAAAATGGTAGAGTAGGGGAATCTGCAAAAGTATAAAGTGGTGAATAAATATATGTAGAATAGTTAGAGAGTACCGAAGTGTATCTGTAATGGAGAATCAACATAATATGCAATGTAAACCAAAGCAACATAGAAACGAATACATGTATAATACAATATTTAATACATTATTTTACATACAAACAAAGCCGCCTTCAAATAATACAAAAAAAAATCCTTCATTCCTTCGTGTTTCTTGAAGGCGGTTTTGTTATTACTTAAAAATAAATTTATTTTCAACTTTAAGCGAAAAGTATATGTACTTTGTATATATATATGATACTAGTATGGGGTAGGCCAAGTAAATGCAGTGCTATACAACGAGAGTTTGTACTTATGTAATTGCATAACATTATCTAAATTTTCGTCGATTTCTCAAAAGTCAGTTAACCGATTTCGATAAAATTTATATGGTACCATCTCTGAAATATGCTCTACCAAGCAAAGAAAGAATAAACAAAATCGGTTCATAATTCTTCATGTTCTATCAACATGGAAAATTTCAAGTCACTACGTCTAATAGTTTCGAAATGCTAGGGACGGACAGACGGATGGACGGATAGAGCGAAATTATAAGGGTTTCTTATAGTACTACGGAACTCTAAAAACAACATGTCTGAATTATAGCGTATGGATTTAAACCAAGTTGGTTCAAATATATTATTTTCGCTGTGAGTAATAGAACTTTGTAACACTGTTCAAGTTACTTTATTTAGCCCATATCGATGGCTCCTACGTAAATTATCTCAAGCCATCTTGCTTTTTACATTTTTATATGAACTTGATGAGCCTATTAACTGTATTAATCTCTAATTGAAGTATTCTTGAGTAATTTATTATGAATTTTTTTAGTAAAACATAAAAAAGTGAGATGGCAAGAATGTGGCTTATATACTTTACGTAGGAACTATCGAATTATTATTTGAATGTAGTCAGTTTAGACCAATGTAATATGAAAAACTGAATAAAAGCGTTCACCATAATTCAAATAGGTATAATCGATAGGCATCCACTCAGAATTCTAAATATAGATAAACATCCGTCTGCCTGTCATTGTGCGAGGAAAAATATTTACATATTTATGTAATTCAAAAATAAATAGCTGCTAGAGAAGCAACGCTAATAGAATAGGTGGTCGGTGAAAGCGAACAGAAGAAATTACTCGGGAAATTCTTCATATTAATGTGTAACGTCACGTCTCTCGATGTGTATTTTACCTCAATTATAAATAACTCACCGTCTAAATCCATTGTGTATGTATTATGTTATAAACACTCTATTATGCTTTGTTGTTGAATTGCGAATCGCCGACTCGCATTCCACATCGCAGACGCGTTACACCGGTAAACGCGCACAAACGCCAATGCGGCTAACTGACAACTGACGAAACCCGTTCCCGTTGGTTCCGTTTCGTTGAAGTTCATACATGTACTCTGTGGGCTGTTTTTATGTTACTCTTTGGAACCGTATAACATTTCCCGCTAGACTTACCTTTTTGTTCATTCAGTGAAACAAAAAAAAATAAAGACAATTAAAAGTAAAGACGGTATTGGTGGATGAGTAAAAAAATAAATAAACATCTCTATAGATGTGACTTTAATTACTTAATTACTATTAATTAATTTCTATTAAACATGGGTGTGTTAAGTAAGTCATTTCCCTCAAGACAAGAAGACCCGTATTAGCACAGTCATGGGACATGTCTGGCTTTTAGAATTACATTATTGCTTACATACATCAATGACCCAAATTGTTGCAATTATAATTTAAGCAGGTTTGCTAACAAAATTAGTGTAGGCGCATTAGCGCAAATACAGTAGGCTAAAAGCACACGGACAATAATATTGCCCGTTAAATACAGGTCACATTAAAAAAAAACAAACCAATGTATTATATAAAAAGTTTATTGTCATAGTAATTGTAGAGAATAGCAATCATATTATTAATATGTGTAAATTAATGTAATTGCCTAGAGAATTATTTAAAAATGCGGGAAGGACAATTGTTAGAGTAAGTTTCTTTCCCTATTGTACTAAACAAGCTATAAAGTTAGATTTTTGCTAAATTTGACGATTGGGTTTAATAAGCACATCAATCGTTATACAATCATAAGTACGCGTTTGTATAACAAACTCCCTACAATATTCGGGAGATGTGTTTAAATAAATTTAAAACTTTTATAAAATGTAAACTCATTCAAAAATCGTAATATAATGTAAAGGATTCTTTGCATGATAAAAATGCTTGGGAATAAATTGCTCTAACCAAATCTGAATCATTGTGAAAATGGTAAAAATTACCCAACTGAGTTCGTTATGGGCTCTTCTCAGTGCATGGTGCGCGGAGCCCCTGTTAACTTAGCTTTAAAGTCGTAAATTTCATCATCGAATTATTGAACAATGATTTTAAAAAATAATAAAATATTGTACATATGATGTTCATGAGTTGCTTACAAAAAAGTCTATATGAATAAACGATTTTGACTTTGAACTTAATATTAATCAATTTCTTCATTCTCAGGAACGTTGAGGTTGTTGTTAATAGTAAAGTATGTTTCACACGAATTCCAAATTACTTAAACGATTTATTTGTAGCATTAAACGAAAGAGGAATAGATAAAAATGTCTCTGATTATTTTCATTCTACCTTCTTTTCTTTACCTTTGTTGGCGAAATGGTCTTCAGCAGACTAATGTCTACTGAAAACTTTTTCGCCAACAAAGGCCGTCTTTCTAAGTATATTAATCTTCCTCAGTATACATTAGTATACTTAAAAAGTTGTATGTTGTGAATGAGGCCCCTAAATTAATACATAATATTATTAATGAATAATATTATTATTAATGCCTTTTACTAATTATTAAATCTGTATTATGAAAGAATTAGCAATAATATTAATTTATTCACTCATTGTTCTTTATGATCTGTTTGGGAGTGATTAATAATAACATTGCTACGTTATCGGAAGACAAAAATCCTTTTACTTGATTTAATATCCCTCACTTTCACTTCTATTGTATATGTTATTATTATTAATAATAAAAATGTTATTGTTACTTTTGTGTTGTATGCCAGCTTATAAGTAAATTATATTTGATTTTCAAAAACCTTCAAGAGTCAAATCAATCAGAGTATGTATCTCGTTCCTATTAAACAATCTTTGCATATTTTATTATTTAATGTAACGAATCAAGTAGGTAATCTCATCAATTTAATCACCGTTGCAAATCGATTATTCATGAATAGATAAAGCGACGCCCACATATTATGTTTAAAGACTAGAGTAAACATTTATTTTTATACTAGTTTTAATACTAGATAGGTAGATTTTGTGTTAAGGTGAGCTTTTGCGTTCACATATCGCTTAGTCATAAAGTTACCCAACTAAAAAAAAGCAGATTTTTGGGAAATCGCAATAAACGTTTTATCCGGTTTGTATTCCGCTTATAATTCGATAAAATCGTCATTACAGTAACTAATTATGTATTTTAATACTAATTAATGAAGTGATTAATTATACTTTAATATTATTTTATTATTTGTTTGTGTTTTTAACTAAAACTTATTCTAGTTAGATAGACAAAAATATTTGTATCTCAGTCTTGTAATAATAAATGCCAGTTGTGTTACATAATAGGGCACTGGTTCGTCAGGCTACTGCAGGTTCGATTCTCGTAATTATTAAGGGCAAAAATGTCACGTTTAATTTGAGACCTACTTTACACTGAGTCAAAAGTTTAACGTATTTAAAGTGCACAAACCTTATTTTAAAATAAAAACTTTGCGTAAACGAGAAAAAGTTTTTATCGTTAAAATTATAAAATACTCACACATACGAATGCACGCGCACACACGCGTACGCCTTGTTTAACAGTGGCTTTTCATCTCCGGTAACTATTAAATTTTGATTTCACATTACTATAAGAAGTAAAGAAAATGACATACTTTTGTTATAATAATTCTATTTTTAAAATGCGATACCGGAAAACGTGTAGGCGAATATTTTCACAACATTTTCCAAGTAATGCTAGAAGGCTAGAAACGCGTGTAATGAAAAAAGTTTTCTTATTAAAGACTCGCTTCTATGAAACGTGTATCGTTGAGGCAACATGCCTTAAGAAGCCTTACAAATTTTAAAAATTACTAAATTCTTAATAAATCTAATAGCCTATTCATATCTTGTTCAGACAAACAAGACGGAACGAAATTTCGTGGTCATAAGTGAAGTTAAGGTGACCTTAAATATACGCAAGTATTATTTATATTAAATAATACTTGCGTATTCAACGAAAATGATTTAATTATACGAAGCCTAGTAGAGTGCATTATTAGCTTTTCTATATTTCTGAGATTTCTCCTAATGAAATCACCCACTTTTTTAATGAGAATTTATGTAAGTTTTTCTTAAATTTATGTAAGCTTAGCAAATTACTTACCCCATTTAAAAGTATCTAGAACGGCTACCAAAATGAACGGTATCACCCCAACCCACGTGGTAATATTAGGCATTATGCTCTGGGCGGAGTCCATTTTGTCGAAGATATACGAGAGACACGTGTTAAACAAAATGGCGGACGGGCTGTACAAGAGAAGCAATCCGGACAGCATTGTTATGGCCGAGCCATTCGTTAGGCTTGGTAATAAATTTCAGCTGGAAATATTATTTCAATGGATATTACCGTACAATTATGTATTGAGCTTCTTCTAAAAGATGGCCTTTGCATAGCTGATAAAAAAAAATATGAAGCTGTACTTTGCATTATGTAAAGTATTTCAATTTGCAAACAGGTCTGGTAGAGATCGCTAGTTAGCGATAGGGTCGCCTGATAGTTCTATTCTCTCCTTTATTGGTTTACTGTAAGAACTATTTTGTGTACGACAAATATTATTATTCTATGTACTATAACTTAATAAAATATTTGTCGATTGTTACAGTTCCGTCCGCGCCGCAAAATCTCACAGCAAACAGAGTGACATCTGAAGAATCCCAACGGCGGTGGGGTTTGAACCGGGTACCTTGCGGATTTCAGTCCATACCTTATACCGTTGATCTATTGAGGCCCTTGCTCTTATTCTCTACTCACTCCTTAAAAGCCGGTAACGCATCTGCGAGGTGTCTGGTGTTGTATTTGTCCTTGTATGCACGCTTAGTTATGACTAATTAATCAATAAATCAGTTTTTTGAGTTAGGTCAGTTTATCTAACTATCTTATCAATTTAACTCAAAAAATTGATTTTTGGGAAGTCACAATAAGCGTTTTGTCATTTACGACTTATTCTGCTTATAATTCGATAAAGACGACATTATAGTAACAAAATACAAAGTTTTTTACTAGCAACAATATGTAGAAAATACTACAAGGCTATAATCATTATCATTGGCTATTTCATCTATTACAGATGATTGCCGCAGTATATGCTTTGAAGAGCACAAGCACCTCAGCTAGCTCGCAAGCTAGCTATTGGTTAAGCTACAAAACTTAACCAATTGCTAGCTTGCAAGCTAGCTTAACCAATAGTTTGTAGCTTAACCAATTATATAAGCTACGAACCTAGCTATTGGTTACGCTACAAAGCTTAACCAATCGCTAGCTTGCGAGCTTAATGACTCAATTGCCAGGTTAAGTACTGCGAGCGGATGATAGAAGGGTGACCAATTCTAACTCTGGTTTTCCACTCGTTCACTATTTAGAGTCGCGCTATTAAGAATTTATGTTATCAAAATGATCGCTGAACTTGGTGAGAAGATATCACTTTAAGGTAAATGAAGAGATAACTATTCAGAAATAATAAAATATTTAACAAACGAATTCTAGATATTGACACCTATTTTTTCTAAGGCAAACGTTTTTTATACATAAATTACAGTGAAAATTAATTACAAGAATAAATTCCAAGCTTCTTACCAGTTTCATTGTAGTTTATTATTTTCACAGCCACTAAGTGACAAATTGTACGTTGTGTTTGAGTTTAAATACGATAGCAAATGTGACAAATCCAATTATAATTTACAAACAAGAGGAACCACGAAATATAGATGCAGACAGTTTTTGTGTATCTTACCCTGAAGATGGAGCCATGAGTGTTGTTAATAATTGAAATAAAGAACACTGAAATTACTTTTAGATTTTTCAAATGCTCTCGTTATGTCTCCAGTTAAGCTTTTATAAATTCGGAAGGATCTGACGAAAAAAGACCATAGAAATTTCACTTCTACGTTGAACTTGTAGAATTTAGCGAATGTCCGAGTAGAATTTAGCGAAGAGCCGAGACAAACTAAATAGTGGTTTTAAAGACTCGTATTCCATATTTACTTTAATGTAATTGAATGAAACAAACGAAAATGACAAAATGATATGAATGAAATCGTGGTTTCAATGTGAAAGTGTGTAATCTAAGGGACTTAAGTTCTGTACTGTATCTTCAGCTTTTACCGCAGGAGCACTTAAAGACAACGAGGCGTGGTTTATTTTTGATCTGGTTTATCTTACTGCTACCGGTCCGAGTGCTCTAGAGGGGATTAGGAAGCGTCTGGTAGATTACGCTAAGAGGCACCACTTGAAGATAACGGAATTCGTTCCAATATCGGATCTACAGGTGTTCTTGTAACTCCAAATTTGTCTTTATGTAACCAATGCATGATTTCTGTGTGCGCATGTACAGCGTTGAAGTTAGTGCTAAATTCTTAATAACTGCAATACTCTATTTTTTAAACTTAGCGTAAAATTAATGTCGTTTTTTTCAATGAGGGTACCTCATTCTTCAATTTCAATATGGCCAAGTTGTGTTTATACATTATGAAAATATGTTCTTTTAAGTATAATATTTTAAACATAGGCAGACCACCTGTTTGATGGTGCGACGACATCGTAAAAGCAGCAGGCAGTAAATGGATGCAGTTAAATGACGGCATAAGGCGTCCCTGAAGGCGTGCAAGAAGATTCTCTAGTCTTGATATTGACTAGGCTGATGATGATGAAATTATTTGTTACCAAGGAGTTGCATCAAGACTTGTACTATGAATATTATTCTCAGCAATAATCGTAAAATCAATGGGATACTTATCGGCGAGTTTGAGCAGTTATCACTCATAATTCTGGACATCAATAATAAATAAGTACATGCGTGTTCAAAGTACCCTTTGAAAAGTCTTTGTTACAAAGAAGTTGCAACTAAACTATAACTATGGCCACTATTCTGAGCAATAATCGTAAAATCAAACCAATACTCGGCGAAGAGTCGGGGCAGCCATGACTCATCTTATAATTCCGAACAGCTCTCGAGTTCGTCGGCAAATTGCTGTTAAATTAGTTGCCGAGTTGAGCCATGAGCATACATCCACCGTTCAATCTTAGTTATGCTCGTGAATTTAACTTTGCCCACAGACATTATGAGAATTCTAATGAAACCGTTTTGCGAAATATTATTAAAGTTTCCGGTGATTTTTCGCTACGCAATTTTGTGAGAATTTCTATACAAATGTCAGGTCTGTCTTGTATTTAAGCGTCACTTAATTCGGCTTTTCATTAAAATCTTCACAAGTTAAATAATATTACTTAAAATTTTGCCATCGAGAAGAACAAACAAGAAACTGAAGTCATTGGCTACTGATTTCAAATACTAAGTTACAGTGTTGGTTACAAACATCTTTTAAATAATGTGCACAGGCAGGCGAACCAAATCCAAGCTTTTATCATTAATATAGTTATCAAAAGTGTAATATTTAGTAAGACGACTCTTATATTGGTTGTGATATTTCATAATAATGAAATAGTCATTGCCAACATGACCAACAGTACAACTTGCAAAACCTTAATGGTATCCTCACAATCAAGCTAATTCAAAAGGCCAAAATCAAAGAGTACACTGACCGCGCTAAACAAACGCAACAAGCACTTACTTCCCCTCCAATTCAGACTTGATCCCAATTTGCATTAGTTCCACAAAGCCGTACAGCCCAACCCGAGCCTTTTAGCGTCTCGCCATCCATTCACAGTTCCCTAATCCAATCTGAGTGCTGACCACATCATTAATTTCCAACAATATTGCACCCTCGAAAAGGTTCGATACATCAGCCCCAACTATTTAAATTTCTCCCGTGAGTCTTACCCCAGTGGATGCCTTGCTGCCTTTAAAAAATAAATTACATCAGAAGTACTTTGAGGATTTTCGTTACTTCTTCAGTTGTGTTAGTAGTGGTCATGGTGACTGCCCACATGTCAAAAACCAAGTGTGGTCAAAGTTTCAGCCTAACAACGTATTTCAATAACGTATTTCAGTCTTATCAAATCATGCAGACATCCTTCTACTGTTAAGCTATCAAGGTCACAAAGTCGTACTGTCCAACCGATTTAGCATTTCTTGATCCATTCACAGCTCCTTAATCCAATCCCAGTACCGACCACATCATTAATTTCCTACAATATCGCACCCTTAAAATTGTTCAATATATCAGCCCCAAATATTTAAATTTCCCTCGTGAGTCCCACCAGAAGTTAAAAAGAAGTAATATTAGGAATGCTTTGAGGTATGTTACATATATTCGTTACTACTATAGTTGTGTTAGAAACGAACACGAAGGTAGCCCATAAGAGAATATTTAAAGTTTCAGCCCAGCACCTAACGAATTTCAGTCTTATCAGATCATCCGGACATACTTCTGCTGATCGAAGCCACAAAGCCGTATAACCCAACCAGAGCCTTTTAGCATCTCGCCATCCATTCACAGCTCCCTAATCCAATCCATGTGCTGACCAGATCATTAATTTCCTACAATATCGCACCCTCAGATATTTCAACGCGAACTATTTATATTTCTCCGGTGGGCTAACAAAAGCGCGCCATACATAAAGGTCCTGCCCCCGGGGGATGCCTTGCTGCCTTTGATACGGCCCCTTTCTTATTTTGATGCGGTCTAATGTTACTTTTGTATCAGTACGCCTAATAAATATCACCTGTCACGATGCTGTTACAGGTCTTTGCCGCGCCCTCCTCTAATGTAACAGATCTAATTGTGGCTTCTTTTCCTCTTTTATTATCTTTGTTATAACTTCTGATACGATATTATTAACATTTTTTATCGAGTTGGCAGCGATGGTTGTGTATTTAACTAACGAGGTCTTTTCAACCGACTTAAAAAAAGGAGTTTCGACTTTCGACTGGGTAAACCGATTTTGATGCATATTTTTTTATTAGAAAGCTGTTGCTTCCCGTGTGTCCTTATTTCAATTTGATCCAAGTCCGACTATTAGAAGTCGGTTTTTTTAAAGAATAGTATTATGTATCATTTTAAATATGTTGCTCTAAATTTTCTGTTTTATTTCCGATTGCATCAGTAGTAAAGCGGAAAGACAAGTAAGTAGATTGTTTTGTGTTTAAAATAGTTCAAATTTGTTATTGTGAATGTTTATAGGAGATTTTTTTTAAATACTATAAACTTTAGCAATTATTTTTACTATAGTTTTATAAATAGAAAAACTGTAATAAAATGGCCAAGAGTGTGTAAAGAAAGAAATACCTATATAGAATTGTTCCGTATCGGATTCCATAAAGGTATTTGTTAAATAACTTAAAAAGTGTTAAAATCATTTTTCTAGTCAGTTTTTAACATGGAAAATTTCAAGTCTACGTCTATGTTAGGGCGGGACCACCTTGCGGACGGACAGACAGTTGTGGTTACATAACTTTTATTTCAATTTGTAGAAATCTCAAATATTATAAAATTCTACAAATATTGTAAATGCCTACGTTTGTACACATGGATGTATGGATTTATGTTTGAGGCTCTTTCACGGAAAAACTATTGAATGGATTTTAATAAAACGTCACAACAATATAGTTTATATATTAGAATAACACTTAGGCTATAAATTATATAGATATTGTGTGGATTTTTTAAAATATAACGATGAACGCGACAGAATGTATCTATCTTTCATGTTTAAGCCATTAATTAACGCCAAAATAGTGAACCATTAAGGAAGAGGAAAGGAAACGGGAATAGAGACAATATTAAATCCTTTACTCAAAATAAAAACTATTCTCTCTTCAATGCCAACATTCATGAGTATGAAGTTTTGACTTGGTAAGGAGTTCTTTGGGAACACACACAAAACAATCAGCATTCATATTGCTCTAGATGTTTTCCAGTTTCAGCAAGACTAACGAACAACGGTTGATTTTTGTATATAAAATATAGTTAGGCTATGAAGTGTCATATATTTCAACTATTACAAAAACCCATAAAGATAGTTAAGATAGTATCCTTTGTTACCTAGAATAATAATTCTAACATGTTCTAACATGTTTATTGTATGTCCACACATTCCATACAAACTGGTATGCCATTTAGAAATAGCATGATGTTTTTTTTTTGATTCCCGTTTAGAATACAAATAGCCTAAACTATTTTCTAAATAGTATGATATCCTTTGTTGCAAAGAAACCAATGACAACTCAGTTTAAATCAGTCGTTGCGAAGAATAGGATGGCAAAAGAGGAAAGATAAGAATAAATCGTAAAATGCTCTCTCGGAATAAGTCTAAGGCGTTTTATTTAAAAAATATTTAGATATTTTGTTTCTATGCTTGTTTTCCTTTGTATAGGAAGTGCCTCTCTATGAGGACCTACCTCTCCCAGATTAAGTATAACAATGAATTCTAGAAGTAAGGAAACTGTCGTCGTATTGTCCTCTTGGTTTTGTTTGAGGTTCGTTGTGTTTTAATTAACTCAGGTTGCACGTGTTGACAGAAGAGTTATATCTCTTGCTATGAAAAATAAATATTATAATATTATAATCTATGAGTTTGACGTCAATAGTTCATGTTTTTCTCGATTAAGTTAGCCATTTTTTTTTAATGAACAACTAAAAGAAGTTTTGGCGTTTCTATTACGCGGGCGTCCGATATAGCTTGTAATATTTAAACACTTTTTGGACACATGTGACACAGAGTATGATGTCAAAATCCCTTTCCGAAAATAGCACCAAACAAGTGTTCAAACGTTTGAATTGACATCCGCATTATAATAGTTGTTTCAAGATTTTTGCATAAGATCGTTCCATTTTTAAATTACACTACAAATATGTATATATAATATCTTTTATCCGAACCTTAAGTTTAGTTGTGGCATATTTGCTTAATATCTTTTTATACCATTATAAATCGTGCCCACCTGTAATAGTACCAAAGATCTATTTAACAACTGCAGTTTCGTTATTATTATTGCGTCTTGTTGTACAATATAGTTGTTTAGCTAATTCGTTAAATCTAATTCTGGTTTCTTTTCCTATTTCGTCAGTTTTATTCTCTCATATTTCTCTCATTGATTGATTTTGTCGTATTTAAAAGTAAAGTATTTTTTGGTTTTGGGTCTCTCTTTAATGGATTTTTTTATAAGAGCTTTCTAGTGATGTTACTTACAGTGGCTCTAGTTTTTGCTGTAATTACCGTGCTTATTAGATAGATTGGATATCAATGTGATCTTAGAATAAGTTTACATAGATCGATGCTATATTCTATGCACAGCAAGACATCTTCCCATCTTTTACATCAATGGTGTGGCACAGACTCCTAATGTCACATTGTAATTTGTAATTCCTTAGATATTTATCTTGTCGGAGATCGACAGATTCTAGTAACACAATAAATCTTCTTTTTTTGTTAGTAGGATGTCTTGAGGAAATTCACATCTAGGACAAATTTTTGTGGTCTTTTATTAATCGGTAATAAGATTTGAAATATTTATTATTTAGGAATATTGTACTCTTATATGTATATTTGTTACAATTATTGTATATTTTAACAAGTAGAACAAATAAAGATGCTTACTAACGTTAAGGACACCACATTGGTTTTTCTAAAATTAAATTTAAAAAAAAACTTGTAATTTATTTTTTAAGGGACGCAAGCTTTTGCCTCATCCATCTATTAGCCGGTCGTGATAAGAACTGCTTTACCTAGCCATCGACTCAAATATCGGCTACTGATTAAGGTGCTACCTCCTTAACATTTTAAACTATTGTCACATTTGCAACATTCTTAATTTTGTCAATGCAAGTTTGCTCACGTTTCAATCTTAATATGGTCTCGTAAACATTCTCAAAATTATGTGATTATCAGATTTCAAGTTAAAAATTAAAACTGTTTTTTTTTTACCAAAAAATGCAATGGTAACTCACGCTGTTTATTAAATATTTAATAAATAGTTTTTAACAAATAAAATAACACCAAAAAGGCAACAAATTTCGTTTATTTGTAGCCGTAATGTAAATGAATGTAGAATAAGGTCAAAAAATCTCTTTTTTTCTAAGATACTTTATATTTCCACCGGAAAATATTTTTTTGTGCATTTTTTTTGAAGCGCCTAATAGCCGTACTGTTCCGTGTTCGCGGATTATCCATTCATTCTAGGACACCCAAATTAATTATTGTTTTGCCATCGTTTTCAGTTTATATAAACTCATATTAGTAAAAACTTTTTGTGACAACTAAGCTAACTTAGTTTATATTCCGCATAGATAATAAAAAAAACTAATTTATAATAAACGGTGCAATATTTTGCTTACATTCCTAGTTCTGTTTCAAAAGAATTTAAAAAAAATCCTTGAAAATTTTCGAAATTTTCGGTAATTTCATATCAAATTTTTATTTTTAATATTTATAATTTTTCCTATTCAGATGCAATGGAAACATTTTACTATGATAATCAGGGGATATTTCCTACCCATTTATATATGTTTCAACGACTGTGGTATAATTTTATAATAAAAATTTATTAAGTATAAAAATAATCACCGATCAGGCATCAAATGATCAACAGCTTCTTTACGATATCTTGCAATGAAAGGTAGTGTGCAGCCTTCAGATAAAAGATTAATAAACTTCTGTGCCAACATTGGCGAGATTTTCTCAAAATAAGACAACATTTCAGCCTCATTCCAATTAATATTATAGTCGTCACTTTGCAAATCTTCATTATGGTTTTCATTATCCATATCATGATTACTGTCAGGTTTAATTATTTCTTTTTTGGATATTCTCTTTTTCGGTTCCTTCTTCTCAGGTACTTTCTTTTTAGGCTTAGGCTCTTTGGCTACTGGTGCATCCTTACTTTTAGCAGTTGCCCGTCTTTTAGGTGCAACTTTTTTGTCCTCAGAGGTATTTTCAACTTTTCTTTTTCTCGTCTTTCTTTCCGTCTTTTCCATGGCCTCTTTAAAAGGGTTTAATTTATCACTCAAACAATGTATAAAAAAACGTACTTTTAGTTAAAGAAAATGTAAATTGAATTAAAATTCAACAACTAAAAACAACTCTTTGTTTATCTTCACGCAACTGGCATTATGGCAATTTGACAATAGTCAATAACAATTTAAAAATTGGCGTCGTTGGATAAGTAAGGAGGGTTGATGTAAGGAGACTCGTTTTTGAAGATATAAGTTTCGACAGAATTACGTTAAATTACAGTGGCGTCGCGTTAGCATAAGGGTGAATTTGAAAGAAAAAAAACTTCAAGTTTTTAAAAGTATTGTTATATTTTTATCATTTGTTATAGTTGTATTAAAAATGTATTTCCTAGATAAATTAGATGTATTTATAAATAAAATATGCTGACCAGCAACTTTGAATTTTATTTACTCCCCAACGGCCGATGATACCAGTATCTGCAGCTTCTTCCTCAATAACTAGTTTGCTAGCTTACCTTCTAATTTAGTTTTTTTCCATAATTATTAATTTAAAATTTCTAAAGCTAGTAAGATCTTTAATAATTTTTCGTAGTTATTATATATATAATTATGTATATTTTTATATTATGAATGAAAAGGTTTGTATAATTTTAAAAAATCGTTAGTCTGTATGTTGATATGGGTAATTTTCCAAAATAACGGAAACGGGAAAGGAATTGAAACGGGAATAATATTATAGGATAATATAATATAGTAGATAGTAAGTAACGTAACGTTCGGTCAAGGCAACGTTTGCCAGGTCTGCTAGTATAGAAATACAAAAAACTAGCACATTTTTTTCGGAATTATTTAATCTCGCATTTATAAATTTTTAACAAACGCCCATTTACATTTTCATCCCAATCGATATGTACACTTTTTATGGATGGTAATATTTCATACTGGAACTGTGATTCCCCTGAAATTAGTGAAATATGTCAATTTAACCAAGTATTATTGTATGAAACATATCATCAGTAAACTATAAAATATGCTATACAAGTATATAATACCTAAAATATTTAGGAATTTATTAAATGTGTCTTCATTTCTTATAACAATAGCAATGTAAATAACACAATCGAAAAACTTGAAAACTCTTATTAGAGATGGTAATATTGATGGATCAAACACAATATCTGCTCCAATAATAATATCCGGTGACATTTGCACTGGTGTATCTTCAATGTCATTCCAATCTAGCTTCACTAGACCTGAAAATATAGATGAATGTATACCATACAATAACACAATATAGAACATGGACTAATTAGAAGAGATTGTTGCTTTATCAGTGGCCAGTATTTGAGTTGATGGCTAGGTTTTCTTCTTTACTGTAGGCTGATTTCTGCACTTAGTCATAGAGTGGTGACCATTGTGTATAAGATGGCTAAGTAAAGCAGATCTTACTGTGTCCGGGTGATAGACAGGTAAAACATTCTAAAACTGGTCTTCAAATATCTGACCTTCTCTGTATTTCAGAAGTCACATAATATGGTGGGTCCCTTTAAATACCACCTAATGATATCAAGAGATTGCAGATTGTGGGCATTTTCAGGATAACGTCAGACGGCAGTCTCTTAATTTAACTTGCTCCAAAGCCACATCCTCTGCAATCTAAGTGGACCCTGGTACTAGACCGAGATAACGCTAGGAAGAAAAATAAAAATAATATTGAGTAATCTCTAAACACATACCTATAATTTTGTCATCACTTTCATAAAGGGTAAAATTATTTTTCTGCTTAGATACTGAGTTCGGAAAATTAATTTGTATGTTACTATCTATTGTTGTTAAAATATCCTCATGGTGATCACTCATAATCATGGTTTTAACAAGACAATTTTTGGCAATAGTTATTCCAGTGAAACCCACACCTGATCCTAATTCGAGTATAGTCTTGTTTGCAAATATTGGTTTATTACACAATGCCCAATCAGATAATATAAGAGCTGCCTAAAATAAGAGAAAAAAGGTTTATGTATATTGAATATCTATAAAAATTCATAATATGTAATTCAACTTTGAATTGGTTCTTACTAATAATAATCTACTTATCAAACAATAACTTTTATACTCTAAATCATCAGTTGGCAACTGTGATGTGCTATAATTTAAATAAACTAATAGAATATGTACTTAAATTAAGGAAATGAATATTGCTTATAATGTCTACCAACTACAATAAGTAGAGGTCTATTACCAAATGCCATTATTTATAAGTGCAGCCTGCCTACATCTAATTTTTTAATAATGTGGCCCACCTGCGTCTCATTCTTTTACCTTGTGACCCTTGCCTGAAAAAAGGACCTGACATCTGCTTGTTGCCAACCTCTGCTCTAAATGATTGAGATAAAAATTTACTTGCCTCCCATGTTCGTAGCCCAGTTGTACCATTCAGAATTAATTTTTTTGTTTCTCTTATTATGACCACATTATTCAAATTATTGTTAATTAGATAGTAACGATAATAAAAATCATTTTCTGAATCCTGTTTCATTATAGAACATAAAATGTTGTATATATCATCGTGAACTTCTTGTTCAGGCTCCAATAATTTTATTAACTTCTTAAAAAACAAACCACAAAACTTCTGGTTACAAGGATATTTTTTGTATAGGGAACTGTGAATTGTTTTACTAAGAAAACTTTCCTGCAGGTTCCAAGTCAAGATTTTCACATTTTCTTCCTGGATAAATAATACATAAAAATGGTTTAAAAATTGTAAAAGTTTTAAAATAAGTTACTAAAAAAAAAAACACAAAACACACTTGTAGTAAATAAAGTTTCTCATTATAAAACGATTTGATAAGAGTATCAATAGTGGCATTAATATTATTATTGTTCATATTATTTTTGCGAGGCAGTGTTATCGCAGGATGATACTGCGGAAAAGAAATTTCAGTTCAGTATGTTAAATATTGTTTTTTTTTTTTCAGAACTCTAACTATTCAAAACTAAAGTAGCCTATGGTGATCCTTGTAACATCAGCTATGTATCATTGAAAGAACCGTTAAAATCGGCCCTTTCGGAGATTACGAAACAAACAAATACGAGACCGCCAAAAATGTTTTAACTTGCATTTTTGCTATGATCTTTAACGACTACGTACCACAATAATTAAATTTGATTTGACGATATTTCGATTAATTTTAGTGTAGTTTGTCGTGCAAATCCTGTAAAAAAACAATACGGAGGGTAGTGCGAAGCAAAACAATTCACTTTTTATTCTCTCGTCCGTTTGTCAATCGATTGTGTTTTCCTTTGTGAGGAAGCAATTGCTTTAGTTTCTTACCAATTGAAAATATCTGAAAACAGCCGTTTTTTTTTAAATATTTAACGCAAAATTAAATATTTAATTTTGAATTCTGTTATTAAGTTATTATTTTTATTAATATAAATACTAACATGAGAAATTACTTAAGTCTCTCACAATATAATATAACTCTTTATAATTTATGTATATAGTTGACTACATATTAAAAGACTTCCCTAGCGTAACCACAGACCAATTAAGTACTTACTGTGCGTAACGATGAGAAAATCCTACGCTTTGTTTGAGGGAAAACGGGCATATTAAGGATACCTAAACCAAACTTAGTATTATTTAAAAAATAACTAGTACATTATGAATGGGGTTGACCTAGAATAGGTAGTTTTTGCATGGGGGAGATCTGAAAGGGATAGGGGGGTTCAAAAATACTGTTAAAGCCTTTTGCCTTTCCATTATCAAATTAAAATTTTATTCAAGTAGACTTTTACTGGCTCTTTTGAGTTGTCAAAAATTTAAAAGGCTACCACTGATTCGGAAAAGTGAGCCACGAGAAGAATCAGCAAGACACTCATTAGCAGTTAGCTACTCTTTTAAAAATAGTTCTTACTAAGAATGAGTAGTCCTTTAGGAACCTACCCCACTTAAATCGATATGGATTAGCTTTCTTGAATTTTTTCACCTTTAATATATTTTTTTGTTTAAAATAGAATTATTTTATCTTTTTTATGTATATAGTTTTTTATTAGTATTTAAATGAAGGTCATTGTCAATATAAGTCTCGTAAAAAATAGATGCAATTTTAGCGTGACAATATACATCCTATAGCCATTCTCGATAAATAAGCTATCTAAAACTGAAAGAATTTTTCGAATCGGACCAATAAGTTTCGAAATTATCGCGTTCAAGCAAACAAACAGACTCTTCAGCCTTATATATAAGTGTTGATTATACGAGTAAAAGTGTTAAGTTTTTTGCGATTTTCTTAAAATCAACTTTTTTGACTTAGGTCAGTTTATGAATAATGCAATATATTTCATAATACCATACATTTCTATTTACATATTTCTAATGCTATTTAAAGCTATGTTTTTTGGAATAACAACACCTTTCTTATATGTAGGTATCAAAATTTAGAATACTGAAAAAAGGAAAATTATTAAAAAAAATATATTAAGCATTTCTATTTGGCAACCCTAAACACAACTTTGTTGACGCAAGCAGTATACTGTATACAGTACAAAACAAACAAACGGCATTGAACTGACAACTCCAAAGTCCCTGTAAACTGCATCTGGTCGTCTAAGCCCGGTTATTTGTTGCTAATATGAAATTCCTAAATATCCGCAGCGAGTTCAATCAAATACTGTAATTGTCTCGGTTATGATATTTTTCTTTTTTTTTTCTTTTAGTTCATTACCATGATATAACAACAATAGTGAAAATACTATTTTCAAATTATGAACTGATAATATTACCATTAGATCTTGATTCTTATGAAAACTTCTCAAAAATTCAGACTTTGAATAAAACAAGAGCTTCTAAAACTTCAATTAAATTTTGTTTTCTATTTAACACGCATTTACTTAAATACATATCAATTAATAAACATAGAAATTAGGCTCATATTAAAGGTATAAAATAATTATAATAACTGCTAATTTGATAAGGCCAACGAATTTCGAAAACTCGTTTTAGATTAGCGTCCGCGATGTTAGTACGTAATATAGCTAGCAGGCTGTATTTCTGCTACATAGCTATTCTACTTTATAAGTAGGTTAAATTATTATTTTTAAAGTGAAAACTTGTTAATGCGGATTGTGTATTTTTTACATAAAAAAAATTTATGAAATTGCGACACCGTTACCGTACCGACACCTCTGTGTTCAAGTTTTCACTTCTGTCGACACTTTCGAAGTAAAGATTTTTGTATATAACAAGCGGCAAACGGGCAGCTGTCTTACCTTAGTGACTACCGACACTCTTGGCACAGCAAAACCAAACACGTGGCAAAATATGGACTTAAAAATGACGTTTATCTATATGCAAATTGAATATATAGCTGCGTTTATACAAGTTCATAAGTAACATTAAACTAAATAACTTATTTTAGTTCATTATTTGTTTCTGGTGCTCTGTTTATAATTTTTTTTTACAAAAGTACCACTAAACTAAATAACTTATTCTAGTTCACTATTAATTTCTGGCGGTCTGTTTATGATTTTTTTTTACCTACGTCCATAGTAATCTTCTGATCAGCTTATCCGATTTTAGTGTATTTTTTCTTGGAAAAAAAAAGTAAACGGATTTCTAGAATTATAGAAAAATTTTATCACGAACGTAATTAATTAAGCTATTTTGTAAAGTCCTGTCAAAATTGATCCAGCCGTTACGGAGATTGCCTTTTCTGTCCCACTGTAAGGTAAAGGCCCCTACCCTATATTTTTATACTAAGAATTGCCTATTTTTTGATTAATAAATCGAAATCATTCTTCTATTTTATTTTAGGTTTATGCCACGCGATCTTTTCAGTTTCATTATGGAAAGTGCTGGTTTTTTCTAAATAAAAATATAACAAAAAATTATTTTCTTACAGGTTGAGCTGGAAACCAAGCCGCACAGAAGTCCAAAAGAGATGACGAGAGACTATCACACGGGCGGCAAGTACCCCTGGAGGCACGCCTTCCGGCGTAAATTAATATAAAGTTATATAATGACACATTTTTCATGTCATTTATTTCATTCACTCTTATGACATGCTTTGTAGAGATAGCTTCAATAGAACAATGGTATAAGGTATGGACTGAAATTTGCAAGGCACCCGGTTCAAACCCCACCGCTTTTCGGTTATTGTCGCGCGCACTCCTAATACAAGCTTTTAATTTAAGCTTAGTAGGAGGGGAAAAGGGGAATATTCGACATACCTAAAAAGTATTCCTTATATTCTTTTAAAAAAAGGAAAAAAAGATAGAAAGAAGATAAAAAAAGAAAGAAAGCAAAGTTATATAGTTTCTCATGCATAGTGGAGTTTGAACTTCTAATCCAATTCACGTCAGCCTAATGACATTCCGAAGCAGGATTGGATTATGCAAATGTTTTTATATAAATTAATTAAAGGCCAGCAGATACGTTGGCGGCCGTTAAAGACGAGAGTAGGCCACTGGGAAATCTCACAAACTGAACGAACCGCAACAACAATACCATCACTTGACGTGACAGCATTGCCGCCAGTTCATGCCGATCTTATGTGAGAAAGAGGTACTGGTACCCGGACGCGCCGACCCAATTCGGCTACAAGCATGGCGCTACCTTTAATGAGATAGACAGGAACAAAGGAAAGGGATGGAGTAAAACGATATGAAGGTAGATAGAGAAGAGAGAAAGGATGCGGATAGGATTGTCACGGACGAGGTGTATATAGGGGGAGTGACAATAGTAGCTAGAATATTACGAGATCGCGTACCCGTAGTGGATCTGACCAGTTATTGGACAATTAAAAAAAAGATAAGAGGGAGGAAGAGGAACCCTGGACACAAGTTTCCGCATGTGTATATAAAAATAGTAGTTGCCTTAGGAACAAATTAAGGAAATAACTGAGAATTGACAATATCAGAAGACAATTGTTACAATATAGTAAACAGCATGGTTGCATTAATTATGTCAACCCTTACATTCTGTCGAGACGAATTTTTGCCCCTTATTTCGCCTATACCTAAAATTACTCTTCCATTAAATTACTTACTTTGAGCGTCACTTTTTGCGACCAGTGAAATGACTTGTTGCTAAATTTACTATTCCTGGACCACAGAATACGTAATCTTCATAAAAATGATAGAATCAGACGTGACTTCACGGAAATCTATGACCAGCATGAAAAACTAAAGTACTTTGCTTGAATCCGTGATTGATTTACTATCGTCATTCGCGCTTCGCATTTGTTTCAAGGGAAAAGTGCATAAAACGAAGACAAGGGAATCTCCTAAAAATACATTCAATTTTCAACATGGTAGTTAGGTATTTTTTGATTAACTGATATTACATTCTACAGTTTCTAAGTGTCATATTGAATCCTTATCATGAAACGAGGAAATACTACTAGCTTTTGGGGACATTATTCAACTACTTATTTGATGTCCGCTAATAATATAGTATACCGTTTTTATATATTACTAGCGAACCCGGCAGACGCTGTCCTGTCCGCATATTGGGCTACTTACGATTTACAAATTTCTATTATCCTATTATATTATTATTTCCGTTCTATTTCCCGTTTCTTGCCCTTTCCCAATATTTTCGAAAATTCCCGTATCAAAAAAAGACACATTTTTAAGTATAGGAAACTTTCCTAACAATAACGGACACAACAAAAAGATAATTATTAATTTTGGTGTAGTCGTTTGATAGTTCGAAACTCACTTTTATTTATATAGATAACTTCTGTTTTAAACGATACCTAGTTTTTTTACATCCTCCTTGACGATATTTGCAGCACGAATTTTATTTTATCACTGTTATGTCAAATGCTATATTACGTGCTGCATAATGCCAGGTTACATAAAATTGTCAAAAGCGCTAAGGTTACATTAGAAATGATTAAATATGGTAAACAGGTGTTCTTAAATTTTCTAATTTTCTGCGCAATTTTTTAAATTTTATCTTTCATATGAATCTTCTACCGAGAATAACAAACACAACAAATGAGGAATTTGCGAAATCGGTCTAGCCTTTTATGCGTGATGCCGTGACCAAGGGAAATTAGGATTTATTTTATATATATATAAATAGATAGGGTCTTTAAATGTACATAGTTATACCTTTTTATTATTCTTAGTTTAAAAATATTTGCATAAATAAATGGAAACGTGATTCTCGCGCAGGATTTCCAACAGTTCACAAGTTTGCGAGATGCAAACTTTGTTTTAACGGGTATTTTTGAACTGGTTACTTTGTTTGTTGTTTCCAATTTATATCCCACTCGAATCCGGAATTGAAAATATTCAACATCGTGTGTATCGAGTGTTACTAACGAAGACCACACCAAGAGACTTGAAATAATTTATCTATCTTTTTCTTTATAGCTACAAACTCGCCTGCTAGGTATTCAATGATGACGTCACTAGACTCGTAATCTAAGACCGGCAACGCATCTTAAATCTATCAGGTTGGAGTCAATCCCGAACTCTGATGACTGCGATTTGTCCTTATATATCCTTATGTATCTGTCTTAGAAATCTGTATACTCCCTAGTATAAAGAAAATCCCTCCAAAATCGCATAAACCGTTCCTTGGATTAACCTACATGAAGAAAGGGCAATTTTAACGATTTTTTAAAAAGAATACTAGAACTTTTTTAAGGTATGCCTACAACTTCTTACTTAATGACCTATTTCTATGTACTTACTTACATAAATATATGTATTGATAAAGTTTATAGCAAGTATAGATATCATTAAAATAAAATATTATGTCTGTGATTACAAATTATTATGCTTTGATTCAGTTTAATGGGTGCGAACGAGAAATGTTTTAAAATGATTTATTGTAAACAATATTTATGTAAACAAACAATCATCGCGAGTTACGTTCCAGTTTTAATTGTGTGTCACGTGGAGGTTTTATCTAGAGCAAATTGAAATTATTTGTAATGAGTAAGTATTTAATATTATCTTATAAGATGTTTTAAATAATTTTAATTGTAAATATGTGGTGATTAGAAAATTTAAAATGTCTACGAATTTTCTTCTTCTTAGTCTTTCATCGGCAAACAATTATTGTCTCAGCCCAGAACATTGCTACATTAACTTCCCTCTAACAACTAATAAATCCTCCTGCATTTAGGTGTTAGATGCACAATAAAAGATGGGGCATCGTTTGAGTTGCACCGCATAAACAGCTCAGGTTGGTGTTATCTGTGAATCTCCACCTGGACATGACTTCCAGATAGGCCAACGCAAGTTATACCCAGGTGGAAGGTTCTCAGTGGCTCAAATGAGCTTCCTAAAGGTACCCTCTCCCTCCAAAGCCTGCATCCCGCTTCCAATGTCTCCAAAGTCAGAGGGACCACGCACTTTACAAAACTTGGAGCTATATATACCGCTATATATTATGGAGGTTTACTATAATGAATCATATCATACGGTCGGTATTAATGCCAGCTGTTAATCTACATTCCTGGCTCGGAACGCATTCCTATAAATCACGCTGCACCGTCAGCCGTGAGACGGCTGTGACAGACGGACAACCGGTCCCACCTAATACGGCATAGGGAAAATGTTTTCGATATAAAACTGGAATACCCTGTCGGAAATCTGTTTGATTTATATATTTGCGATTTATTGAAAAATGCGTTGCTTGCTTTTAATGAATGGGTATCCTTTTTTCTCTATCTTCTAGCGTCTCGTTGACAAGCACTATATTGTTTCAGCCCAGAGGGTTTAGCAGCACCTTTTCGAACATAAGTATGTCGATGGGTTGACTTTATTTAGGATGAAAATATTCGCAAGGCTAAAAGTGAAGTCGACTCGTCGACTTACTTCGGTTCGAAAAGTTCGTACTAAGCCCTCTCAACGTAGCTACGTTAACTCTCTTATCAGAGGCAGCCATTAAATCCTCGTGCAGGTTTTAGGACACTCAGGACACGATGAAACATGTGACATCGTTTCCTACCGCATAAACAGCTCAGGTTGAACGACTTTCAAGTTTTACTATTATTCTTATTCAACTATACGCATTGTCAATGCGTTCTATATTTTAAAGAATAAAATAATTAAATATAAAAAAAATGTGTTAGTGGAATTGAATAATAAAATGTGTGTTAAAAAGAAATCGTTCCAATAGTAATTAAACTTTTGTTTGCAAATACTATGATACTTCTGTGCTACACTGGTATAGAAACTCTTTTTATTAATGATCGGATTTATTATTTATGTACATAATATTTTTTACTTAATATTTATGTATTATGTATAGTCAACCAAGAAATTGGTTTGCCACGCTAAGGTGGAATGTGGTTTGCACATCAATTAGTTAAAGTAATGATAATATACAGTATTCAGTTAAAAATATTGTACATTTCAAGAAAAAGCCGATGAAAAATTTCACCACTGGGGAGTCTAGAATCATGTACAGATCCCATAGGATGCGTATCCGGTACGATATCTTTTACACCTGTACACATATTATGTTGTTTTGAGGTATGTCTAACATTTTCGCCATCGCTTCAGTTAAACTTTTTTAAAACCTTGTATTAGGAGTGAAGTAGGTGAGTTGGTTCCAGCTTTAAGAATATAATTTTTACCAATAACCTACGTTGCACAATAAATACCTATATATAATTTAGTGGGAAAAATACGACATAAGCCAGGAAGCAAAAAAAATGACATAGGTATTCTGAAGTAACGATAAATTTTTCATGTTTAAATATTTTTAAATAATAGTTTGACTTTTTTCCCCCGTTCCTGAAATAGGGGGAGACAGGAAAAACAAACAGATTTTATATCGGTCCACTCATTTGTGAGTTTTAGCGAGTCTAACGAACAACGATTGCTTTTTTATAGATACAGATTGATATTGTTCTTTTTTTTTTTAAATTAATATATATTAAGAATGGCAAACCTCTTTACTTATGTCTGTCTCTTCGTTTTGAATTTAGAACGTAATATATATTTTTTAATTTTTTTTTTCATCTTACCCCGTGAAAAGTGGATTCAAATTTAAAAAATGCAAGTTTTTTAGAACTTTGTAGTCTTCAAGGACAAAAATGTACAAACACAGTCATGTCTAGCTCCGACATTAGAAATTCTCTAATATAGCCTACGTTATCTCTTGTTATATTAATTATAAGTAGACTGGCAAAAATGTTTTAAGTTTTATGTTTTTCTAATTCCGGAGCCAGATATTGCTGTCTTCGAATAATCATTTCAATCATCATCTAGATGATGATTGAAATGATCCACACTAGTGTGGACGGGGGCTTTTTGTGACTGCACTAAATTTTGTAGTACTTTGCGGACTTCAAGGTCAAATATGGACAAAGACTTTGAGCAAGGTCTGGCTGTGGTATAATACTTTATGTACGGGGGCACGTTATAGAACCCTTAGAAAAACTCGAATGCGTCAGATTAAGATAAGGTAAGTTAATTACATGGAGATAAGCTTACATTTCAATAGTCTGTCACATTAAGTGTGACATAAGAAAATGGGAGAGCTACAAAGTTGTAGAAAAAAAACAATCACCAAGAAATATTCGAGAGCGATAGTTTAGCGATTAGTTTTTTTATTTAATATTTTGAATAAAATCCCACAACTTGACGATTTTCACAATGTAATGTAGTTAAACCATCTCTGGCTCCATAAAACCACAATCCCGGCGTTATTAACATCATGGTATTACCTTAACATCACTTTTTTTCTAGATACTAATAAGGATCCTAAAAATGATCCAATCGCTTTCCTAGGACCCTGTATATACATCCTTACTTTTATTTTTTATTGAAAAGCGGTAAATTATTAGACCCCTATTCAATTTACTTACCCTTGCCTTTGTAATTTCTCAACTTCAATATAATTAAGGTACGAAAGCGTAACAAACAAACTCATATTCACATTAAAAATATTACAAGTTGAATTCTAGGTCACGCTATCCTGTTTAATACTTTCCATTATTATAATTTAACGAAGCAAAAACTTCCTTACAGAGGTGGCCTAGATTCAGAGCTTTGTCGTCGTAGGAAAGCCATTACGAAATTTAATCATTATAAATGTTATTACTTACAGACAAACATTTTAATTGTATTAGGAATCTTAGATTACGAATTGTTTAATTTAAGGGCAGGTGTTAGAGCTTGTATAAACCAAACAATGCAAATTGTCAAAGGTGCTTAAGTTTTAACAAAATGCTTAAGTAAAGACAAACATTTTAATTGTATTAGGAATCTTGGTTTACGAATTGTTTAATTTAAGGGCAGGTGTTAGAGATCGCATAAATAAAACAGTGCAAATTGTCTAAGATGCCGATATAGCTCTCTCACACGCCGGCGCCACTGTCTATGCCGTGATGACAGTACTTCTTATTCGGTAGGTTTTTTTTCACTCTTATTTTTTTGGTATTTTTTAATAAGTGTTAAAACTAATAAGTGTCGTTGTAAATCTTCAAACTAATCTTAGTTTATTATATTTAATAATATTGCTTCTTGTCAATTCCTTACTATAGTGCTATCTCTTTCTTGCAGTGCTCGTCCACTTGAACCAACGCTGGGAATACGTGACGTCACTTTACGAATCTGGCAAATTGGAGGAAGAGGGTGGCAGCGAATCTCAGGAGGTCCTCGAAGACATGCTGGTCAGGCATCTCACGAGAGAACACTTAGAATTACTTAAGGTGAATATGTATTTAAGCCGCAATATTTCTACGCTAAAATTCAAATTCAAATGATATTTTATTCAAGTAATAACTTGTATATTTTATTAGGATTACTATTCAGGTTACGATGATTTTCTAGTAATATTAATGTAAAGTTACTGTGAAAATTCGCACGCCATAAACATTCTAGATATATATAAAAAATAAAAATGTCCTTAGGATTGACCCTTGACGCATACCTAATACTGAACGGAATTCTTAAGACTTCACGCTGCAATGAGAGTAAAGTTAGATTTTAGTAATGAGGAATTTTTGTCCAATTTTATTAAATATTGGAAGTTACATCACAATAAAAGGTATATAGTTTTTATTACAAAGTTTCAGTCTATTTATGTTAAAAAACGTCGTAAACTTGAAAAATATTCCTCATGGATCAAAAGTCGGATACAGAAGGCGGTATTGCTTGAGACGGCACGCATAGTGAGGAGGTTCCTCTCTCTGGACCCCAAACCGCCGGTGGCTTGAGGTCTCGCTCCGCTGCCGGTGGACATCTATTTTTTATATATTTTTAAATGTTTTTATTTTTATACTAATATTTAAAAGTGTATTTAGAATACGTGTATTAAATAAATGATAGATACCCTTGGCAACAGTTTCTTTAACTAGGAGCTGTCATCCAAAATGGTTAAGCACGTTTTTGGACGACTATACATATGATCAGTCATTATCAGTATTCTTTTCATTTGTATAAGGGTTTGGGTAGGGCGACTGGCCCGTTGGCGCAGTGGGCATTAACCCTGCCTTCCGCTCCGCGGATCGTGAGTTCGATTCCCGCCTCGAGTCTGGGTGTATTATCTATATGTATGCATTTATATATTACTACAAAAAATTGTGTATAACAGGCGTCTGTTACCTGTAACATAGGCATTCGACTAAACGTAGTTCGGTGTTAGTAACATACATATGTACACTGCAATAATGTTTGATGAAATAAAAACACGTTAAACAATTGCTGAGATATATTCAATAAAAAGCATAATAAAAAATGAACGCATTATAATACAATCAGTTTAAAAATGCATTGTGCTTAAAAATAAAACAATATCACATTCTGTACAACTTTTTGGTTGATGCTTTTTTAATAACACTATCAAAATCTACTTAGACAACTAGACCATGGATTTAAATGTCATCAAAAAATTGATATGTATTTCATTATGACGACCGTTGACGACAGACGGACAACAAAGTGATCCTATAAGGGTTCCCTTTTTTCCTTTTAGGTACGGAGCCCTAACACATAAGCCAACAAGGACTACGCCTTAACATAACTGCACCATTGAATTGAAGACCTTATATTCAGGCGGAACCTTCAGTGTGACGTCACGAACACCTCACCGACAAAAAGTTGGCTCAAATATACATTTATAGCATAAGTGGCATGACTGGCCCGTTGGCGCAGCTGGCAGTGACCTTGCCTTCCGCTCCGTGGGTTGTGGGTTCGATTTCCGCCTCAACTCTGAGTGTTTTTATCTACAAGCATGTATTTATATATTTCTACAAAAAATATATTTGTGTATAAGAGGCGTCTGTTACCTATAACACAGGCATTAAGTTGTCTACCTTAGGAATATACATCCGTAAGTCATATAGTCCTATGTATTTATTTATTTTACACAGTATTTATAAATTGGTATGTGGTTTTCTATTATTACATTATATCCTAATTATAGTTGGCAAACGGGAGGGCAGTTGTCATGATTATAAAGTGAATAACAACGCCCAGGAATGCTTACACTATCAGGACATTTCCTTGGACGTTCCTGACATACTTGTCTCTCCGCGAACTAAAGCCTTGTTCGCACTAGGCTAGTAATTTAGTCGAGTAGCGAGTAATTTAGTATCTAAACATGTCTGAATAACAAAATTTTATCATATAGATTATTAAATCATTTAGTCGAGTCGATCTTTTTCGTTCTAATTTGTCGGGCGAGTGGCGCTTCCCAACAACTGGGAAGTAAAATCTAAAGACCGTCGTTGTTGGAGGAAAACCATTAGAGAAGTTGTCACCAAGCACAACAACGACTGGTTTGAGCAACTGTCAGAAAAGCGCAGACTTCGTCACCAACGAGCTGCACTACCTCCAACCTCACCAGACTCTTAATTTGTCTGCTAGGTACGCGGCAGTCACTGTCATTCAAAAATTGGACTTATAAATTACTTTCGTAAGTGCCAAACCACGCGCCACGGATGCTGTTGAAATCATCTTTTTATAGATGCACTAGGCCTACTATTAGCGCTTCCCATCACGTGTCACTGCTTCCTCACTTATTCGTTTACAAGTCCGAAACCGTCATTTTAGTCGAGTTCATTAGCTGCTGCGAAATGTCGTTTAGATGGTGCGAAGAAACCACTTTAAAATTTCTACTTATTTATAACTTTAATGGTTGTGGACTGTTGCTTGCTTGATGAATGTAGCTCCTGATTCATCCCTTCTATTGATCCATTGTCGTATCCATGGCTATTTTCTCCATATTACAAAAATTCCTTTGTTCACCTCAAGTAAAAGAGCGATTTCCAGTAGCTTTATTAACTTATTCTCTTTATTGCGTTGAACATTCATCTTGCAAAACACACCATTCACTTGTCTACTTTACTCGACCGTAGTTCCAACGGTTCTTGGGCAGGGGCCAGTGTTTTAACTACGAAATTATTCGCTACTCGACCAAAATACTAGCCTAGTGCGAACAAGGCTTAAATATCTAGCTTGTACTACGAGTGTGCGAATATAACCTAGCGAGGTCGGGGTATGACCGAGTTCTTATAGACTTCAGACCAGTACTTCTAAAGCTTTTATTCTTTGAACAAGTATTGGTCATATAGCCCAAACTTTGAACAATTATCGACATCAAAGTCCGTGTGGAGTCAAATTTTATCGTCGCCATTTTTCCAAAGTTATTTGACCGTTTATGGCCATACAATTTGCTCGATCCACTGAAGGTACGGAGCAACTCTAGTGTACACCCCGGGCTCGTTGATGACGCCGCACTTCTTTCCCCAGGACACGATCCCAATGATGGAGTACATGCAGAAAATTTGGGGATGCTTTATCTGAGCCGGACCCCCGCTGTCACCCTGAAAATAATAGTTTTCTAAGTAAATTAACGACGCCCACGGCCAACTACAACACCAGAGAGAACGCAGATGCATTGTCAGCCTTTGAGATTTTTTTTTTATGTTACAAGGTGCAAACGAGCAAGAAGCAGGCAGCTAAGTGCCTACGAACGCCCATGAATATCCGCACGACCAGGAGGCAAGCAAGATGCATTGCCGGCCTTTAATGACAAGTTTATTTTTTTTATGTTACAGGGGGCAAACGAGCAGGCAACAGGCACCAAAGTACCTACCGGCGCCCATGGACATCTGCACGACCAGAAGGCCAGCAGATGCGGTGCCGGCCCTTAATGACGAGTTTAAGCCACCGGGAAGTCTCACAAACCCAACGAAACGCGAAAAAATGACATCACTTGACGTGACAGCATTGTCGCCAATTCATGGCAATCTTATGTAAGAAAGAGGTTCTCGTTATCCGGACGCACTGGTCCATTGCGGCTACAAGCATGACGCTACTCTTAATTAGAAAGGCAGAAGTAAGGGAAAGGGATGGAGTAAAATGATATAAAGGTAGATGGGGAGGGCCATTATTATTTAATTTCTGTTCTATCCTGAAGTTCTCCCGGTTCAAACCCCACCGCCGTTGGGGTATTGTCGTACCAACCTAATACAAGCGTTGAATTAAAGCTTAGTAGGAGGGGAAAAGGGAATATTAGACATACCTAAAAAGTATTCCTAATATTCTTTATCAAAAAAAGAAAAAGAAAAAAAAGACAATTCCAATCCATTTACTTAGAAAGTTCGGAAAGAATGATGTATTGTAGCTATTTTTACGCGTTTTATCTCTTTTTTTCACCATATTCATCTTCGGGACTAGACTTTGTTCACGTAATTCTAGATTTTTACTGAATGACTATTCTTAACATAAATTTTAATCGCCTAAGTTTAGAAGATCTTTTCAATTTTTCTCTAAGTTAGATATTGTCATACCTAAAATATAAAATATGTTAGAGAACAACATAAAAAAAAGCTAAAAGACTATTTATTCTTAAAATCACTATTTTATGCTAAACAGGTTTTACAAGTCTGAGATAAATAATAAGTATGTTAGAGTCAGTAAAAATCGGAGGTCATCAATGTTTACTGACTGTTGCTCATATGATCTGTTGTGTTAAATTTTTTATATAAATAGTGTACTTTTGAGTAAACTGTGAATATCATTGAAGGGCACAGTGACTTCATAGCCATGAACTCAGAAACATTTTGAGCTCACCACTGATAATAATTTGCATATGTATGAGGCAAGGGGTGAATCATCAGTCCACGGCCGCGCTGTCATTAAATATGTATTCTACCTTAGAAGCTAGTGATGTCCACCACGGTAAATGGAAATCTTTGTGTACACCCGCTGATACGAGTGGGCCGAGAGCTCGTGACGCGTTTTTGGGAAGATGTTTTGAGCAATTTTATATTGCGAACATAAAGCATGCTTTAATCATGAACTGATCTAACTCAAGAAAGCTGATTATTGAGAAACCGAAAAAAACGTTTTGTCATTTACTTTCTAGTAACAGGTTTTTTTTAAATTGTAATTAATGAAGTGATGAATGATGTTGAAATATTATTTTTATGATAGTTTATTATATGTTTGTCTTTGCTGAGACCATCATGACCTGGGGATTTTCCTCTGGTCATCTGTTTAATTGTTTGGGCAATATCTTTACTTGGAAATTATACTTGAGCCATTACAAAAGTGCGAAGTATTTTATTTTCTCGTTACAAACAGAATTTCTTTTAAAGAAACCTAGCTGTACCTGCGACTTTGTCTGTGTAAAATTAAGTAAAACATATATATTCAATTTTAGCGAGCTGATATATAGTCCATAGCCTTCCTCGATAAAAGGGCTATCGCTATCTAACACTTAAATAATTTTTCAAATCGGACCAGTAGTTCCTGAGATTAGCGCGTTCAAGTAAACAAACAAACAAACTCTTCAGCTTTAAATTCTAGCTATTTTTATTCGTCAAATATTTCAAATGCTACTGTATAACACCTCTCTCTCCCGTATAACATGGTAAGTTTATTCCACATTATATGTCTATGTTTTAAGGTTCACTGTAACCTTTTTTATGTTAACCAAATTTCTTCTAAAATAAGGCATTATTTGTGAAACTGTTTTTATAAATATGATATCAATCCTTATCCAAAAACTTTTTTTAAACTCCTAAGTGATGAGAGTGGCCTACGCGGGCTAAGTCGCAGGGTACAGCTTGTAATAAATAAAGATTAAGGAGAAACTTATGGGGTCTGTTTTAAATGCGGCACTACATCATCCCTCACTCGCAAGGCTATTTGCCATAAATGCACGTAGGTACGTTTCTCTAACGAATGTGTTGGGTTTGCAAATGTGTTTTATTATATATTACTTGTATTGCTGCTCGTTAAACAAATTTGTTATACTTTCCGTGTATTATTCGTGTTATTCTAATTTACTTTTCTTTTACTTATTGTTTATTATAATAATTATTTTAAAAGTAGTAGTATTGACTTGTTTTTAGTAAAAGGTTCTTAGTAATCTGTGTAAAGTATCTATCAGTCATTGCCATCATGATGAACAGGACGTCAGGTCGCAATGGCTGCATTAGTATCATATCGTGTTTGCAGTGCTACTATCATTGATAACAGTATGATAAAATTACTGTGCATACTTAGGTTTTAGTGATGCTGTTCAATTTAATATTAATCCAATTAGTACATACTTGAGAGTATATTCCTAAGTATAGTACGCAAAACATTGTAAAGTGTTATACCTCAACCTTCAATTGTGAATATCAGAATAGAATCGATTGTATTATTTATTAAATGTTCATTAATTTAAAGAACAATACATATTTTGAATAATGGAGATAAGAATGTAAGGGAGACCATCTTCTAAGTGGTACTAGTTGAAAAAGCGGCCATTTGTAAACAGCAAAGTATCGTTCGAAGATTTACCGAGATGGCGCTGGTGTAGAATGAATTGACCAATAGCCTTCGTTTGGCAAAGACATTGACGAACGTAACATAAACAATACAGCATATTGTAGTTGAAAATTTTCTTAAAATTGACTTTCACAGGGTTTTTTTTTTATTAAATATTGATTTATTTTATAAATATTGTTGTCATTTTTCTTTACTTCATTGTTATATATAATTTTGAAATATATTTTGAGTTTTCCCATGTATTTGAGAAAAGATTATATACATAATACAAACAAGGTTAACACGGTAGGATCTGTGAAGTGAACCGGATAACCTTAGCAGTTGATATTGTGTGTCAAGCGTTTTAAAAATATTTCTCGAGCAATTTTAATTCCATTTAAATCATTCTCCGTACAAAGGATGGTTAAATTTCTACCTCTGGACGATCACTACGTACTACTTAGTCAAACCTTAATTACTTTGAAGCTCAAAGCTGATCCTGGCTTGATAGAGAACGTCAGGAATTGCGATTTCTACTAGTTGAGCCGTAGGAAATAATTAGGTAAATAGTGTACTGGTTCTACGAGTAGCTGCCGTGTTTATGCAGTCATACCTGATAAGTACATTTTGATCTAACAGTTAACTTAAAGAAACTGATTACAGTATTAAATACAAATTACTTCTAGATAAAAAAACCGCCCTCAAGAAACACCAAGGAGAGAGAGACGAATTTCTTAGCATTCCATGGATTCACCGTGCGGGTGTGCTACCTCTTTACTAGTGGTACCTTAGTTGCCTTATACGACACTAGCTGTGCCCGCGTAAAATTAAGTTAAAAAAAATAGATAACATTTCAGCGTGATAATATATAGTTTTCCTTGATGAGCGGGCTATTTAACACTGAAAGAATTTTCGAAATCGAACTAGTAAGTTCCCGAGATTAGCGCCTTCAAGCAATCAAACATACAAACAAACTCTTTAGCTTTATATATTATTATAGATTTAAAAAAACAGGGAAAGAGGATAGAGAATTAAACCAAACATCACTGAAGATTAACAATATTTAAGATACGTAATAAAAGGAAAGATAGAAACGATAAACCATGATTACCCTTATTCCTGTGCTAGTTAAAAGAAACTGTGATACAGGAAAAGTGCGTTCCACTAAATTAATACACTAAATATATAAGTTTGTAGTTAACAAATTATCAATAAAGAATATAAAGTAAACAAGTATTTAATAAACAAAAATATTAAGAGACAAAGGAGCAGGCAACAATTACCAAAACTAATCTGAGCACATTGCTATAAAAACCGACATTAAAGACCAAGAGTAGATTTTTACTAAGTCTCAGATGATATAAAGATACATAACAGATGTGTTGAATTACTAATAGCAGTATAACTGAAATGTTTCTTATTTCTTAGAACAAATTTCCTGATGCGTCAAAAGAGCTACCAATACCCATCCATCTAAACAAAGAAGTGGAGAACATAAAATGGTGTGACCAACCAGGCATGGGTGCGGATAACCTGTCGGTGCAAATTAAGTGCAAAGATGGAAGTCTATATGCTGCCAAAAGTGTAATTGTCACCATTTCTATAGGAGTTTTAAAAGAAAGGTAAGCATTTATAAATAATTTCAATGCAAATAAACAGACATACGATATTTAATAAACTTTTCATCCAGTCTAATGTAACAAACATATTCTTTTTGTCAGATGAGTTTGATGCCTTAGATATAAAAAAGTCGAGTCCAAACTATTTTTGACTTTTGCCTACAAATTAAGTTTTTTTATAAAAATAAGGGGACCTACCTACCTTTAGGGGACCCAAGACTATACGGCACACTTAAAGTATTCTTCACTAATATTTATATTGGTTAAATTTTAAACAATAAATTAATACATTTTTAATTGAAAATTAATAATTGAATATACAGTTTTATTTTACTTACTTTAGTCATATTATATACACTTACTTTAGTCATATATTTTATATATAGACAATAGACTTGTTTGTGTCATAGATTAACCAAACGTAACTGTCTATGACAGAAAGAGAGAAACAAAATGTGTGCTCGCACCTCTCTCTCTTGCGCCTACGTTAATATACGAAACATTACTCTCTATCTTCACTAACTTATCCTCCCTCTCAACTTCCACTCTCCTCTCCCAATCACTATTTTCGTAACGCTCTCGAAACGGATTCACCAGCATACTCCTTAGGTCAACGGGCGTAATGAAGTTTCAATTTAAAAAAATAATATATCTTTTTAGACACAGCCAGCTGTTCAGTCCATCGCTGCCAACAGAAAAAATAAATTCCATAAACAATTTGCATTTATGTGTACTTGACAAGATTTATGTGGAATTTTCTGAGCCTTGGTGGCCCATACACCCATCAAGCTTCACAGTCTTATGGCAAGAGGAAGATAAAGTCAACTTTACTGGTTCAGAAAAGTGGATAACCGAAATTTATGGATTCAATACTGTCGAGTATCATCCCAATTTACTTCTAGCGTGGATATACGGTAAAGGGGCTGAGGAAATGGAGAAAGCCAGTGAGGAGGAAGTCAAGATCGGCGTTCAAAAACTGTTGAATACCTTATTTGGCAAAAAATTCAGTTTGACCCCTGTGAAATCTATTGTAAGGTGAATTTTTTATGTTTATTTTTACTTACTGTTAATTTGTACTTTCGCAAGGATTAAAAATATTTCTTAACATACTCAGCTACCTCTTACTGAAGCAACTGTTGACGTTAAAAGTTCTAATCTTTCGACATTTTCTGCCGCTCGAATTTCATTAAATTTAAAAAGTTGTTACATTGTGTGGTTAGCACCTGTAATCTGTATAATATATAAAAATATGTTTAGTTATGCGGAAAATGACCCTACATTATCGCACGCTTAATAATAAACTGACCTAATATGTCTATAGTGAGTTAATGATACAGACAGCTT
>JANCMC010033613.1:13702147-13747778 GCA_024363005.1 Charaxes varanes
AATGACCCTACATTATCGCACGCTTAATAATAAACTGACCTAATATGTCTATAGTGAGTTAATGATACAGACAGCTTAGTTGCAACGCCCTCTAACAGCTAATCTAAAAATTATTTCGATATCTCAACCCAACACTGAAATACATCTATTTTTGTCATTTTTACTAAAAAAAGGTTTTTGTTAAAAAGACAAATAAATAATAAAATATCGTTAAAATAACACTTCGTTATTAAAATGTATAATTTGTTAGTATAATGTCGTTTTTATTGATTTTATAAGCGAAGTAAGTCGTAAATGACAAAACGTTTATTGTGATTTTCCAAAAATGTGTTTTTTTTGAGCTAGGCCAAGTTTCTTATTATGTGTGAGATATATTTAAAAATATCTTTCAGATCTCAATGGGCATCTAATCCTCTTGCACGAGGTTCGTATTCCTACCGCAGTGTTGCTACTGAAGAAAACGGTGCTAGCGCTAAAGCATTGAGTGAACCTTTATACAACGGAGACCAGTTCCCAGTTATTTGTTTCGCAGGTGAAGCCACCTCCCATCATCAGCACCATACAGCGCATGGGGCTGTTGAAGCTGGTTTCAGAGAAGCCGATAGGCTGATAAAGTATTTTAAAAAATGATGTGTTACATGTTATAAAGGAAGCAAAATATTGTATTTAAGCAACACTATAAATTTTCTATACTTTCATTAAACTCAACTTTTTTACAAAAAAATATTATATCAATAATAATAAAGGATTATTTTTATTTCTTTCATTTTTTTCCTATGTCTTCTAAGTACATTGGCATGTATGTAGGTATATAAGTTAATGACCTTCAACCATACTTATAATTTATATCTATCGTCACTCATATTATAAATAAAAAATATTTTTTCTTTTTGTATGTAATGAGTAGGCTACGGAACTACTGGAAAGATTTTAACCATTTTTGCACCAATAGAAAGTAACATTATCTGGAAGTAACAAGCTATAATTTATTTTCAAAAAATTATAAATACGTAAGAATATTGCAATAATGTCACACAAGTTATTAAAATGAAAACATAGGCGTGCGCATGGAGCCTGTAATGAGTAACGTCTCTGTATTTCAAATGTCCGTAGAAATGCGTAAATAAGGGTGGCGCCAAATTAGCATCTTGGTAAATTTCATTCGTAAGTTATAATTTGTTTACACCAACCAGCGCTGTTCTGGAAGGTTATTGGTCAATTCACCTACTATTGCAACACTCATACCATTTGTCTACACCAGCGCCATTCTGGACCGTTTTTGAACTAAATTCTATGCTATGATACTGGAAACATTTTCTACTTTTCTCTTGTAAGGGATGTCACACCTTATACTATTCGTTTCGGCAAATCCCTGAAACGAGTTAACCGATTTCAACGTCCTTTACTAGCAGGTAACTGATGTTACAAGGTATAACATAGGCTACTTTGATTTAAAGTTGCCCTTTTTTTAAATGTTTCTTTGACACTTACTGGATCATTCTGGAAGCCGTTGAGGGAGTTAAATCCGAAAGCAGAGGAAGCACTCTGGCTACCGCCTAAACCGTTAAAGCCGCTTCCTAGTGCTGATGCTGACGATGCTGCGCCTGTTGCCCCAGCACCGCTGAAGGATGCTGCTTGACTGCTTGCTTGGCTACCGCTGAAGCCACTGAAATATGATAATAATACATTCAGCTCCATGACGTCAGCTGGCTGTGGGGAGAGTTAAGATGACCCACAGCCGGCTGACGTCATCCCCGTCCTTTGCAATCTATATGGTAATCATATAAATGATTTTTAAATAAAAAGAAAACCGCCTTCAAAAACAAAAAGACGCAGAACTAAAAAGCAAAAAATAAATAGGACTTTCATACGATTAAGTAGACACTTACTGCTGTGCTGAAGTCGGTACTAAGCCAAAATTGGTTCTCCGCTAAATTGATGCAGATTGAGTGAAAATTTGTCAAGCACATACTTAATCAAAATTTTGAATTTAATTGCTTTCTCATAGAAATCTTTTTCAGACCTGGACTAAATTAATATGAAATCTTAGGTAAAAAGAGAATCTTTAGATATCATAATGTTATGCCGGAGCCAGACATGGCTTCATTTGAATGATCATGTGGTGTGGCCGGAGACTTTGTGTAGTACTTTGTTTCGCAAAGTTTTGTAGTACTTTTCAGCCTTCAAGGACAAAAATGTACAAACACTTAGAGCTGTCTGGCTCCGGCATTAAGATTCGCTAGGTAACTTCGATCTTTCTTATTTAAGCTTTCGCCGTTTAATCTCCTCTGTTTTGTCCTCAAGCAACTTGACATTGGCGAAATAATTTGTGCCCACTTGGCATAGATAAAAGTCATAAAACAAGAATTGAATTAAAATTGATCTTCGGAAGCCCTCAAAAGGGGAAAAATCCGCCAATTTTGAAACATTTTTCAATGGTGCTCCACTTCTATTAGTCTTAGCTTGATGATATATAGCCTATAGCCTTCCTCGATAAATGGGCTATCTAACACTGAAAGAATTTTTCAAATCGTACCAGTAGTTCCGGAGATTAGCGCGTTCAAACAAACAAACTCTTCAGCTTTATATATTCGTATAGATTATTAAAAACCATCATTTGTTACAATAATGCTGCTTTTATCGAATTGTAAGTGAAATATGTAGTAAATGATGTTTTTTTGTTTTGTTTTTGTTTCGTTTTTATTTATTTATTTATTTATTTATGTGACGTGTCTGATACGCTATAAACGTATTTGTTAAATAACTTAAAAATTTGTTGTCCGATTTCGTTTAAAATTATTTTCCTAATTAGTTTTTAGCATGCTCTATCGACATGGAAAATTTCAAGTCTCTATGTCTAATAGTTTGGAAATGCTAGGGGGAGATTCACTTTACGGGCAGACAGATGAACGGACGGAAAGGATCGAAACTATAAGGGTTCCTTGTAGTGCTACGGAACCCTAAAAATCATTAAAATTGCTTTCAATGGAAAAGAAAAGTTAAATCCACAGACACTACACCCATAAACTAACAATAAAATAAATTTATTATTGTATACTTGTTCATTTCGCAAAAAAACATAAAATACACTATTAACAATAAATAAGAGCATTATAAAAACTACAAAAGTTTGTCCTTAATGCTAGTACAATTGCGTTGAGTCTAAATTATAGATAAAATATTAAGTGAACGTACAGAAGTTACTAAATTATAATTTAAATACTAGGTAGAATTGAGCAAGGTATTAAAATTACATTAAAAAACTAATTTAAATTATTTAAAAAATGGGATTTTAAGACGTTTTTTTATGTTCTTATTATTAATTCTGTTTTTCACTTCGGACGGTAATTTATTTTACAGTAACAAACAACATCTGACCAACGAAAGATCCTGTTATTATTCCTTTGAATAAAAACCGCTCTAATCTGCCCAGTCCCACTTGAGCTAGGCCGCTTTCGCTGCAACGTCCGTAATTTCTGTTCTGAAGCACAGCTCAGTATTACAATAAGAATTTAAATGAACTAATAAAGTAAAAGAATTAAAAAATTCCTTGCGAATTTAATTCGCAATAATCGGATTGAGATAACTGCAGTCTCGGCAGATTTCTCTCGATTTTCCACGCAATCAATAGCGTGAAAGCTAAAGTGCTGATGCCTTATCCGAAGCGAGGTGATTAGGCCCGATCATCTCAGGGGGCACTGGACTAATGAAGGCGTTTTTGGAAACAAAGAAATCGTTGTGTAACGTCGCCTTCTTCAGGTGAACTGCGTTTATTTATTATATCATAGATATACATTTGCATATTGAAATGCAAAAATAAGTAAAATTAACCAACTTTGCTTTGCGTGATTTTTACCTTTCTACTAAGTAAAAATGAAACCGATGATATCTTTATTACAAGCGATTTTTTTAGATGAACTCTTACTAAACCATAAAGTAGAGTTTGTATAGATAAAAATATGATGTCCTTATACAAATTTTATTGATAGGTGTTGAAAGACTTTGTTCTATGAATTAAAACTTCTTTACGCACGCTTCGCTTGGGGAGTAAGCAGGTGAATGCGTGACGAGAGTGTAACGTAAAGTTTGATCGGTTGAGGCGAACGTTCAAAAATGCCGACCAGTGATTAGGCCACGACCTCCTCACTCTTTATAGAACGTATCTTCTGATAATGCCGACATATAGTAAAAGTCCCGAAATAAAGCGAAACGTGATCAACATAAATTCAGCTTTGGTCGAAATTCGGTTAAGAATATTGAATAGTTTTTTCTCGTTTTTATTCGCGCGTTAATGTAAGGTGAACAGCCTGATTCAATGAACAAATTAAATATAAATTAAAAATATAATATAATTTATACAATTTTATTCAAAATAATTTTAGATTTAAATATGGAATATACATATTTCTTAAGATACTGTTTATACATACATATAGCAAGAGAAAACAGTATCCTATTGGTTAGAGTACCCTTGTAAAACCCAGAAGAATGTGTATAATCTATTACTTTTAGGACGCTCTCGTTAGCCAACTTTTGTCTTTATCGCACAAACAAAAGCAATTCGTTCGCTTACAAAAACTTAGATGATAACTGTTTTCAACCCATTTTAAACAAGTCACCAATTCTTCCTCCGATATAAGTCGATTTTTTTAAAACTGACAGAAAGTTTACGTTTAATATTTCTATTTACATAAACTTGAATGATTTTCAGCTTTTTTAATCAAGTGGACGTCAAACAATTAACACAAGCGACCAGTCGATTAAATCCAAATTTAAATACCTACCGATTTCAATTTCACGCCTGACTCCATACGGTCCAAAAGAAAGGTATTTCCTACATTTAAATTTGAATTTTTAGTATATTGTTGTATATTACTTGCAAAACAATATATGTACATATAATAATAGCATAAAATTAAAAATAGACCGTCTGACTCATTGGTGCAATTCGCTGTCTCTTTCTCCCGCTCGGTCGCGAATTTGATTTCCGTCTGAAAATTTTGGTAAATATAAAAATTATTTATATTCATGTATTATATATAATTACATTTTCACTTTTCCCAAATATACATATTATTTCAATGTACATACATTTCTGCGCTAAAACACAAAAATGGGCAAAAGCGTGTCAAGGCACGCTTATATAGTCTTTTTTAAACTCATAATATAAGTTTAGCTCACTTTAAGCTTTACTATTTACCGTTACCTGAACTGTAACTTTGAGATTTATTCTCTATTGATCTATCTTTCTTTTTTTCCAATGTAATTTTGAAAATGGCTTTTATTGGGACTTAAACAGGAAAAGAGTCATTTACAAAACTTTAAATGAATTTCTCTTTTAAAATACTGTTATGTCTTTTGATGAATTATTAAAAAATTCTAGAAATGTGTACCAAGTAGACGAAGTCGTGGACATAACCTAGTTATAAATTAACTTATAGTAGAGCAGAAAATAAAGCTCTAAAAATGTACATAAAATTTACGATGGTAACGCATCCACGTTTGTTTTACAAAACACCAATTGATTTTCTCTTTGCAGCGAAATAAAATTATTTTTATTAGGAAAAATTTTACCATTTAGTGTGAAGTATAATATTAAAAATTATTAGTGTTAAAAGAGGTTGTTTCGTTAATTTATAAAAAGCATTTAAAATTTATGTTTGGATATCCATATTAAAATAAGTTGCCAGATTAGAAATTGAAAACTATCTACGATAACAACCATGCATTGTATTAAATTTTTCACAAAAATACCGGTAAGTGTGAATTATGAGATAAGATCCGCTGGTGTTTTGTGAAACAGCACAAAATATCATTCGTTTAATCATTAGCCCTGACTTAATACATGTTTATCTAGTAAATTTATTATAATTAACTAATTGCATGTGCAGAATAACTTCCTTTCAATACCGATTTTATTTTTATTAACAACTAGCTGAACCAACTAGCTGAATAAACCAGTAATTCCTGAGATTAGCGCGTTCAAGCGAACTAACAAACAAACTCTTCAGCTTTATGTATTAATATAGAGTTCAAAGTAATGTGATTCTCCTTGATTTGGTTTAGGTCGATATTCGCTCACAAATCGCATATTTTATAAAAATCTTAGCATTTGCACACCATCCGCTATACAAAAACTATAATTGTACCAAATTACATAGTCCTCCGTCCGCGCAATTTTTTCGGCCGTGTAAAATTAAACTTGCAAAGGCCCTTAAATGTCCATATAGCCGCAACAGATGTTTCGATAAATCGTTGCGAAAAACTGTTATAGTTTAAACTGCACAGTTTTATCGCAACGAGTTATCGAAACTTGTGTAGAGTCTAATAATTTGGTCCTCGAAAATTCGTTCTTAGTTGGAAATCTACTAACTATAATCAAAATTGCCAAATTTCATCTTTATAGCTCTCGCGGTCTTCGAGATTTGATAGGTGATCTCACCCATTTGATATATCACCTTTTACACCTTTTATAGGTCTATATAAAAATAATATTAATTTGGGAGGTGCAATTCACAAAATAATTAGTTCTTATGTAAGAAATTGTAACAATGGAACAAAGAACCACAAGCAGCCACTGTAAGTGGTATTTGAAAATACATTGTTTTTACTTTTAAAGTTTTAAATACATTTTTTACTCTACGAATTTTTCGTAAGTTTGTTAGGTCGTCATAAAATAATATCAAAATGTTTAAGTCTATAATTGTAGATGCTAAATATATACGTATGTATTATGTAGAGTAATATTAATTTTAATAACTTAAGATTAATATCTATCAAAGATTGAAAAAAAAAATAATTTCTTCAATCTAAGAAATGGACTTTTAAAATAATTTTCCTACGATTAAATAACTGGCTTATTGCTTCTTCGGAAATAGTATGATCTGAGGAATTCACAGACACAATTTTAAAATAAGAACAACTACTACATTACAATAAATCTTGGTACTACCTTACTATCTTTATTAAGAATATCAAATATTTTACTTATAACCATACATCTAATCTACTAAAAGCTAATAGATTCTAACATTTCATTTTAAGATAAAGTTTTAGCAAACGAAAATAAAAATCTAGGCCATCTATTGAATGCTCTTCTGGGAATCCTCACCGAATGCATATTTCTCAATTTTCTATACTTTTCTCAAGATTTTACTTGCATTGATGTGGTGGCGTTCAATTTGTAAAAACCATTCGCTTCGACTCGAATGAACGATTGGAAAATTTCAAGTCTCTACGTCTAATAGTTTGGAAATACTAGGGGGGGGGGGGAAGCACCTTATAGACAGAAGACGGACGGACGAACGGACGCACGGACGGAGGGACAGAGCGAAATTATAAGGGTTCCTTGTAGTACTACGGAACCCTAAAAAACATTAACTATTCCTGTAGGCATAACGATGATTAGAAAAATATATTGAAACTAGTTCGCTAGAACATATTAATAATCATATTTAACCCTTAACCTGAGTGCTTAGTGCGAGTTTTCTAACTTTTACGCGTTGGTAAAGTTTACTTCAATTTGTATGGACATTGATCAGTGTTACAACGTTACCGCTAGGTTTGTTTACTTGAACGCGATAATCTCAGGAACTACGGGTCCGATTTGAAAAATTCTTTCAGTGTTAGATAGCCCATTTATTGAGGAAGGCTATAGGGTATAAATCATCACGCTAAAATTGAATCTAATTTTTATACCTAATTTAATGGGTACGATGTTCCGAGCCAGTAAAATATAAAATAAGTTACTTTACTGAAAAAAGTAAAAATCTGTGTAAATAATAAGGTAAAAAGAATAATTAAATCAGTATAAAATTTACCCCGACAGCATCTTGTTTACATGGTGACAATTAAACAATGTGACCTTACCTAACCAACATTGTTTCGGTCTATCGTAGGGAAATAGATATGTAAATGTATATAATAAATATAAAATTATATGGCCGCGAATAATTTTATTTCTTTTTTGTTTTAATTTATATAAAAGGAAAAAATAATAACTTGACTGTAATCTTTTAGTTCCGTCAACAAACTGTTTTGCAGTTTGACGGAATGATTATATAATAAGTATATAAGAGAATTGTTTTTTTTTTGTAATAAATAAATGAAATAAAAATTAAAGAAACAAGTGTAAATTTTATTACGTCTTGAGCGAATTACCGGAACTTGAACCAAATTGAGTTGATCAGGTTTTGTTTGATGGAATACATTTGCATATATATAATTATTTCAAATAGTTTACAAATCGGTTATGACAGACTATAGAATTTTTCCTAGTCACCTAGAACTTTATAAAGATCTATACTACTTTATATTAGGTCTAGCTGTAGGTGCTGTCCGCTTGGGCCACTTTTATATTTTATGGGTTTATAAAAATTTTTTTGATTAATATCATGTTTATAAAAACACCTTCACAAACAATGCATTATTTTAGAACAAATTCGGTTAGGATAAAAAAAGGTTATAGTGAGCCAAGCTTAAATGGTGGGCATGTGCCGTCGCGGACTTTTATTTGGAGCTTTTAAAGGGTAACAATTCTGTCGTACATGATTTTTGCGAAACTTTAACCGTTTACGCAGCGCACGCAGCGGAAGCTCTCAAAAGGGAAAAAATATCCCTGATTTTGAAACATTCTTCACTGGTGCTCCGCTCCTATTAGTCCCAGCCTGATGATATATAGTCTATATAACACTGATTTGTATTGATATATAACACTGATATTTTTTTCAAATTGGACCAGTAGTTCCCGAGATTAGCGCGATCAAGCAAACGAACAAACTCTTCAGCTTTATATATTAGTACAGATATATGTAGATTATTTACATCATATAGAATTCTTAATAATAGAGGTAATGAAGAGTTACTAACAGTCTTTGCAATAACAATACTGACCTGATAGACTAAAGCACTATGCCGAGGCTACAAAATACTGTAATCCCCCTCCCATAACACGGAAGGTTTATTCCACATTATAAGAAAACGCGTTGTAGGATTGTTCTCGTACAACACCCATGTATGGCCCCAAAATAATATTACAATATTACATACAGTAAAGAACTGCTTTATATAAGAATACTTGAAATCATATTGAATTCTTGATTATAGAAGTAACGAAGATTTTCTAATAGTCTCTGCAACAACAATACTGATTACACTGAAGTCAAATAACGTATGCCTCAATAGGATTAATTCGTTTTAACAGTTTAAGAGCTGTTCTGGTCGTTTCTGGAACACTTACACATTTTGGTCGGATACTCTATTAAAAACGAATTTTTGTTACTCATCCTTAATCCTTACAATTCTATAATAGCCTTATATCCTTCGGAACTAGTTGAAACATTTTTATGAAATAAGCTATATTGGATAATACTTAAGTCATTTTATAATACACTAGCTGTTATCCGCGACTTTGTCCACCTAAAATTAAACTTGTTTGTGAGACTTCCCGGTGGCCCAATTTCGTCATTAAGGCCGGCAAAGCGTACACTAGCCTCCTGGTGGTGCAGATGTCCACGGGGGTCGGTAGTCACTTATCTGAACCGCCTGCTCGTTTGCCCCTTTTAACATTAAAAAAAAAATCTTAAATTATCTAATTTCATAAACATAAATTGTCAATGTACAGGTTAGGTTAACATCGTTCAACCCATGTGATTGTTAAGAATGACCTCGTAACCTTCAAGTACGCTGAAACACGTGCCAATCATCGATTTACACTGCTGCCAATAGATAACGCTCTCGTAAAACGTGTGTTAGATTTTTCGTTTCTAAAAGTGGGTTCGTGAGGTCAGTACGTAAACAATGCACCTGACACGTTTACATAATAAAAAAACGAGTGCGCTTTAGACCAGGGTTTCTCAATCTTTTTGAGTACGCGACCCATTTAGAGGTTGCAAAATTATGGCGACATTCGGTATTCAAAAGTCTAGTAATTAAAAAGTTAAACATTTATGATTTTCTCTATAGTCTATTCTTGCTTGCATTTATCCCTTGACTGGCGACCCCCTTGGGGTTTGATTTAACAAATTGCAAAACACTGCTTTAGACCACATGATTGAAGTAAAATTTCTTCTATATATGTATAATTGTACTTTAAAATTAAATTACAATTTTAATCACTTAATATTTCATTTATTGAAGAGAATATTAGTTTATTAAATTGTTTAAGAACGAAATGAAATTACGAAATAATCAAGAAATCACCGTTCGCGTTACACATTCACCAGCTTACTTCCTAAGTCGGGCGTGCGTAAAGAAGTTGAACTTCAATAACTAGTGTTTGCTCACTGGTCGATATTACATGAAATATATAATGATTATCGTAAGTTTGAGGAAACCATTAAATACTATTTTAAAGATTCACGTGAGTCTATGACTCAATTTGTATACACGATACATACTCGGATAAAAATCGATTTCTTAGATCTGCTACATTATAATGTATACATTATGATTATTGGAAAGACAATAATTATAGTTTGTTGTATAGACGGTTGATGTAACCTTTATTTTTATTTTATTTTTATTAATACATCGCCAACAAAATACGCACAAACACAATCAAAAAATAAACGTTCATTAAATTAAACATACAATTATAGGCGATGACTACGTGCATAGAAAGCAACGAAGATATTAATATATAAGAATTGTTGTTAACAAATTTTAAAAAATACGCTAATAACTTTTTTTTAAACCTTGAGAAAGTCTTCTCTTAGATGTTTTGTGTATAAATGTATCATGGATGATTATCATCATGGCCTACTACACTCACGCTTATGGCTGAACAGCACAATATGGGACCGGAATCTACCAACCACCCCACTCACAGACAAAACTTTCAGTAATTAAGGGAGATGCTGCTGTATTGATTGTGTTTTTTATTGGGTCAGCACGTCAAACTAAAGAATGTCGCGAGGTTTTAAGCATGATACATGGATGCTATAACCAGATAAATCAACGATAGCGCCACGCTTGCAGTCCTTATGATCTGCAACCGAATTAAGCCGGCGTGTCCGGAGGCCCTAACACGAACATTTCGAACCGTTCGAGTCGAGGATTCGACTTTGTAAATATTCGTGCTGGGCGCACAGCGGATTCTCCTTAGTGTCAACGCGTTTTGCATTAGCATGTCATTAAAAGCGTGTCACGATAAAGAGTTTCTCCTGTGGGCCCAGCACGAATATTTTCATCCTAAATACTGTCAAATCTTCGAATTCGAACGGTTCGAAGTGTTCGTGCTAGGGCCTCTGATACCATTGCAGAGTCAACATTGTTTTATAAAAAAGACTTCTTATATAAGATCGGTGTTAAGTGGCGGCAATACTGTCACGTCAAGTGATGATATTGTTGTCGCGTTTCGTTCAGTATATGAGAGTTTCCAGGGGTCGTAACTCCTCCTTAAAAGCTGGTAACGCCGCAAGCCTTCTAGTTGTGCAAATTTTCATGGGCGGTTCACCGAAGTGACTACCTAGATTAATTGGACGCGGTTATATCGAACGCTATAATTAAATAAGGATATATTTGAACGACGAAACTTTGTTTCAGGATCAATTCTACGTAAACGGTTAAAGTTTCGCAAAATTCATGTACGACAGAATGGAACAATTTTCAAGAACAAATCGTTTCTAAATAAAAGTCCACGACACCATATTTCTATCTTTTAAGGTTGGCTCACTGTAACCTTTTTTAAGGTAACCAAATTATATCCTGTCTTTGATTGTTTGACATACATTTACATATATATATTTTTAAACATGTACTCATTATATATTTATAATACATATTTAAGTTAGATTTTAATTAACATATAAATGTTACTTTAAATATAATTTAGTAAAACATAGCAACAAACTAATTAATTATTTAGTTAGTTTGCTATCTGTCAGTATAGTTGGTATCTAGAGTATATATATAATTTTAATGAATTATAAATGATTTATATATAAATTCCTTGATCTATTTGCACACTAAAATTATAGATGAATGTATTGGAATTAATTACTATATAACATCATTTGTACCACATTCTTGCAAATAAAGATATGATTATTATTACCTAAGTTTTTAGCAGAACAATTCCTGTGTTTACACACAATTAAAAAGCCTTCATCCAGTAATGGGCGAACTCCAAATGGAAGAAAGACCTTTTAAATTTCAATTTAATTAAAATTACATTATAAAATAAAGGGCAGTGTGGCTAGACCCTAATATAAATGGAAAATGAAATGTCAACTTTAATTCGTAAATTTGATTTGTGCATATCTTGTAAGTTAATAAAAAAATGTAACTATATAATTTCCGAACAGTTAAATTACTTTTGTGTTCTTTTGCTATGATCGCTACCGTACTATTATATATTCACTATAATATATTCGTTGAAATAAATTGAATGTATTGTATTGGTCACAAGAACTAAGTAAAACAACCCTTCTTTACAAAATAGACGCTTATAAAATTTGTTCATATCACACTAAACTATTCTGTTATAAGTACTGTCAGTTATAATATACTTTCAAATTTGTATAAAATAGAAAGATGTGCTAATCGGATGATATTGGTATTATTAAAATATAAATAAACTATTATTGGACCTGTATGCTTTGGTATGGAACATATCGATAAATGTAAATACATACAGATTAAGATGAAAGTCGTGTTTTACTACTTTTGATACTTCGAAAAGATATTCATTATATATGTTATTAGAAAAAACTGATTTAAAACGTATTTCCTTAGACGTCCGGATGTTTGTGTGTGTGGATCGGGCACGATCACGTTCGAAACAGTAAAATTTTCAGATTAATGTTTTTTTTTATTAATTTCAGAATTATGGCGCGCTGTTTCCTATTGAAAATGTGTATCTAATTCGGTACCTTTTATTTAAAATTAATGAAAAACTAAATTTCATAGATGGCGCTTAACGACAATGGCGACCTATGCGCAGACACTATAGTCTATAGAAGTCAGCCGACCAATTTGTATTACCTACCCTATATTCCCAGATATAATTTCTATGTTTTAAAGTATCTGTTTTAAGAATAATTAATAAGTAATTGTCTATGTTTTAAAGTATCTGTTTTAAGAAATTTCAAATTTATTAAAATTTCTAATGCCGGAGCTAGATATAGTTTCATTTGAATGATCATTTCAATGATCATGTAGTGTGGCCGGGGATTTTGTGTAGCTGCGCAAAGTTTTGTAGTATTTTGTAGTCATCAAGGACAAAAATATACAAACACTTTGAGCTATGCCTGGCTCCGGCATAACCCTATCTTTACAGGTTTGTTTGCTAGAACGCGCTAATTTCAGGAGCTACTGGTCCGATTTGAAAAATTCTTTAAGTGTTTGATAGCCCATTTATCGAGGAAGGCTATAATAGGCTATATATCATCAGGCTAAAATTTTGCACCTAATTTTATTGCCGAAGTCGCGGGTAGCAATTTGCCGTAAGCGCTAGTTGCTTGCCGTGTTGACGTTTTTTTTAGTGTAGTCAATATGAAAATATTATAACGTATATATATAAAAATAAATTTGAACGTAGATCATTGCTGGATAAAAGAGCGACACGTTTTAAAGCACTTCCGTGTTTTATTTGAACGCTTTTTAAACGCACGGTAAAAAACCTCTTCAGTGCCTAAGTCTAAATATGGTTCATTTAGTATATATCCATTATCGCCATACAATTCGTATTTTACGTACTGTATCACCCCAGTTTTGTTAACTGCAATCTATAAAAGTTTCGGATAAAAGTTAGATTTTAATTATTACTTCGCTTAAAAGTTTCATTTCCAATATATCTACTTATTATTTAAAACTTCATCATCACTAAGGACAACACTGAAATATTTTCTAACTCTTATTCAAAGCATGCTTTCTTTAGAAACCGAAGTGGTGTAACAAAATAGTCAAGTAGAGTATTTAGTAAAATTTAGATTATATTCATGGAAATATTATTAAAAATACATTTTAATCTTTGTGCATTACAAGCGTCTGTTACCAACAAAAAGTTGTCTGCGTTAGGAACAGACGTCCATGTGTCATATAGGCCTATTTATATGTATTTATTTATACATATGTATTATTTATAAAATCTTATAAAGGATTTTCGATAAAATTATTATGATTTGTCTTCACCAACAATTTTTTAATAATATAATACTGTTAAATTGGTTAAATTTAAATGTTTTTTTTTTAACAAGTCGCTCTATTTTTGATTGATCAAAGTCCTGAGAGCACTGAATCTCGAAAGCACCAGTGCTCACAGTACAAAAATGCCGACTATCTATGACGTCACATATTTCCATAGGGTACTGCGGCAAGAATTAATTATTATTCCTGAAAGAATACAAACTATTAGTGGTAATTGGATGATACATAGTTAGGAATTGAACGCCTTGGCCCGCTGCCGATAATCTGTTTAAGGCCTAATATGCCGAAAACCTGGTCCAAGACTTCTTTTACCGGCTGGATATCTTGTTTCAATTTGTTTTGCAATCGACGCCTAACTATGGTAATTAGTATAATCTAGATTTTCAAGGTAAAGATTATGTCTAAAGTTATAATATATCACAATCAGATCTATACTATCTATACTAATATATAAAGCTGAAGAGTTTGTTTGTTTGAACGCGCTAATCTCAGGAACTACTGGTTCGATTTGAATACAATTCTTTTTTTTGTTAATGAGAGCAATTAAAAAAGTCGTAGAGAAGAAATAGATTCTTGTCAAATAATTTTCAAAAGCCGATATGTAGATATCGCATCTTTAGGCTTAAATATGTAACTTTGTATTAAAAAGTTATGAGGTCATAGACAGTATTTTAAATTTGTTTAATATATTTATTTTTCGTATTTTTATAGTTTATTATTTTTTATACTTGACGTAGTTTTCATAATTAGATAATTATTCAATTATCAAACTAACGTTATTACCTTAACTGGACACGTTAATAAAATCGATATACGTGATAGTAACTTTTTTAATAAACTCGCTACATTTTCTACCTAAATTAGATTAAATTACTTGAGAAATAAAAAGTATATAAGACGAACGTCCAAATAATTACTCCGTGACAAACAAGATTTCAACTCAATATTGTAAGGACGCACTTTCGGCTTAGCGAAACATCTGTTTAATATTCGGAGTGTTCGCTCTCTAATTCGTCAAGTTTAATTTACTCATTTCTCCAGTGAATTAATTCCTTTCTTTCGCTAAATTCATTACGAGGCGTCTGTTGGCAGCTAATAATGGTGTATTAGAACGTCTTGTGGTGCGATAGTGGTTTAATATTTCTTTATTAAATAAGGGAGCAAGCGAATAACCTTGGCAGGAGACGAATAAAGGATCTTGACTTTTCTTTCAAAGTAGTTACATATTTTTTTAAGTAGCTGTAACCGGCAACTTTCAGTGATTTTGTTAAATTTTATTTTTCAATTCTTTTTTTACATAACTTTAAGGGAACTCTTAGACCTTAAACTGGCCCCTTCGAAAAATCCTTCCTTAGCCGATGTCTCCTAAATATACACTACCTTCTTGCCAAAGTTCAAATTTGTACATCACGCGATTTTCAAGATTTCTTGTCAGGTGGCCGTTTGCTCCTATATACCTATATGCAGGTGTTTCACCTAAAATGACTACAGACGCCCATGGACATCTGTACCACCAGAAGGCTGACTGATGCGGGCCTACCTTTAAATAGGGGTTTTGGCCACCGGGAACTCTCGCAATCCACACGAAATGAAACTGAATTCAGTTCATTTATTGTAAAACTCAATCTGCCAAATCAAGATTGTTTTTTTATTTATTTATGTATTTATTGTTTATTCGGATAAACAATAGCTGATACAATAATACATTTACCTCATTATTATTATTGAGTGGGTTACATGGAAAATATTCAACTAATTATAGATTAGTTCAGTATGCATCATTAGAAATAAAATATAAATTTACACACTATATGAATTTGAAATTAAACACAGATATTAACAATTAATAAAAATTCTATGATGTTACATTGAAACAAAGTTTTTTTTATGTTACAAGAGGCAAACTAGCAGCAGCAGGCACCTAAGTGCTGACCGACGCCCCTGGACATCTGCACGACCAGAACGCTAGCTGATGCGTTGCCGGCCTTTAATGACGAGTTTAGGCCACCGGAAAGTCTCACGAACCGAACGAAATACGACAACAATACCATCACTTATCGTGACAGCATTGCCGCCACTTCACGCCGATCTCATGTGAGAAAGAGGAACTGGTACCCGGACGTGCCGGTCCAATTCGGCTACAAGCTAATTAAATTAAATTAAATTATTTACACTACCTCTAATTAAATCTTAAAGTACAAACAATCCAACCATATACATATATGACATACAGTAACTTCTAGTATATATCACTCTAAACAACAAAAGTTCACAACTTCGCTTAAAAATACTTACCGTTAAGTTGGAGTAATTAGAAGTTCACAAGACGTTTACTAATTTTCTTTGCATTAAAACAGGACACTTTCAACGTGACAATTCTGTAGCTTAGAATGTCTCTAAAATTGGGACCAATCAAGTGACGTTTGTTTCATGGTAACCTCGAAATAAGTATTTATATAGAGAAGAATATAAATCATCATCACCATCATTTTCAGCCCTTGATAACAAACTGCTTGGCATAGCCCCCCTTGGAGTTGGACAGGACACATGGCTAGATGTGGTGATGGCAGGTGGTCTAGGAACCTATTTGAGTGGTGGCTTAAATTGGGTTATGTAAGCAGAGTGGCAGAAGGTGACTGGATGAGATTAGCAAGGGATATGGGAGAGTGACACAGCCACGGGGGGGATGTATTATTAATACATTAAAAAATAGAGTATAGTAACGAATTCCCAATTACAAAGGTACCTCCTATAATCTGTAAATTGTCGCAGTCATTACTGCCAAACTATAAACATATGAAAACGTATGAAAACGGGAATATTATATACCCATTTAGAGTAGAAAAGAGCATACTCATTTCTCAAAGACCGGCAACGCATCTGCGATCCCTCTGTTATCTATGGACGTCGGTAGTCACTTAAGAGTACCGCCTCCTCGTTTGCCCCTTGTTATGAAAAAAAAAATTATTCCTACTAATCCCAGAAATATCACTCCAACAATTTTAGTATCTTGATACTTCTTTAGAGTAGAAAAATAGAAGAGTGCTGGTGTTCGAAAACACAATAAAGATAAACATATGTCAGGGGAATCTGCCAAAACCAAGTGTTAAGGATATCCAGACACGAGATAATCCAGCCTCTGCGAAAATAATGTTAAACATAAATGCCATAAAGAAACAAAATGATATTAAAGGGTACATTTTTCGTGGAATCATGTCGGAAAATATTTTCAGAAAAAAACCTGATAACGTCCGACGAGCCCTCTAACTAGGCCTGTATTGATCCCTTAAGACGCGCAAAATGAGCCCGTAAAGCGTGCCTGATAAAGAATTTTTCATACTCCATAGCTGTTTTATGTTTAGAGTAGCGGCTCCGGCAAACGCTGTCTTGTCCGAACGTTGGGTTAATTAGAATTAACTACATTATATTATCCTATAACACAATTCCGTCCAAATCCGATTCGATCCAATCAGAAATCGGTCCAGCCGCGTAAAGTCGTAACCAAGGGAAATTGTGATTCATTATTATATACTATATAGTTATAAATTTCAACCACAAACAACTAAAAAATAAAAATTGTGATTTTAAGATCATAAATTTTATCACAAATAACTAAAAATACTGAACTCAAAAACAAAGGGGCACTTTTATTATTCAGAACAATGAATTGATATGGAATTAACAATGTCACGTGACACCAATAATAGGTCCTATCGGTAACAAGCGCGGAGCAAGAATGAATCCTCTCGCGGAGTGCTTTGCTGTTTTTATAGACAAACCCTCCATGCCAGCTGTCATACCACCTTACCTACGCGATCCTGTGACGTCACGTGACCACGCCTCTCGCATAGTCGTTTTATTCTAAGTATATAGATAAAGTTATTACGATACAATTAACTTTGTCTTTATCATATAACCATTGGAACGTCTGGGGCTTTTAGAAAAGCCCGCGCGACTCAATGGGTTTTTGTCTGGCCTGGCTACAGAGAAGCCCACCTTAACGCACACGAAATAAAGTTTATTATTCTATAACCGTCTGTAGCTTAGTGAATCATCTTTGGTTTTTTCAGAAAGAGATAACCAATAAGTGTTAGTATAGATCTGGAATAAAAAGCAACAATATACCATATTGATTACATCTTTTTTCGATAGACTTAATAGAGAAGAAAAGAAAACATTAAAATCTATTTAATAAATAATTTAAGCTTACAAATTTGTTTAATTATGGTATAAATAGTGTACTATTTAGTTATAAAGCAGTTCAATACCCATTTAATTTTATAATGTCTTAAATAATATTCATGATGCATCAAAGTCAAAATTGTTTATTCATATAGACTTTTTTTGTAAACATTTATGAAGCATCATGGACGATAGTATTAGTAGTAGTAGTTTTTTCAGTCACAGACTGAAAAAAGGGGCTGTTTAGAACTTGACACTAAACGTGATGAGTTTAAGGCCAAACATTTAGCAACCATATCATATAATTTTGTCGGAGGGGTGCTAACATCCAATAATAATTAATTAGCTAACTTAATGGGGGTTAGCTAATTAATTATTATTGGATGGGTACTTAGTAATGATTATTGAGTTGGATTAACACTTGAAATTCACGAGTAACAGCCGCATTTTGCAATATAAATTATATACGTTCGCCGATTAGTGCGAAAAGCCACTCGGAACTTTGCATAAGTAATTTGAAGTGCAGAGTATGGTGGGTTTTATTTAGGCTTTACAAAATTGCAAAGTCGAAGATTCAGCTTATTCTTCTCGATGTCTCTCTCTCTCTTGTCGGTCCCTCATTACTGAGGATCGTGGTCACATGGCATCCCACAATGAACGATTTGACGCCAGAAATATATTTTCATACTAAAATGAAATGAATCATTTTAATCAGCGAATCTTGACTTACGTCAACTGCTTAACTATTTTACTTATAAAGTAATAAGACTAAAAGAGTTTTTATTATACACAACAGCTAATATGCACTGAAGAACATGGGTGTCAAGGAGCTCTATGTTTTAGAGAATAAAATGGTTACATATTTAAAGGAAAAAAAACATTATTTTTTTCTTCAATTATGGATTATACTAGAGATTCTGAACTCATGTCAAAATTTGACTGCTCTTTGACATTGCACCCTGTATTTTTTAAGAACTTTGTAAATAAAGAATTTTATATTTGGAGTTGCGATTACACGTATCAGAGATTGACAGACTCATGGTCATTGTATTTAATTAATAGTTATACTTTTCATTGGTAATAGATGGCTCGCCACATAGACACATCGTCTGCAATCTAAGCGGACCCTGGTACTTAACCGGGATAACGCTAGGAAGAAGAAGACCTTTAAAGCTGATTGATAACAGACTGACAGTTTTTAATCTCTTTTACACAGATGGTTTTTGTTAGCTACATTCACTGGATGTTTATATACTGCTATTTTTTTTTTAAATCTTGTTCTCATGAAAATATAATCGTTTAATTATTTATCACTTCAAAATTTAGTATTAAGAGAATATTAACGCCATTTTGTAAATGTACTATTTATCTTTTGTTTTTTCGATTGCCAAAGAAATTCTTTTGGAATTGATTTGATTTAAGTTAAGAAGGCTTTAAAACTGCAATTTCTACAAAAAATGGCTTTAAATGATTGTCTGACTCTTCTATATCTATAGCTATACTTAATATATAAAGCAGAAGAATTTGTTTGCTTGTTTGCTTGAAGGTGCTAATCTCAGGAACTACTGGTCCGATTTGAAAAATGCTTTCAGTGTTATATAGCCCATTTATCGAGGATGTCTATATATCTTCACGCTAAAATTTAATCGTTTTTTTACCTAATTTTACGCGCACAAATTCGCGGGCACAGGTAGTTGAAATATAAAATAAAAATTGTTTTATAGTAACAAATTATCTATTTTAATATTAGTTATGAAGTGATTAATGAAACTAAAATGTTAATGATAATTTATTATTCTTTTGTCTATTTAAATAAAATAACTGTATCTCAGTATTGGATGGAGATATTGAAATAATTTTTAGATTGGCAGATAAAGGATATTGAAACGAAGATATCTATACCATTGACTCACTTTAGACCTAAGATGTAATCATTCAATTTATGATTAAGGGTGTGATATATTAACTATGATGTATTGTGCCAAATTTCATACTCCCCCATCCGCGAAATTTTCGTAAAATGCTACCGAAACTATTCGTTTCACATATTCAACCATGCTCTTGAATAGAGATTCAGTTTATTGGCGAAAACCGCACCAAAATCCGTTGCGTAGTTTAAATCATCTAATCTTATAAGAACGGGAAGCTGGTTCTTATACTATGTAAAGAAGATAGCACTGCCAACCAATTCGATAATTCCAAGCGTTTTTGTTTTTTGTTCATTTTTTTAATTTTATTTAAGAAAAAATACAGTTTCTTAAAACAAATATTCCGCCAAACTATTAATATTTATCGGCAGACTACTGCTCCCTTAATTTAAACTTACTAACACTTAAATACTAAAAAGACTTATGAACTCATTGAAATAACTTAATAACAATCATTCCGTTTCGTGGCTCGAAACATTCTTATCCCAAAGTACCTGCAGGATAGCAAGATGTAATTCTGATAAATACATAAATTCTAAGGCACAATAATAATATAAAACATTTCTTTACATTAATTTTAAGTTTAAATTATTACTGTACTTCCTACGTCGAATTAATAACGTCTGTAAATGAACAGTCATACCTACTTATGACTTGACCTATTTTAATTAATATAGTATAAAGTACAATATATACGTTATGTTGATTATACTCCACACATAGAGATAAAAATATTTTACATGTCGGATGGTTGACTGGTAGAATCCCTTTAGCGTCAACTACGCATTCTATGCAACTTTTTACCATCTTGAAGCCGAGCGATATCCAAGCATCGTTGTTTACTCCACTTTACTTCTGTTCCATTTATTTTGCAAACCAGCAAACCTATAACTTTTCATATATTTAAATGCGAAAGATTTCAAATAGGATTTGCAAGTATAGCTTCTTCTAGCAAGCGTTATCTCAGTCTAGTACCTGGGTCCTCTATGACCTTTCGCTTTTATATATTGTTAGTTATAATAATAATTAAAATTATAAAAGTCGAAGTGTTTTTTAGTCACAAGTTCATTGTAATCTGTGTTAAATTTCTATCAGTATTGCCACCATGATAATTATGACGTTGTCGTTGGTCGGTCGACGAATGTCATTGGTCGGACGTTAGATCGGTACGGCTACGAACCGGCTTCCTACGTAGAAACGGGTCCGCCCTTTGAATTAGAATCGTTAAGGTATTCTGTTTAATACCCGACTCCGCTTTTCGACTTACCCTGACGTCCGCCCGCTTCCAACCTATCCGTAACAGAGTTACGTTTCACGCAGAATGAGTGATGTTCCGACGGGGAGCTGACATTCCGCGCGAAACATAACTGTTGCGGATAGGTTAGAATTTTAGTTTTAATTATAATAACGTGTTAGATATTATTGTATATAGATAAACATATTATTGTATACGATTATTAGATATAATATAATATTTATAGATTTTATAATAGGGAATATATTACGGAGCGCACACCGCTAGTGCCAGTTTTGAGAGCGAATGAGTTCTTTAGAGCTTTTCGCAGAGACCTCGGTGTTCCGAGGGTTTTGCCCTGTAGGTTTCCATTTCTTTACAGTCCAGTAGGACGTGAGAAGGTGATTCTGGTGTGTCCATGAATCCCCTGCAAAGTGGACTATAGGTTACCCCTAGCTTAAATAAGTGTTTCTTTAGTAGGTAGGCAGTGGCCGGTGATGCCGACAGGGATGTTCCAAATTTTGGTGTAACAAGAATGTTCGTGGTATCTCTACTTTATTTGGAGGGACAGAGTATATATAAGCCATACGTAAAAATGTTCTTAGTATATAAAAGTCTTTAAAAAAGGATTGCACAACACATAACCGAACATCACGGCACTTCCGCCCAATAGTGTTCCGTAGCAATCCATTTAGCCGAAAACGTCTAGGAGGCTTGATGATAGTGAAAAGTCATCCTATAGTATAGATGTTTCAGCTTAAAAATGAACGCCACTCCACTAATTAGTTGCAACGCTTGTTTTTGTGTGAGTAGCGTTTTTTACATTTTATTATCAAATTATTAAATAATGGTTAAACAAATCGTGGTCTAATCAGTGGTCCGTATTTGAGTCGATCGCTTGGTTAAATAGCTCTTGCTGCCACCGGGGATAGATGGGTGACCAATTCATTAACTGGTTTATACCTATTTGATATCCGATCTCCTTCGTGTTTCGGAAGGCAAGTAAAACAGTGGGACCCGATTATTCCCGACCCGATATTAGTCGCAAGGTAGTAGAAACCGTGGTAGTTCCGAGGATGACGTCAGATGGCAATCGGCCATCTTAACTTGCCTACAGCCAAATCCTCTGCAATCTAAGCGGACCCTGGTACTAACAGGGATAATGCTAGGAGGAAGAAGATTAAACAAAATAATAATTATACACGTATGACGTTCATAAGTTAAAAAAAAATGAGTTTTAGTTTTGAGTCCATATACAATCAAACCTCTACGTCCGCCTAGTATTCTTTTGAAAATCATACAGCCCTGACGCTTAAATTTATTTGTATGCAATAGATCAAATAATAATCTGGATCCGATGCTGCGACATCAGACTTCAAAGTGGACGTAATTTGTGGGTAATCGAGCGTGTAATAGCATTGGTGGGCGTGGGCCGAGACGGAGCGACGACTACCAATCAACAAGACATACTCCACTGAGCAATGTGGGGGACACGAATACATCAAATCGAATAAGGGAACAAGGAAATGTCTACGTCTTAAAAAATACCTCTCTTCTTCTCTAATATTCTTCTCCAATCGAGTACCGCCGAGTCCTTAAAGAGTATTACAGTGATACGTTTGGAAGAATTTATAATCATTATGTATAAAAAGCAATCTCATCAATCAATCTCTCGCTAAAACTCTGAAATAGCTGAACCATTTTGAATTCCGTTTGTTTTTTGTTTTATTCCCCTTATTTCCGAGAAGATGTAAAAGATAAGAAAGAAAGGAAAAGTCATGCATTTGTTCTGCATTTTTTAATTAAAAAAAATTAAAAAAATGCAGAATTTGTTGTTACTTCAGAATACTTCAAAAAACAAATTACTGACGTGATATGAAAAATTCTTTTTTAGGTTATTTGGCTAACAGCAGACGAGCCATTCGCGCAAGAAAACGTCTGCCGGGTCTGCTAATTATATAAAAACTAATATAAAAGATAGACCACAAGATCTACGATAGTGACACTAAGATTATATTACAAACCCTGTTAGGTGACCCATTCTTTCTAGACAAATAATTTTTTTTTACTAAAGCAATTTAAAACACTTCATAACTGCTATAAAGGTTTATTTTTTAATGCAATTTTAATATACATACGTTATTCCATAACGAAAAGGCTCCCACACCGAGTTCCTTACAGGACATTTAAATGTTATGCAATTTCGAGCACAGCCGAGCGTTGCGTCAGAGGGCACTGAATCCACATTAGCATAGATACAATGAGCGCCATAACCAACTCTCAAACCTTTGAAATTAATGCACATACGTTTTAATACGAAACACGTTCGAGTAATATTCGTCTGCGCTTAAACAAAAGTAACCAATAATGGCACCGAACTGCACCCCTTAAATTTAACTTTGAAATTATCTGAACTCCATAAAGACCTAGGTGTGGGTTGTTAAGTATATGCACAAGTAACGTAAACACTGAATGGCACATTTCTTTAAAGGCCGCACACATCGATATGATTGTTTCAAATGTCAATCAGAGACTACGTCTGGCACAATGGGATGATTGACATATCGCACTGTATATCTTAAGACGCTTTCAGATTAGCGGCATATGACGCACGACATTTTGTAAAAAAAATTTTAAACGAATACAAGTAACAGTTTCCCTATCTATCTCATCAACACATAAAATCCCTAAAGTCCATTTTTCAAAATAAAATATACTTGTATACCGATGCTTTACTCCTTAGCACCTTCCAATCCTTACATTAGTAATATTAATTATGAACTTTTTTTATTACTCTTTCATGTTAAAACTATTAAATGGACTTTAATAAAACTTAACAATGAAATAGCTTATACGTCAGAATAACACAAAGACTATAATTTGTTCAGATATTGTGTGAATTGGATTCCTCTGATTTTATGCGGATGAAGTGCGCGTCGGCCGCTCTGCCTCAGAATTAAATTTCTTATATCTTCTCAGATATTCATTTTAATGATATGCTGTAAAAAGCAATATTGATATGCATATTGTGTACAACGTATGTAGCATATTTAACTCGATAAGATTTAATAAACGTAATATGGTATTCTTAAATATAGATTCGTAAATAGTTCATTATTTTTTTTGTAATATGTAAAAGGTAAAAATAGTTATTGTGGGTATAGCCATATACCATCGCTGATTTTTTTATAGATCTTTTTATGTTATACAATATCGTAAAGCATTATTTTGATCTATCTCGTAAGGCTTAGCTAGCGCACGCAATGTATATGCGTACAAAAATACGTTCTTTACCAAATCACGTTACAAACTATTGAAAGTCTAGGCTTTTATTTTCAATAACATGTATGTTTTATAGATATAAACATTCTCCTTGAATCACTCTATTTATTGGTGGAAACCATATTAAAATCCATTGCTTAGTTTAAAAGATCTAACTCCACGAGTACAAGGCCGGAAACGACTTCATTTTATACTATGTAATGATATATTTATAAGGCACGTTTATAATCGCCTTACACGCCGCGCATCTCGTAGTGACAAGCCATTTTTTTTTATTTTATAAATAAAAACGTGAAATGTTATGCTTATTTAAGGGACTTCAATTGCTTATTTGCTCATCGTATTTAAAAATAACTTATCTTACAGGAAGTAAATTAGTCAAGCAAGTTAATAGGGAAAGGACACATTGCTGCTGTTAACAATCTATAAAAAACAATGTGAGAAACACGTATGTATTTCAACGTATTTTTCGTTTCCGCTGCATATCTTGCCCGACCGTGCGTTCTCGAATCTTTTGAATAATTTTTATTTATTATATATTATTATCAGGTAATAAGGCTAACTAGCTAACATAATACTTGATATATTGTGTTCGAGAACATTTAAAAAGCGATTAGTCTCTTCAAAAGTTCTACAAATTTATATTTTCTTCTAATGTCTTTTTTTATAATTATAGAGAATTTTTCTTTTTTACGTTTATAATATTTAGTTTTGCATAATTTTTAATTTCCTAATTTTGTATATTAACACTGTACATGCCTGTAAAAGTGTTTTACATAATTTAAGGATTCCATAATGTACAACTATTCCAAAATGTGATGAAGAGCGTTTAAAGACACGCTTATATAGAAGTGTTCCGTATCTGATAAGCGTAAGGCGATAAATGCGAAGAATATTTGTTAAATAACTCTAAATAAATTTCCTATTTAGTTTTTAGCTTGTCGTGTGAACATGAAGTCTCTACATTTAATATTTTGGAAATCTAATTAAGCTACGAACTCCTCAGTCACTTATAAAAAAGGTAAACCACCTTATATGAATAAAACTCAAATATTAATGAAGAATAGATTTGTGACACGTTTCCCTCAGATTTTTCTATTTCAGTGACAACACATTTTGTATAGCCAAGATAAAAATTTGAAAAACAAATAAAAATAAACTTCACATTACTAACAACTGGTAGTAAATATTATTTGCAAACTACATTAAAGAAATTTGACAAACCAAATCGTAAAATAACCGCAAAACTTAGGCCTAGTTAAGAAAAAAAACTGCATGAAATAGAAAATGATAGTAAAATTTGTATCGACGTATATAAATTAACAGCAGCTAGTATTATATATTTAAGCAACGAAAACAAAAGTTATAACACATTCCCTTAATTAACGAGAACATTATATTTTTTAGCTACAATTTATGCCGCCGTCTACGCGATCACAATTCATTCGTGTCAGTTCTGTAAGTATTCAAAATATAGGTTCTCATTGTACTTTCAGACGTGATATAATATATGCCATGTCTTCACGAAACGATACATTAGTCAAATATAGTACTTTGGCTATTTACATACTTTCCTTTCCGCCAGACAGAAAGATCGACCTTGACATAAAAACGTGCCGGATTACAAGGTTTCCGTCTGATATGCCAGTACTAATCCTTTTACGTCTACGTACGAATCGATTTTCATCCCAAGTAACGGCCGCGGTAAGCAAATGAGATGAGGAGTCAAATGTAATATTAGCAAGAAGTGAAGTACGGAAAACTAATTTATAAACACAGATACATATATCCGCGAATAAAAGGAGAGAAAGTGTCGCCAAGTTTTTAAAAATCCATTAATGGATGATGCTCCTATTTTGGATTTATTTTATTTTAACTAATGGTGTTGTGCCATTCGGATTATAGTAAGAAATATCATCTACTAGATCTTTAATATATTTAAGATAAGATAAGATAAGATAATTTATTTCTCAAAATTTTTTTACACGTACATCACTGAAACATTACATTGCATGTGGTATTTAAGTGACTTAGTCTTTTTATTTATGGCTCGTTCTAATCGGCCTTTTGGTTTTCAATCTGGAAAATTATTGGGTTAACCTTTATAGATACCATAATATAAAGAAAGTTTGAGATTGTTTAAAATGCAGTCGTTAGAAAACCGTAGGGAACTACTTGACTTACAATTCTTATATAAATTAATTAGAAATAAAATTGATTGTCCTCAATTACTTGAAAAGTTAAACTTTAGGGTTCCAGTTAATTATCCACGCAAGCCGATGCAACCTTTTTGTGCTCCGTTCCGCAGAACTGTACTTGGAGCTTAGCACGACTGGTTAAAACTGTTAGCAAATATAATAAAGAGTCTCACCACAAATTAATTACAATTATACGACTTAATGGAATTATCAATTTTCAGTGTTAAGTGTTAAGAATAAATTCAAAATATCAATAACCGTAATAGTTAAATAAGAACATAATTACTATAAGAATGTAAAGTTTAAGAGTCAAAGTTCTATAAATTCCAACCAATAAAAAACCATCGTTTGTCATATCATTGTGTTTTTTACAGCAAATTAATTTCAATAATAAAGAAATAATTACTACCGAATTACGTTAAAGTTAATAAAAAAAAAACATCTTATTTTGTAAGATTTTATTTTTGGTATAGGTACATACTGAATTCTTTGATATTATAAGAATTATTGACCACATGTGCAGTATATATATTTTTCAATAAATATTTATGTATTTTAAAAAATATCCTTTCCATTTCGAAAATCGTTAAGCTGACACAATATACAGTTTACCTGTAAACAAAGCGGCAATTTTAGTTAATTTATTCTTTTTCTTATAATATGTACGTGATAAGTAACATAGTAATGCGAATAACAGCATAATATAGTCTATAAAAATTGACAATTTCTAATAAAACAGTGAAAAATTTATCTAATCTGTGCATTGTAAAATTAAGAAAAAAAAAAGAGATAATATAATTTCGTATTTTTTTTAAGTCTCGTAATACAACTGAGGTCCGTTTATTACTGTAACGAGTCAGGATCAGTCCGTCCGACGGCGTCCACGATCGAAGACGCCGCCATACCGTTCCTGTATCATCTGTCCGTAACACACGTACTGTAAAAAGACATTTAGTGCTGCTAGAGATGGCCGCTTGGTCGAAATTCGACCACAAATCTTTAGATTTGTTTACTAAGCTTATGTAAAACTATTAATTCTTTGTCTTTGTTACTTTAGGCATATTTATTTATTTATTAAAATAATAGTAATAAATAACATTTATTTTTACATTGAATGATTCGAACACAAACTCATTCGAGTTTGACCGTGATTCATAGCCTTTTGATGTAGAAAAATTCAACCACGGTACTAAATAAAAATAGAAACCGTAGAATAATATGAAATTCTAATTATATATTTAAAACAAATAATTCAAGTCTTTGTTATTTTATACACGCATGAAAATTTTACAAAATAAATGTTAATTATAACAAAGCTCTCCGTTTGAATAGTAGTGTAAAAACAAAATTAAATTACAAAAAATTTAAACTTACTTTCTAAAATAATCATTAGCAGCATAAATTACTTATTTACGTCGGATGGTTTAAGTGTTGATCTACGTTCGGGATCAAAATGTAATCGTTCACGTTTTTTCGCTCCTTGTTCAATTGTATTGTTGTACACAAAATTGTTGGACACAGAATCCATTCTTCGCGAAGCAGCCAATAAATTTATAAACACATACGTATAGATATTACACCCAGTCCGAGACGGGAATTGAACCCGCACCCCCCTAAGCAAAACCCAGGGTCACTGCTAACTGCATCAACGGACCAGCCAAACTGTGCATATGTATCTAACGGATTTTAACCAAACTTTTTTAGTGCGTACGGTCTAAAAATGCACTCCCCTTCAGTAAATTCCATTATTTTAAAGTGTAAAGAAAATTTTAAATGCAACGCTTGCCTTTGTTGTCAGCGATTTGAAAGAGCTGACTAAAAAGGCAATAATATTGACTAGCTTGCGTGTATTGCATCTACTCACTATTTTGCATGAAGAGGTGAATACTTTAGAGGGGCGTGCATATTTAGACTGAACGCACTGTACAGAAATATAAATCCAAAAACGTATGTCCTGCACAACAACAGCCTTAACTGGAGCAAAGCCACGGTACAAAAGTACATACAAATAACTAGTTATATATCAAAGAAATTCCTGGGAAGATATTGTGCTCAGTAAGTTTAAGATTGTATAAATTTATGACGACAGCGTTTTTACGACTGCAGTGTCGGTTGCGTTTACAAATTGAAAAGTAATAGCTAGTTTAATGCACTTCTGAGATGAGCGTGAGAAAAATTCTTAGCTCAATCTATCTCTGTTTATTTCTTACTTCTTAATATAATGGTCTTAAGGTCCATCCATAAATAACATCACCCGATTTTATTTATCTAAGAACCAGCGGTGAGGTCACTTGAGTGACTATCGACGCCCTTGCACAACTGCAACGCCATGGGCTCGCAGATGCGTTGCCGGCTTTTGAGGAATGAGTATGTTCTTTTCTTGAATTGGGTGAGGATTTATGGATGATTCGAAATTTTTTAACCACTTCCCCAACTCGTCCTTATCGTAGGTTGTCACATTTTCGAAACCCCCTTGATTTCACAAATTTCTTAAATTTTATGCATGCAGTTTTAATTATTTTGTAATACTTTTCATTTTGACATGTGACGTCATTAAGGTTTGTTTCCCTCCGTCCGTTGTCACACAGTGTCGCATTTTGACGGTGTCGTACCCCCCTTTAACGTGACGTTTAACGTGAGCCCTTGTCACACAAATATCAATTCGTTATTTAATTTGAACAAAAAGAACGTTAAATTTTGCAAAAAATATCATTGAAAGTGAGTAAGTATGTACCAGCTATTAAATTATCAGTTTATATAACAAAGGGGCAGGCGGTTCGTCTGGGTCCCCACTGACCATGGGCATGGACAATTGCCCTACCAGAGAGTCCCCATATGCGTTTCCGATCTTTAAAATATCATATACTTATGAACCACTTGAAGAATAAAACTTTCATACCTGTTCTGCATTTAGTAACGTAGGTAGGGACCTTCACTTATATCTGTATGGTTAAAACACAAACCACTTATAGGTATAACTGTGAGAAGTCCCGGAGTATAAAGAAGCCGACAGAATAGGTATATTTAGATCATAAAGTGGTTTATTCCCGTATATTCCTGTTCAACTAATTGGCCCTTTAATAATTTTCCTAATAGCGTAATAGTAATTATGGGTAATAAAATTAAATAGAGGCTGCAATTTAATTTTCCCCTTCAGGTAATAAAATAATTTAATTTACAATAATTTTACTGACCCGTTGTATCGTAATCAGTGTCGATCACTACGTTAAGCAGGTCTTTCCGCGGCCGAGTGATAGATTTACATTCCAAAAAAGATTTTTAAAATATCCGACCTCCTCCGTGTTTCGGAAGACTGAGTCCAGATTAATGTCACTGAGTGATATTAGTCGTGAGATTGTAGAGACTGTGGGAGTTTCGGGGATGACGTTAGACGGCAGTCGGTCATTTTAAGTCGCCCCACAGCCACATCTTGTGCAATTTAAGCGACCCTTGGTACTATACCGAGATATCTCCATGTAGAAGAAGAGAGATATGCACTTTTAGAATTAATGCCAAATAATAAAAAAAATTGGCGTAAAAGTCAATTCTATAATTTGCAAAAAAAAGAGATTCTGTCCCATAGAAAACTCCCTTTTTTTGAAGTCGGTTAATAAGTTTTAAGAAATTCTGTAAGGTATGTTACACACTACACACTAATATACATTTATTAAGTAATTAAAAAACGGATTAATTTAGGCAGAAAATAAAAGACCAGAATAACGCTAAGAAAAAGAAGTATTTAGTGTCGCCACTTCGGATTTCCCTATTCTAACCCTGGATAGAGCCGCGTTAAACTAGCTTGTTTTGGCAGTTATTAAAGTAAAGAAGTTATCTCAACTTTAGACATTTAACATTAAACAAAGCGTGGAAGTGAAAACGAATCGTGTATCCGAATTATGCACTTCACACTTCAGCTGTTTAAGACAGGATGTCGGTGTGCTCATTCTTGTTTTGGATTTAGAAAGGTTACACTAATTTATTGCTAAAACTGTATTGCTCAGGTTTTTAATCGAGGTTGGAGTTTGGTAATTAGCGGGGCGTATGCGATAGGACCTTGCGAAATATCCGGTATAGAATACTCCAAGCTATTGTATAGAATCCATTGTGGATCCATCTTACAATGTGTGCCAACCGAACTAGCTTTTCAACTTGCAAGTGTATAGGACCCATTGTACTAGGCTATCGCGATTATTCTATAGAAGTAGACTAGAGTTTATCTGTAGGTACGTTAGAAATAATTTATTGTCTATGGATTTTACTCGATGGTTTTGCATGTAACTTTAAAAGCATTCAAATGATTTTTCTTTCTTTCAACTACGCACTCATTTATTACTCACTACAAAACCGATTACAAAGGACTTATTTTCTGCTTTGAACCCAAAATAGTTCAGAAATGTATGAAATGAAATTCATGCAGGTAGCCATGGATACCTACGATAGCAATTAGAGTAGCCAGTAGTAGTCGTAGCTACGCTTCTAATCGCCAAACCGTCGCCAAATAAGTTATCTTTCCTGAATTTTACTATAAATTGTTTAGATACGTAAGCGACGACGTCGCCATATGGCGTCTCGGTGAGGTAGGGTTCTTATGGACCATATCCAAAGAGTAAATTAATATCTTCCTAAACTAAGAAGAAAATATATCGCTCAAATGTCAATAGACAGATCGTATTTCATAAAAAATGTTTTGATTGAACCTTCCTAAAAAACAACCTTGGTTAAGAGGTTATTTAATCCATCCTTATAAAAACGTCATACGATATGTCAAATACGAAGTTAATATATTATTACTTTTTAAAAAACTTTTGGCAGGTCTGTTTTATATTGCAAGTATCCGCTAAGAAACGACTTTGGCAAATGGTAAAATAAGTCCGTATTTTGGAAAATAAAAAACAGGAAAGTTAATTTATATACTTTATTGCCATAGGTACATTATTAAGTGCTCTACCTCACCGAGACGCCATGGCGACGGTTACGTATGCAAGCAATTCATATTAAAATATAGGACTGGTAATTCACTTCGTGATGGTTTGGCGACGTCGCCATATTAGAAGCGTAGCCACGGTTGCTATTGGCAACTCATTTGGCAACCCCAGATATCCATGGTTACGTAGCCGCCGACGTCGCCGTGGCGTCTCGGTGAGGTAGGAGCCTAGCTTCCTCGCTAAAGTTTTGTCTGAATGAAGTATCTTTTTCTTCTTACTATAAATAACGCGTTACGTTGTTTGTCCGCGATGAACTCCTAAACTACTGAGCCGATTTTAATCAAACTTGCACACCGTGTGCAGTTAGATCCAACTTGAAAGATAGGAGAGCTTACATTTAGGCAGGACAACGTCTGCGGGATCAGGTAGTATTATATATATTATAGTATAATATAAATGCGTTATAAGAGCACCGTGTTATAGGGAGAGTTACAGTATATTATGTGTATGTTATTTCAGCTAGTTACCCTTCTATGTATGGCCACAGATCTTCCCAATATACTATATTGCCCGTACAGAGACAACTGAGTTTCGTTGTAAAAAGTGGTGTATTTCTTTAAGTCATCCAAAAGACCGTACTTCTCACCAAGGTCGCCCAGCTCATATTGATCTGCAGTTCCTGTTGAAAAACAACAAAAATGGCAATTTTGACATTTATACATTGATGAAATCCGGCTACAGACACGAGAAAGTATGACTCATTGTCACGTTCCGCCTGAACCGTGAGTGTAAGCGAACAAGTGCGAAACAAGCAATAGAGAGACCCGATCGGCATAAGCGTTCGGCATTATCACGTAACATTATCGTTCGTAAACCGTCTTTACAGACAATCATTTTTTTTTAAATACAATAAATTGTCACACTTTCACGAGTACTTGTTATTTTCTTTGCGATATTTCACCACTTTTTCCAATAGTAGACTTAGTTGTGTCAGTCTAAGGCTGAATTGCTTTAACCTCTCGTGCAATTAGGTTATTCCTGTATCGAGAGACAGTCTATGCAAATCTACAAATCAAGTCTTGTCTAAGATATTTTGTTTTAAAAGTTAAGTTAGTTTAATTTTCATTCATTTTACTTTTTACTCAGCTATATCAAATTTCCTAAAGATTAGTTTCCCGTACAATCCATATAAATGGATTTTGATCGTTACGCTAACATTTTAATCTAAGTAAAAAAAATGTCTTACCCTTCGTGGTAGGTGGGCTTAGCGTTTTATTGACATGGAAGGGATTGTACGTGTCATATATCGTGGTCTTCTCACATGGAAACTCCAGCTCCTTTTCTATAGGCGTCTGAAATTAATACAATTTATTATTAAGGAAAAAAGGGAGCCTTGGCTATTCTAAACTATTAAGCATACAGATAATTCTCCACTATACTCTTCATAAGACCACAGCCAACAAGACTTTTCGCGTAGTTTCTGATAGGGGTAGTAGCAAGGCTGCTAGAGCTGCTAAGGAATTACCTAACAAGTTTATATGTAGCTTCTTTTAGGCATGACGTAATCTGGTTTCCCACCTTACTTATATAAAAGAGGAAGACGAAATAGTCACTTACCATATGTATTTTATAATTCCTCATATCCTCGTCTAATCCTTCCAGCGTAACTTGAACGTTGGTGATGTCGTATTCGGACTGCTGAGTCAGTTCCAACTTGCCTTTTAGTCCTATTGGATTTCCATTCCCAAACCAGTCTTGCACCACGGCTTTTCGACGATGAAGACCATTAACACTAGAATAATAACCATATTTAACAGACAAATATGTAGAAGTTCCTCGAAGAAATAGGGTTACTAGTGAATAGAGTTACTAGAGCTCTCTGGAAAGATGAGGTAGTGGGGTCTCGAGAATTACCATAGTGTTCCCTCGCAATTTGAAATGAGATAAGCACATGCGTTTTCTTATTTAGAGAAATGTACACTGTGAAGATACATATTTTGTTATATTATACGTATTAAGTAAATTTGAGGAACATTTATTGTTATTCATCAGTAAGTGTGTCAATTCACCCACTGATGATGTGCCTATATAGTAAATAGTGCAGACATAACTAACGTCACTTTATAGTTGTAAATAATATATAGTGATAGAGTAGACATAAAGATACATTGCCCGTTGGCGCAGTTGGTAGTGCTTCTGCTCTGGGGTTGTGGATTCGATTCCTGACCCTAGTCTGGGTGTATATGCATGTAAGTATATACTTATATATCTAAAAAAAATGTATACCACTCGGTTGTAACTTATAACATTGGTATTAAGTTTTGCCTTAGGAACAGATAACCGAGTGTTTATAGTCTTATCCTCATCCCTCATCCACAGCCTTTTCGTTCCCACTGCTGGGCAAAGGCCTCTCTCCGTTGTACCATTCTCTATGGGCTTGAGCTAATCTGGACAAATTTCGATCCGCGACGGATATTATGTCGTCGACCCATCTAGTTGCTGGACGACTAATACTCTTCCCTAGCCTCAGCCATCACTCAGTCACTGCCTTACTCCACTTGTCGTCACTTCATCGGGCCAAGTGTCCTGTTTAATTATTTGATCCACATTACAGAAGTTGTACTCACATAGAGCACGCCATACGTTCGCCTCGTGCCACTGGTCCGTGATCGTCATAGATGACCAGGGAGCGTCTCATGATCGAGCGCTTGCCAGCCAATGCGATCGACGTATCCGTGAACAGTCGTCTCGTAAGCCGAGCACTGTCTAACTTCTTCCCAGCAACGGCCAGCATACCATGCCTTTAAAGAGGGAGAAATTTTAAAATATAAAGATCAATATTTCCTTACGCCGGAGCCAATATAGCTTCATCTAGGTGATCATGTAGTGTGGCTAGGGACTTTGTGTAACGTCACGAAGTTTTGTAGAACTTTGTAGAACTTCAAGGTCAAAATGTACAAACACTTTGAGCTATAGACATAGCTCAAAGGCTTCGGTATTAGGAAAATTGAATTACTTTACAAAAAGCCGCGGCCACAATTCTACACTACCGACACCGCCTTCAAGGCGCTGCACTTATTTTTGTCGTAGCTTGAACCGTCATCAGGTGATAGATTCATCAGAGACTTTATGAACAATAAAGTCTAAGCCCACTTCAATCGTTTCAGTTGATTAATAAGCAGCTTTGAATACTATTGATATTCCATGTATAAATAATATCGTGCTAACGAGATATTCAACTTAAATCATTCAATACTGAATCTTAGGTGTACAAACATACGTACATACACATAAAGTTAAAGGGTCTTGTTTGCAATTTCGAAATTATATTTTGTAATAATTGCATATGTATGTATGCATATATATGTACATATGTGATAACAAAAATGTAAGGTAAAACATTTTGTCTGTCTGTTTGTTCCGGGTAATCTCCGAAACGACTTCTCAGATTTGCGCGGGATTTTCATTGGTGGATAGCTAAGTTTAGAAGGAATAACATAGGCTCCTTTGCTTTTAGCTAAGGAATTTGAGAGGCGCTCAAAAAATAGAAACGTTCAACATTTAACAAAATCACTGAATTCGCGAGGACGAAGTCGTAGACATCAGCTATTATTTGCTAAAATTGATGTGTGATGCTTATAGATTCCAAAACGGCTTGAACGATTATGAAAAAAAAAACAGGCAATCATCTGAATAACCCTACAGGAAGATATTTAGTAGCGATCAAATAAACGGAATTCCTTCCTAAACTTGTAACTACTAATTTATTACAAATTAATTCGAGTCTTGCCATTAAATCTGGATTCCCTTACGAAATCGAAACGGAGCTACCTACATATACGAGTATAGGTTGACTGGTGAGACACGATACTTGAGGATCTGATATTTGATGATCATATATGACAAAAAAAACATTAAATGTAAATATTAATTAACTACTAAGTGAGATTAAGAGCAAAATTAACTAATTATGCACGGAACGCATGGATATACTAGCGTGGACGCACGAGGATGGCTTTTCCTCCACACTTTCGTCCTGGCTTAGGACAGGCAAAATACCTATTTCACTAATAACTTATTCACATATTTGTTTAAAAAGTATAGCCAAAAAATTAAGTCATTAAGCTGGGCATTTGCATTTACGAACTAACTTTTTCGAACAGCAAATTAACCGCAGAACGTAAGGCCACACAATTTAATTTTAAGGAAATTTGGTCAAAAATTATGTACCTATTTTTATTACATAATAATAACGAGAATCGAGTATCGAGTACCATCCTTAAGTCTAAGTGCCACACCAGACACCTGTTTATGTAAAAATTTAAATTATGTTAATTATTTTCAAATGGCGTCTTGCCATATTTTTGATTTCTTCCTAGAACGATAGGTAAGTCCACTTCAAAGAATGTTCCGGGTTCAAGAATTTATTTCTGGGTCGAACGAAAATATTTGTATACTTTCTATGGAAATAGACTAATTACATCTGCAAATGTAAAGCCATGCCAAAGCATTCATACCTAAAAGTTAATTTGAAGTACACTATGCATATGCTAAATTATAAGAGAACTTTGCATTGTTATTTCGTATATATCACTATGTATTTTACGATTCGGAGAATGACCTTTTACTTTTCGCTTATTGAATTGCTTATTATAGTAGAAGAGAAATGCAAGTAGTTTTTTTAATCCTTATTATAGTTTAGAAAGTAGTTGTGGTTTTTATAAATAATTTTTCACTAATAAACCTGTGAGCCATCCCTGTCTCACTGCTGAGTAACGGCTTCTTCCAATTTCTGCCATCCACAGTCTATTAAAAGTATTAGATTTTATTCTATTGTGACTGAATAATAATTAATGTTATTAATTATGTGAGTCTTCATTAATATGCACTGCATTCAGCTTGAATTATTTTCTTAGGTCTATCTGCAGATGAAAGAGCCAAGCTCTGATACAACACCGGAGAAGACACGAGACGGTTTTCGTTCATCACGTGTGAAATATCCTGGGATCTCACCTTGTGGTAAAATCCCCAAGTCGACACAGCCCTTCCAGGCCTGGTCTGCAGTAATGTTCTGGGTGTCGGGTATCCACGTCCAAGCCCTGTTGTTGGAGCACGCGTCCTGCACTCAGACATCTTCCCGTCCAGTTGTAGTAATCCTTGCCAGGTGGGTTTTCATGTATCGCCCAGCGATGTTCAAATGTGTTATTCACATTGGCGCCATCAGCGTGTACCTTGGAGTAAATACAACAACTTTGAGCACATGCAATACTATAGCAGATTATTGCACCTAGTGGAAAGTTTAATGCGCGAATGGTATGTTGGAGTTCGAGCGAACGCGAGAGCACTAAAATAACACAAGAGCATTGATTACACACTTAAGCAAGGTGCGTAATCTACTTTTCGATCAACTACATCGCTGTCTATTTCCATTTTTTTTTTTTAACTTTTCTTGCTAAATGTGTAATATCAAAGTTCAACAACGCTACAAAGTACGAAAAAGACGATTTCATATATTCATGTAGAAATTACCATGCTTTCTATAATGACTGTGGTGTCTTCCCAAGGCCTTTCCAGGGGCTGCCGGAATATGACCCTACCGACGATGGGGTAACGGAAGATCACTTGGGCTGAACTCATCTGAGTCTGGTAATCTGTTCCATATTCGTAAGGTAGAATCGTGGCACAGAGCTCCCGTTTCGGTGGTCTCCTGTAGGACATCACTTAAAATTATATACCTTATTTTATGGTCAAATCTATATACCGGTCTCTGGGCCGACTTCAATGGTAAATAATTAAAGTTATAAGGAATAACATAGACTACATGACTTTCAGCAAATAGGCTCTCGCGCAAAAATCTAAAAGCCCCAAATTGAAAAAAAAATTTAAGTTTAACTGTAACAGTGTAAGTATTTCTTATCCATCTAACCTTGTCAAAACCAATGCTCTGTGCAAAACACTGTGCCGTCCAGACAATGGCAAAAATATATCCCAGTAGGCACCGCTAAGCTCATTCACCAGTCCGGGTAACAGGTATTTGTGATTCAAATATTCCGTACGATCTTTGTACTTTCCGAGCAGGTCCCCAACAGGATATTGATCTTGTGTTCCCATACCTGAATAAGAAAAAACCTTTAAATACAGGATGTGAAGCAAAGTGACAATTTGCACCAGATTTGAGCTAAAACAACACAACAAGGACAAATAGATACTATATTCTAGGTTAAGGGTTCGTAATAATGTGAGAAAATCTTAGTCACACTGGGAGAAAGAGTTCGTCTCCTGGATAGAGAGAGAGGAGAGAAAGAAAGGGTCTCTTTCTCCAACTGCACCAGAAGTGTAAAGAAGCGACAACTTCAGCGACACTACTTAACTTGCAACTTATTTTTACTGCAACACCTCCACTGAGAAAATGCTCTATTCCATTGTTTCAGTGAAACAATACATACCTGGAGGAGGTAAATTCTTCAGATCCACTTCCGTTGGATTATATAGACTCCCTGTTGTGTTACACATGTTATCCCATAAATCTGCATCAAGGAGCTTGGGAGGAAGTTCTCTGATGCTGTACTGCGACATGGAGCTCACAAAACGTAGGTTGGTCTCGTAATCTTGGTCTGCGGCTCCCAATTGGAAGTTAGCCCAAGTGGGATCAAATGGAGAACGTTGGGTGAATTCTACCATACCACGGATGCCGTCCATGTTAATAAGAGCTCTAAAAAAAATCATATTGTAATGTACATAATTACACTTCTATAAAAATAAACCTCCCGTCTGTTAGCCATGTCCATTACGACATTAACAAAGGCTGAATTAAACACACCATTTCTATTTAGAAAAAAAAATCCATTTGTCGTTCAATCCCACCGAACTACCGTCGCAGGCACAACAATCACTGGTTTTAAGCCTAGAAGTATAAACCCTTAAAAAAAAGAATGACTCACTTGGTACTCTTCGGCGGCAATGGTCTTAACTTCGCGCAAGCCAGAAAACTATCAGAATGCCTGTTATCAAATATCACTACATAGAGATTCCTTCTCGTCGCTTCCATATCGTTCCTCAAGATGTTCAGAACGTCGTCCTTGTAAAGTTTTTTAATTTTTTTCTCATTTGCATCTGTGGCCACTTTTATGAGACCCAAACGACTATCTAAGTCACCCACGCTCATTCCATCGCCACTATTATCGGGATCAAATACCAGCTGGAGTACGTTACAGTTGTCCTCGTGACTACCTTTGTCCGAATCAAAAATATCCGTCACAAACAGCTTCCACTTATGTTCCGTAAAACCCTCCCTCACTTTAACAGCTTTAGCGTGATACAGATCAGCTTGGATATAGGAATCTGTTTCATCAAACTCGCGAGCCGCTAGCCACCTGAAATTAAGCGTCCCTGCAATTGGAGCTGTAAATCTTGCCACAGCATATTTTTCATACAGCTTATCCGTTGATAGAATCGAGGCACATATGGTTCTGTCGCCTTCAGCTGTTTCTAGTAACACACTTTTACCCCAAAGACCAAGCGGACCCGTGAGGGAGTTCTTGCTTTCGAATTCCGCATGGTCTTTACCTGGAATTATTAGGTAACCGAGCTCTTCAGTCAGGTCGATTAATTCTTGGCCGAGGTTTTCAACGGAACATCTTTGGTTCGTCAAATCTCTGTAGTCTACGGGGAATTCATGGATTGTCCACCTCCAGACTCCGTCGGGGTATTGCAGCGTTGGTTTAAAGTTAGTCCTGATGCTGATAAGGGTGTCGTTTTTGTGGGAAAATTCAATTTCACCGTGCAGTCCATGTTGGGAAATGTATGCGCGTAATACGAGACAATTGATTTCTGAAACATAATAATACTCATTTATTGTGTATTTTACTTTAATTGTTTAGGAATCTGTAGGCTGAGAATTTCCCCTGAAGTGATATTTAATACATCATATCAGACGCGTTGATATATCTTTTTTAATTATTTAAATTAGATATGATTTTTACCACCAAAGCAAACTTAAAAGTAAACCTATTTAAATAACATAGAAATATCATTTACGCAATTCTTAAAAAAAAAAACAAACGATAACGAACTTCTTTTAAGTAACCTTTAATTTTAAAGGAAAAGTAACCTTTCAAGCTATTAATAAATAACATAATAACAATTAACACAATATTGAACAAGCGATATCATTGCCAATGCAATTACAAATTGTCGTTTCACTTTCCAATGAGAGAAACATTCATGCTTAAATATTTCTTAAGTCCTAGACACAAACCCTAATATTGCAAATCAAAACGTGTTTGCTACATATTTTAAAATATAGAACAAAAAAATGATCCTTTATTATAATAGTTTAAGGACTTAAGGAAGGTCTGTTTTCTGGTAAAACTTATTTGAAACAAGATGTTGAATTATAATGCTGTGATTACTAACCAATATTTAAAAACACTAAAGAAAAGACACAAAATAACTTTGGTATATGACTACTTGATTGGCACATTGTCGTTACTTTACATTTTAACCACGAACTTGGAAAACACTCCGCGGACTGAACTCATGTCTGCCTTTGCTTAAGTGAAAGGCGTTGAGTCAATGGATACAACTTAACGAGCGAGACGAACATACTGTTAGACAGAGATAGGAAGATAATACGTAAACGTAGTACCGGTAATGCATATCAACTTTGGTATTTGGCGGATGTTGTTTTTTCGGCGCTATTTGTGGGATTTACGATGTTCTAATAATATCCGCTTAATCCATGTTAACTTTATAGTGTAAATAAAATTCAGGATTCCTATTTTCTTTTACATTGAAAGAAAATAGGAATCTTGAATTTTATACAATACTTCTTTCGAATCGTTCTCGTGAAAAATTAATTCTGCCAACAATACGGAATGGTTAGACCAGCAAAAGGTAGCAGGTTAAAACTTCTTCTGAATTAATTGCGATACAATGGTTTTTCTGTACGAGTCCCTAATCCTTTCCTTAAAATTAAAGTGACCTTTGTCATTCCTTGGTGCAATTGCGAACGCAAAAAGGAAAGTTGGTAGGCCATTGCTTCGTTTTAAGGATTGCGCCAAGAGAGACACGGCTGCTTTTAAAATCAATCACCGCAACCGGGTGAAATTCGCGGAACAGTGAATCCTGTCATGGAGGGTTACAAATATTGCAAAGACCGAATTCGAGTTACTTGCTGACTAGAGACTTAGAAGACGTTGACGTGACACCTATCGCATACTTCTCTTGCCGAACCTTCGCTAAGACAATTGCGCTGCACAGAAACTACACAATTTCTCTGTGGAATCAGTTGTATTTCCGTACAGATGTGAGTTAGAGACCTTCAAGAAAAGAGAATACTCCTTTCTCAAAGGCCAGCAACGCGTCTGCGAGCGCTCTGGTGTTGCAGTTGTCCATGGGCGTAGTCACTTAGGTGATCCACCTGCTTCTTTGCACCTTGCTTTATAAAAGAAAATTAACTATCGTTCTTTTTATATCCACAAAAAACGGCGTAACTCTCGCATTACACCATAAATAAACTGAAACACAATGGCCAAAGCATAATGACGCAATGGCCAAAGGTATGTCATTCCCAGGACCGGCCCTCCCATAGGGCGAACGGAGTGGCCGCTCCAGGTGTCGAAACCCAGGGTGGGTCTCAGCAATTGGGCGACACTTAAGATGCGATTATTTTTAATATATTTTACTAGCTGTTAAACCACGAAAACTTTACTTTAAATACTCTTTTACTTTTCTTTACGTAATTTTTTAAGTATTTGGATTTTATGAGCGCTATGTTTTTGATAGATCACGCGTTTTTCGTGCCATGTATGTATAGTTGTCATAGGTAACGGCGGACTGATACACAAATGCCTTTTTAAATAAATATAAATAAACCCTAATATACATATACATCCAGACTGGACGCGGGAATCGAACCCACAGTCCCATTTGATGATGACAATGGCAATGATTTTGCCTTGCCATATAAAAATGGCAATTATTACGCTTACCTTAATGCTTGTGTTATAGGTAACAGCCGCCTGTTATACACAAATATTTTTATTTTTTTTAAATATATAAATACATACCTAAATTTGGTATGTTCTAGAAATGCACTAGGACCAGTCATCCTATTTATTTTTCTTAGCTCATTTAGGCTATCGCGTTGCTATATGGCTGTGTGGTTTAATGAATATGCTATGGCTATGACTAATGAATTTATTTAGTCACCCGAAATAAGGTCATCTTTCTTGAATTCTAGGAATGACGTTTGTGTAGTCTGTATGGTAATTTAAAATACAATAACAAGTTGCTGTTTATACCGTCTCGATTGACTGAATTGAATTTTTAAATTTAAGGTTTGAAGACAAATAAAAGTTTTTTAATATTAAGACCATATTGAAACTTTGATGGACATAAACATAATACAAAGATGTGATTTAGTAACATACATCCTTTAAAAGTTACATTTTAAAGGATTTTATTATTTTTGGAATTAACCTTAATTAATTATCACAGGTACAATTTAAATATGTACGCTCATTCGATTCCAAAACGTATTAGTAACACAGATTTGAACTATCGATCAGGGTGGGCATCATTTTGGCAAAAATAAGGACTTAGTTATTAACTTGGTAGGGTTGTCTCCACGGTTGAAGATGTCGGATATATTATAAATAATTTATTAAGAGCAAAAATTTCTAAGCTTTAAGAATAATTTTTACTTATGCATAAATAAAACATAACAAAAAAACATATACTTAGGTTAATTAAAACTTTATACGGCGCTTTTGAGAGAGTCTCCGTTTATATTAATTATGAAGAGTTATCGCTAATAGAAATATTTTTTTATTACTTCAGTTCTAAGTATTATCCGCAACGTAATTAGCTGTGTTATGGTTTATGTGTAATAATATATACGTACCTATATATAAATACGTGAAGACAAAACTTTCGCCGAGTATCGACCAGCATATATAATACTACCCCATAGTTAGAATGTATCATTCATACAACTAAATAGTCAACGGTGATATAGATATTCTTAATTATAAGTTTTTGTTTTGTATTATTTGGAAAAAAAAATAGTACATTAATTCGTTTTATCTTGTATGATTAAGTCATGCGCATATGCAATTGCATATGTAACTTTGTTACACTGTACTACCATATTATAGGGTTACAAATGTTATTTATATTGTTAATTACTTACGATGGCACAGCGACCCAAACCGAATCTTGACCACGGAGAATTGCCACTTCTGTCGATCCTGTGCCTACTCATGCCATTGAAGGGCTAGAACCTGGCTTAAGTCCCCTTCGACTTGATCTCTTCATCTGTAATTGGGTCGGATATTTATACTGTTTCGGTTGTCTAAATAATATTAAAAACAAGTACTGGGACATCGTTAAAACCGGGATCATTGCAACAGGTCACGACCCACAGTAATGAAGAAAACGACGTAGAGTGAGAGATGTTAAAGAAATTGGTAACCCTATGAAGGGCTAGCGCGTCTAACCTAATATTGAGTCCATTACACTTAGAATATCGAAGTTGGAACCAGACGGCATGGGGACACACAGTCGAAGACTGAATTAACGATTGATAAACTAGTTATATTAAAATGATAATTTATTTAGCCTTAGAATTTTTATTCGAATGTTTTTATGTGTTTAATTAAAATTAAACACGTAGAAATGTTATGTGTATATTTTTTTAAAGACTTATAAAACATTTAGCAAATATGAAAACCGATCTTTATTCGTTGCTAGATTATAAATATAAGGAAGTTAGTTAAATTTATAAAATGAAACTTACAATATTCAAACGAACGGAAACCTTTTATACTAGGTATATGTATGTACATGGAATTTAACAAATTCATTCATTGGAAGTTACATTTCGTGGTTCTAAAATTTACCTACAAGTTCATTACCGTCCAGGATATCCCATAGAAATTGGATATTTTTTTCAAATATATGCACACGCGAGATAAAAGCAAAAATCTCTTGGTGAGGTGAAAAATGACATAGAGAACTTACAAAAACAATCGAACGTGCTGGATCTGGGCTGAGTGCTTGTAAACTGAATTCAGCTTTGTCAATATTCGTTTTTCATATCTGATGGAATGTCTATTTTAGGGGATGTGCCCTTTTGCATCGCACCTATTAGAATAAAAAAGAGGCGCTTTTAATCTTCCTTTGATAAATTTATTTGCCATCCTCTGCAGTGTTTGCTCAGTGGAAATTCTAATCTAGTTGACCTTTGGTTTACATGGAAATCTTATCATATGGGTTCGGTTTCAGAGTCCTATTGAAATATGATCACATAAACAACACAATGCATATCGTATACACATTTCTAAGGTCAGATAAAGTAGAAATTTAAATAATGAAAGCGTACTCTGTAATGAAATAAGACCTTAATATCTATATCCATATGTATAAAGCTGAAGCGTCTGTTTGCTTGAACGCGTTAATCTCAGGAACTACTCCGATTTGAAAAATTGTTTCAGTGTTTGTTGTATTTTTTTTTTAATGGGTATCTTAAGATATGTAATGTTATAGAAGAGCTGGGCCGCCCGCCACAAGTACTAGTAATAGTTACTTATAGGGTTGGCCCCAACACCCTGTACTTAGACAAATAAACTATTTGAAAGAATAAATATTTTTATATTTGTATTTTTTTTTGTTATATAGCCTATTTATCGAGGGAAGCTATAGGCCGCTATCATCACGCTAAAATTGAATCTATTTTTTTTTATTTTGGTTGAAATCGCAGACATGGCTAGTTGTATATAAAAGAAAACAGAATTAATGTATCAGTTTGTGACTAAAATGAAATTTCCTTCACTTAATATATATATTCGTGTACCTATAGGTACGACATAAAATAATTCCCGTTATAAAAATCCTTTTTTTTTCTTAAAATTTGTTTATTGTTGATCAGTGTGTCTGTCAGTGCTTTTGTTACCATTAAACCGATTGTGACGAGACTTTTACTGTTAGATAGCTAATAGTATAAGGAAAAAAATAAGTTACTTATTTTTACCTAAGATTTTTAAAATTCCGTAGAAAGACATCCAAATCGAAAAAATCCAACGTGGACAAACAGATAGTAAATCTAAATATTATATAAATCATATGATTATAACGAAAATATGATCACATAAATGGATTAGATATTATCAAAATAATCATACGCGTTGATCATATCTATATGATGGACGGTTGGATATAGTACTTGTTTTGGTATTGAAAATTCAATAATTTGTATGTATTTTGATGTTGATATCTGTGTTATTGATATTTAAGTAATGATGTCGTCTAATGGCGTTTGTATCGGGATATGACTCTATTAGATGTAATCTACATATGAAAATAAATCCGTAATTCCCTTGAGCTTGGCATAACTTAAGAAGTAAGAACGGCTGGATCAATTTGTGTGATGTCTTAAAAAAACTAAAAATTTATGTTGTTTGCCATATCGCTTAAATGGAAAGATATACAATTTATCTTGTGCTAGGTGTTTCCCGCGAATTCGTCCGCATAAAATTAAACTAGCTCGGGCCCTATTGAAACATCCGTTCTGAGCGGATGTTTATTAATATTGACTACATCCCTATCAAAGTTCGTCTTTATACGTCACGATATTTTCGAGCCTTCTTGATAGGTCTTTTCGCTTTTATATGCATACTACTTGCTGCTTTTATATACATACTACTTGCTGCTTTTATATACATACTACTTGCT
>JANCMC010033613.1:13750994-13806873 GCA_024363005.1 Charaxes varanes
ATTAATGAAACGTAACGATCATAGCAAAACCTATTGGGCCATGGAAGTAACAATACGAGGAAACTGTTAAATCTAAAATTGAATCAAAGTATTGACGAGTGAATTTAGCGCACTGAAGCCAATGATCCTGTTTCTATGTTTAGAAAAATGAATTCATAAAAATGAATACACTCGAGATGTATTTTTAAGTTACATTGAATGCTAAAACGTTTTGTTTTATATTGAAATATACTTTCTATTGGTAGGTTCTCTATAAGTATAGTCTCTGTAAGTAGGTTCTTTGACCTCAATAAAATTCTATATCGTGTTGTTTTTGGCGTATTTCTTAACAATTGGCGTATTTCTATCACGCGTTTCAGTTCCTATATTTCTTTTTTTTGCATGGTTTTAGCTGTTGGTCCTATTAGCCTCGATAGCGTCACTGGGAAGGAAAGGGAGGGAGGGGAAGAGGGTCTTCAATTTCTGAATTAAAAAATAAACTTTCTGAATTAAACTATATTGACTATAGACCTGGAGTCACGGTAATGACCCCCACAACGAGGCAAACGAAGCGCTTGGACACTACCTAAACGCTTATTCGTTTTTAGAACCTTCATAAGTTGGAATTAGATTATGCCAGATAAAGAAAATTCTCTGTATATAATGCTAGTACTAAACTTATTATAATATTTTCCAGAAAAAAAACTCTGACAAAGCTCTGTTACGTAGATAGGTATTTACAAATGATATTAAATATAAACAAAGTTACAAATCAAATTAAAATTCATTTCTTCACTTAGGTTTCTTACAAACCCTTGTGGCATATTTTTTTAAATAATGGACGACATTCTGGTGATAACATTTTCCACTTTGCGCTAAGTCACAAGTGTTCTGCGCGCCCTAGTCTGAGAAGAGGCCACAACAAACCGAATCTGGTATATTTTTCGTTATCACTATATCCCAATAACTAAGATACGAATATACTTATCTTAAGGAAATAGTGACCACGATGACGACGAAATGTTCGCAAAGTATTCGAAAGCTGGCTTTATTTATACGAAATGAAACATATAAATATAGTAAGCAATCGGAGACTTAACGAACGTTCTTCACTTATCACTCCATCCTTTCTGTTCCTAAGCATATCTACGAGATTAAAGCTAAGTGTAATCTTATTAGTAGAAACGGCCTCCAGACGTACGATTGCGGTCAGTCACGCTTGAAGTAAACCGATATCGCATCTCAACGGAGCCACACTATCTTCGCACCGTATAATCGATAATGCAAATTGATTCGGTTACGTAACTAGTGACGCGCAATCAAAGAGTAATTAGTTATATTTAGCGGCTATATGTGTCATTTAATTGGATTACAGACGTATTGTAGCCGAAACCTTTGAATCTGAGAACAACGACATATATTGTTTGTTGTATTAATTCACTAGTATAAACCGTTTCACAGCACTGTACTGATTTTCTGTTGTGTTCATCAGGAGAAAGACTCGTGAATTGTTTTTCGTCTGTAAAGTTCGTTTAACCACGTCTGTCAGCCCCTTTAGGGCCGGTGGGCGTGCATCTGATGGACGACCGATAGTTCGACATTGAACCAAATACGTCTAGTGCGGACATCCGCCCGTGACGTAACGTGACGTAGCATGACGTAGGATGACGTAGCGTCTCCGCACTTTTTGTTTACACTATAAAGCATATTTTATTTACATTGTTATTGCAGTGAGCGGGGTCGATGGCTTATCTTTTATTGCTTTCGCGTCTTTTCGCGCATACTACGTTCCGTTTTCGATTTGTACGGTGGTTTTATCAGTTGCGATTCGTTTAAAAGGAAACGACGTATGTTTATAATATTTAATTGATTTTCTTTATTAATTTATTTATTTTGTAATTATGTTAGATAAATTGTAATAATGATTTTTTATCGTGTGAAATATTTATTTTTTTAAATAAATTTTTCATTTTTGCTGTTTTCAATTTGAAATGCATTTTACGTACTCGACATATTCGGAATTGAACTGGCTTTAGTGATTTCTGTACTCCTTTTTACCTTTGAACTATAGCTTTGTTAAAACCGTAATGTTAGCGAGTTTTTTTATACTATTATAAACAAACGAGTGTTTTCTGGAAAAAAAACAACTCTTAAAGATGAAAATTTGATCGAACTGAATACCTTACAGATCTCAATCCAGCCTTTTAGCGCTGAGGTATTAAGGCTCTAATATTCAGGCAATTAAAGTTAATATTGTGAAAGAATTCGCCTTTGACCCCTTATAGGATTGTTAGTAATTTGGCTAGAAGGCTCTCGGGGCTAATCTCCTAAGTGCGCAGCTTTCAGGGGGGCCAGCGTGCTCCCTGCAGTGGGCGGGTAGGGGGGTTCATTAAAAATTCATTCTTATTTCGGAGCGTTGTAATCAGCCGCAGGGGGGGGGGCGTTTCTGCTGCTCTCATTATTTGAGTATCGTATCCATTAGTACTGTTAATATGTAATGATTATTGACAGTACTGTGGTGGTGATGGAATACGATTAAAAAGTTAGCGTTAGTTTTTTAAAAGTTAATGTCATTATTGATTCAGTATTATTGTTCTGTATTAATGTATACTTTTTTTCAGTTGAAGTTATTGGATACATTTAGATACATTTCCAAAAAAAAATAAACCTTATGTCCCGGATAAAAAATCGCTACACAAAAATATTGCATAAATTGTTAAAAATTATTGTCAACTAGATATACATATATGTTAAAATGTACAAGTTAAAGTACATACCAATAAATAAACTCGTTAAATAAACTTATTAGTTGCAATATTTATTAGGTTAGTAAGCATTGCAATAGAATCCGAACCTTATCGCACACAAGCTAAGTCTGCCTTTGCAATGTAAGTCGTAGTTTTCAGTAAAAATATATATTCCCTTAATAGAAATCTAATTCGGAATATCAGCATCAATGTGGTAAAAATACGCTTTTTTATAATTAGATAATTACTTAATTTAGTGCACGCGTGTGTGAGTGTATACGACACAATACTATGGGGGGAATTCCTCTCCTTTCCTCCCATCCCACTGGGGGTTACGATCGGTTCACGAATGTAAATTTTAGAAAGTCGAAAATGAGAAAACTCGAAATAGTATTTACAAGCCTATTTTATAATTATCTTATTTCCAAAATAAGTTTCACAGTTTTTTATATAGTCTGTGTGACCTATGTAACAGCAGACTAGTACACATAGTACTGGTTTATATAATTATACAAAATGTACATAATTATACATATTATATAGAAATATCTAAAAAACCTGGTCAAAAAAGTTTAAATACTTTAATTTGTGATTGAAGATCACGCTGAGTTTAACAGGATGAGAAACTTGAAGAATTAATTTGTATGCATTTAAAATATTACAGATTATCTATTGCTATTTATATGTATTTTTGCCTGTATATATACATGGTATACCCTCGATGACTTTATCAAGGATAAGACATTTAAAAAAATAACTGTTCCCGTGACTACGTGAGCGTAAATTTAAAATTATGAAAGGCCATATATTTATTTTACCTGACGCTATCGAAAATCCGTTCTTAGCGGGTGTCTACTAACTAAACCACCTCTTTGAAAAATTTTATCTTACGCGTCACGCGGTTTTGGAGATTTCGTGATAGGTGACCTTTCGCTTTTATATAGCCATTACTAAGAAAATTACTGCTCTTAGTTACATGTTTTACATTTTCAAGCGTGAATTCAAAGTGAGTTTTGGCCGGACGGTATCGTGGTAGGGGTGTCTGCCGTCACTACGCCCCCGCGCGAGATTCTGTCTCCCCTTTGTAATCTTTTTTGGTCCTTCCATCGAGCCCGTGACGTCACGGGCGTCGGTTTTCTGCAAAAAAACAAACTTTTTTCCCTCCAAAGGTTAAACTGAAGCATTCTTGTCAATAAATTTTCTATTAACAGAGGTTTTTTTTATACTTTTGTTTTTTTTTTGTTATATATATAAGCATATATTTGCTTTAGAAGTTTATAATTCTATTGTATAAAATAATCGATATGTGCATGTATGTGAAAACCAAAACGGCTGGACGGATTTTAAAGAAATTTTCGGGCAGCCGTGAAATCAGTGTGCGCGTCGGTTATTTTATATAAATTAAGTTTCGACTCGAATTAATCTTTAGAAGGCGCTTCCAAAACAGCCAAATTAATGAACAAATTTTGATTTAATAATATTTTGAAAACATAAAAGTCCAAGGTTCGATTCCGACGTTAGACAGGTGGTAACGTGACGTGACGGGGTAGACGCGTGGATGTAGTGCGTCACAACAGCTGATCGTTTTCCTTTTCATCTCGCACTTGCTGTAATTAAACGAGCGCCACGGGCGGTGTGCGAGCCTCCCATCTACTTTCCACTAAAATTGCTGATGATACTTAAAGTTTAAGGCCTTCACTGATGAGGGACTAATTTAATCTAAATTCAACTGAAAGCGCCCTGGATGGTCTAGATTCACAAAACAGCCCGGCAAATAGCGCTGCAGTCGGTATTTAGGTCATTTATCTATACCAACATACGGAACGGGAACGGTACGGTACGGGACCGGGAACGGGAACGGGAACGGTTATAATAAATAATATTATAGGATAATAGAATGTAGTAACAAGTAAGTAACCCAACCTTCGGGCAGGACAAAGTCTGCAGGATTTTTTGCTGAACTCTAATTATTTATTAAATCAACAAATTATTTGATTAAAATTAAAGTAGGCTATCTCACTGGTTATAACAACATTTATCTGTCAGAGAAATACCTATTAAAATCGATAAGTGATTTTATATATCTTTTAGTAAGTTAAAAGTTGGTTTTCTATATATGAAATAAATCATTTATATTAATGATTGAAATAAAAATGTAGTAATATACTACAGAAAATGGTACTTTTACAATTTGGCAACATATTGTCGGTTTGTTTACCTTTTGTCTCAAAACGAAATGATAGGCCAATACCGTCGGCTTCTTCCCAACGAAGGTAAAAAAAACGTTAGCGAGCCGAATTCGAATCCGAAACGAAAACCGATTTTCAGGTAACCATTCAATTCTAATCTTTGAGCTTCCGAAGCTTCTAAAAAGCCTCTACATACAGAGTATTAATGTCATATATTGCACGCAATAAATTCGTTTAGTTTATCGTGTCACTGATGAATACAACCAGGCCACACTTCCCCGGATTACATCACAAAATTACTAAGCTCTTTACGTATGACACTTTTTCTCGCTCACATTATTTTGAAAGGAGTTTTATATTACGTAACCAAATTTAATGTACATTAGCGAATTAAATTATATTAGCTTTTACAATGGCTGAATATTTCAAAAGCCCCATTTAGGACTCATTTGCGAAACGAGTATTTTATTTAAAAGTTTGTAATGTCCGGAATTTCGTGTGGTTTACAAAAGGTATATTTAGATAGGAATTTTAACCACTATAACTCAACGGTCGAGGGACAGACTTAAAACCGTGGGATATTTTTATGCCTTTGTCTTTTTCTAAAGTACACCTTGGCTGAATTTTAATAATGATAAATAAAATGTACAAACATTTTGATCTATGTCTGGCTCCGGCATAATAAAACTAGCAGATCCGGCCACACTATTGCTGTGGCTGAGGCAGAGTGTGATATAGGATTGAAGTAAAGACGTCAAAGTCAAAATTTCTTTCTACAAGCACTTTTTAAAGAATAACTGAAAACGAAGAACGTTAATAAGTCATAGGACATTGTGAAACAGAGTGCTCAGTGCGAGTTTTTCTAACTTTTACGCGTTGGTAAAGTTTACTTCAATTTGTATGGAGATTGATCAGTATTACAACGTTCAGATAAAAAATCTACGGATAAAAAGCCAGAAGGTGATGAAGACGATTCTAGTAGTTCTAGCGGTCAGTATGTTTTATATATTCTTAAAAAACCTCAGGAGGTTTATCTCATATATATTATTGTTAATAGTATACTTGATGTTGAAAGTAATATTGATTCAGTCAATACTCAGGCCACTAAGAAGATTTTATAATAAGTTATAAACCTGTTTATTTATATAAATAAAAATCAGCCACTTTCGTTAGCCTTGCCAAAACTCCAAAACGGCTGGACCGATTTTAATTATGTTAGTTTTGTTTTATTCGATTTATTTCAGGGAAGATAAGAAAACACTGGAAGGAAACGCGACATGAATCACATACTATAAGATTAAGAGTTATATATTGGTGGGAACTTTATATAAAGGTTTTGGGTTGACAACATTCGTTAATTAGAGGTATGAATACTTTTTCTTGATAGATGAAATTTCGTTATGAAGAGGTTGTTCGCAAAAAAATGTTCGCTTTGTAATGGTATATTTTATATTGACTCTTATGAACAATTCAAGGGAATTACGAAGAATTTCTTAAATCGAGGAATTCGTTATATTGAGGTACGTTATATTAAGGTTGCACTGTATAAACAATAATACTTGTAATAACAATATACACTAATTATATACCATAATAAAGGATAGTATAAATAGTGGTTTCTGTTGGAGGGAAAATTATTAACTAACGACTTTGAAAAATAAGATAAGGTTGTTCATTGTGTTGATTTTTTGTACATTACGCGATGCTCTTTACTGTACATCGTCTCATGAAGAGATCAACTATCTCATACTTCCACGATAAAGTCTTTGAAGTAGTTAAAAAAATAACTAGTTATACGTTTTAAATTCAAGAAAAATTTAATCTAGACAGAATCAAATTCTCTTCCCACATTCCATATGTAACACATCAACAAATGCCTTAATTTTATTTTTAAACTATAGTCTAGACTCTAGACTAATGACCTATATATTGTAAGAGTTTGCCAAACTATATAATTTACTTTACATTTTGGAGAACTCACACAATATCTTTATAATTTATAGCCTATGTGTTATTCTGGTTTATAAACTATATTATTCTAAAGTCTTTTATAAATCCATTCAGTAGGTTTCTAGTGAAAGAGTGTCAAACATACCTCCCTGTGTACAAACATTATAACGTAAATAAACATTTATTTACGTTATAATGTTTGACTACAGACTAACAGGATTCATTGAAGGCTACACTTATTATCGTTAAATACTCAGGTTTCAAGTTCGTTAAAATTATAAAGATACTCCAGTAAAAGCTACTTTGTTTGTATTAAACAAAGCTGCTATTAAAATATGTAATAACTAATATATAAAAACTGTAAACGAAAAAAGTTTTTGAAATACATTCGCTTATTTACGGCCTTTGCTGAGACTAGAAGCTTAAACTGCTTTATAGCTTATTCTCAAATTTGATTTGATAGACACTATAAAAAATTCTGATTATTAGATATTTATCAAGGTTATTTAGACGATTTTTCCATTAAGCTTATGTATAAGTGTCTAGCAAACAATATTTCTATTATTCGTCATCTATTTTTTTATAAATCGACAATCTGGTCGATATGATTGTTACATAAATATTTCAATCAAAGAAAACGGATATGACTAAGCATCTAAACAAATGCGGCAAGCCTTCCCACCAAAAACATTTTATATAAATGCTTTGGAGTTTCCATACAACCGGATTTCGTAAAACCAAATGACTAGTTTTACTAATAAAATAAGAAAATTTGATAACAGTTAATAAAAACCATGGCGATTATTCAAATTAAAAATATTTGTTATGGAATTTTAATTAGAAGCGAGCTTGAATGAAAATTTAGACTTAAATTTAAATGAAATTTAATCAAATGTTAAAATTTTTGACTTGCTTTTGGTTTCAATATTCTGTAATGCCTCCTCAATGTCTTTATGTACGTATCCCACACATCCTACATGGTGGTGGGAAAGCCTTCCGAATCTTCTTCCGCCACTTCGCCCTATTCTTTTCGGAAACTCTATACTCTCAGTGATGGAGAGGATGGACTGAAATATATAGGATACTTAGATCGAACCAAAACTTATTTAAATTTAAATTTCCATGGAATTTAACGGAGGAAAGAAAGTTCTTTGAACCTTCGGCCCCTGGATCGGTAGGTCACGAGGTGTAGCCGTGGCGTACGCAATAAGCGACTCTATTGTTAAAGCGATAACGCGCGGCGCCCCGATATATGGTGTAGCCTCCAGCGGTGGCCGCGCTACAATAGATATCTCCGGTGCTGCGGGCCGGCGGTGCCGCGGGCCGGAGCCGCTGGACGAGCTCGTAAATAATCCTCGGAATAGTTCAGTTTCGACTCGACACCGATATAGCTATATTTAACTCGGCTTCCGCTACTGTGAACGTTTCGATGCGGTTCTGACATTCCAAGGAAGACAACTAAAACATTAACCGTACGGCTCCGAGTGGGCTGTGACGATTCTCGCGTCGAGACGACGTAGTGGAGCAATCGGGAAGGCGTATTTCGTCTGCGGGCACGATCTGCGTTATCAGATAACGCGCGGCTGACACCGTCGTCGTCCGTCCCCGTAATTTGTACTGCTACGAGTATATTACTTGTGCGCCGATTACTTTAAAGCCGTGTTCAAATTGCCGAAACGATTAAATTAATTACTGCGTAAAGCGATAATGTTGTTGCGTACTCGTACTAAAGTAAACGTATATATTTAGCCTTCACTGACATACCTAAATAAAGCGCTCGAAAATTTATGCATTAGTAAATTAATTAGAGTTAAAAATGAATAAATTATTTGGTTGTAAGGTTTTCGTGACAGCACTATTCAAGATCGCTAATTTTTGACAGTTTTTATGTTTCCTGCTTATCGTGTAATCAAACATAAATCTTGAAACGTTTTTATTTATAATCTTTAACTTTACTTTTTATCGAGCTGTTTTCCTTCCTGCTCTAATAGTAGGCGTAGTAAACATTATCGGAATTTGATGAATGAATTGAAGATTAGCTTTTAATTACGCGTAGTTTAATATAATAATAGAGCGGCGTGTTTACTGGTAGTATAGTGTTTTATTGAGTAGTCCAGGGTAATCTTCTGACGTCTTTTGCGTTATAACTTGTTCTTTTGTATGGATTGCTTTTTTAAGTGTCATCTTCATATCCTTACATTACTGTATACATTGTTTATATTATTTTATTATTGATGGAATATGTCAATTTTTTTTATTTACTATTTACATTATTCAGACATTTTTTCCACTTGTCAATTTTACTACTACTCTAAGATCTACATTCTGCATTTTGCGTTAATTCGAAGTATTCGAATTTGTGACGGAAAATTATGCAGTAAAGAGTTTGAAAATAACAATATGAAGAAGAAGACTATTAGGTACAAAAATATTATTAGGTTAGGGTGCTTATGAGCTTATTCGTCCCAATGTAGGACAAATACCCCCCTACATTCTTTGCATCTGTCAATATCTAAGATTGTGGAATGCCTGTTTTTATAATATAGATGTATACCATTTCTCCAACTCATTTTCGGTCGGTTGCGAGGTTTTTATCTGTCTGGGATCCATATAGTGGAGGTTGTAGTCTAAACAACATCAGAAATATCGAAACCACCCCCGAAGAACCGATTTGGGGGAAGGTTTAGGGAAGAAAATTTTGGAAAAGTAAGAATTTTCAATAAAACTGAGATTAACGAAATAGGAACAAGTACATATATTTGAGTTCCTACCTTTCTTTACCTTTACCGAGATTTACTTTATCGGTCAGACGAGTCATTTGTGTAGGCGTTGATTTCTTTGGATTTGACTACATTTTGAATTTCTTGGCGGGGGGGGGGCTGCTTCTCACTAACCCCCGCCACTTGGTAGGTACCTCAACGTTTCGCCTCATTGCATATTTGTCAAAATACTTCAATTACAACTAAGGAGATAGTCCATAATTTTTGCTCGGTAAATTAACAATTGATTTTTATACCCAGTGTCCTTACCACTGGGTTTGGGCTATTATAAAAATATACTGTGTGTAAAACACAGTCAGTTTCGCAGTCCGGTAATGTGATTACACGTCCTAATTTCAACGAAAGCTGTTCAGTAGTTTTAAACTTTATTCCGAACAAACATCGTGACACGAAATTATATTTGTAGCGTAATTAAGATAAGTTCAGTAGATGTCTTTTTTTATGTTTCCTTCGGTTTGTGAGTTCCCTGTGGCCTCTTTAAAGGCCGGCAGCGCATCTGCGAGTCTGGTGGTGCAGGTGTCCATGGGCGTCGGTAGTCACTTTAACATTATTATTTTTTTTGGAGCCTAATTTTTTCCACTGCACTTTTCCACACCCTACCTTCTGTCCGTAAGATTCTGGCTAAGGCTATGCGTTGCTAATCTCTACTATAACGATCCAAGTCATTCCTCCATCACATTCTTGGTCTGCCGCGATGTCGTTTCCGATCTGGGGTCCATAAATGTAAATAATAAGTCCATAAATAATTAATTATAGTAGCCACTTAGCTAATGAAAAATGCAAATCGATTGCCCCTTTTAATATATTAATAAAAAAATGTCTCTTTCTCATTCATAAACACCGCGTGTTAAGTTAAGCTCGCAAAATAATTGAATGGCTCTTTACGTAACAAGCGGTCGAGGCCGACGGTACCCCGTTTAATAGTTATATTGTAATAAACATCTTACCGTCCGAACGCGCATTTTGTGATTAATAAATGTACGCCATATTTCTAAAGCGGCTTCGGTAAATAAGAGTTACTTAAATTAATAAATCTTACGAAACATTTTAGATTCATCTCGTTGTAAAGATAGTACCAGACAACACTACCATTACTCTTTCTTTGAAGAATACTCTTTACATCTGCTTTATATTCCCGTTTCCCCTCAAAGTGAGCTTTAAAGGTTATTATAGAAGACTGTGCAACAATAGTCCAGCAGCGCCAGGTTTTGGACCCGGTACCTTATTTATTTATTTATTTTAATTTATTACAGAAACAATCGGTACAACAAATTTATATAACAGTAATAAATAAAAATGGCCAAAAGCGTATCAAGACACGCTTATATATAGAAGGGTTCCGTATCTAATACGCTATAAACGTATTTCTTAAATAACTTCAAAAGTTGTTTGGAACATGGAAACTTTTAAGTGTTTACGTCTAATAGTTTGGAAATGCTAGGAGGGGGGGGGGCACGACAACCTTACGGGAAGACAGACGGACGGACGTACGGACGGAGCGAAATTATAAGGGGTACTGGTCGGAGTATAATTTGGGGTCGTTTATTTACTTATACATTTTTTTATAGACTGCTATCTAACTCTAAAATAATTTTTCAAATCGGACCAGAAGTTCCTCAGATTAGGGCGTTCAAGCAAACAAACAAACTCTTCAGCTTTATATTAGTATAGATTTGAAATCAAAATTCTATTTATAATTTCTACATAAGTCTTTAAAAAAATCTACCCTTACTTAGAATTAACTGGCAGTCGTTTTAAATACGTTATCGTTATATGGCTTTCAACATTAAAAAGTTTTTGACGCTACGAACGTCTGCAATAATATACTTTTGACTACACCAATTAGAAGATTCCCACTCAATTAATTAAAAATGTCTAGTTCAGTCCAAATCCAGTCCAAAAAGTCAAACAAGGTTTTATTTATTTCTTTATTGAGTAGATATTTGGAATACGGAAGAAGAGTTTGATATTTTGAGACAAGCGTTTATGGCGACACTGCTGATAGACTTCTGTTTTAGAACTAATTGTATATTTGTTAAAGCCATTGAAAAACATAATGTTTTCGCCCGTTTTGACTCAGTTCCAGACATTAGCGCGATCAAGCAAACATACTCTTCAGCTTTATATATTACTTGTTGTCACCCGCGACTTTGTCCGCGTAAAATGAAGTGACAAATTTTAGCTTGATGATATATAGCCTATAGCCTTCCTCAATAAATGGGCTATGTAACACTGAAAGAATTTTTCAAATCACACCAGTGTTTTATTCATGTTTTATCTACTTTATATTACAGTCTTTTGATTAATTGATAAACATCAATCGTGCATTTTAAAGTAATAATATTATTGACTAGTGGACTTTTTACAAAATTTAATATACTACAGGTTATCGTTCCGTTTCCGTTCCGAAATTATTTAATATGGTGGTTAAGAGTTTTTAAAATTTTTAATTTTCCGCGCAATTGTCTATTTCTTTTATTTCATAAGAACTTTCTCCTGACAATAACCAACACAACAAAATTTTAGCACAATAGGTCTAGCCGTTCGGGCGTGATGCCGTAACCAAGGGAAATAAGGATTTTATGTATATATATTATTTTATATGGGTGTTTGATGTCACACAAAGGGGAAGGAGGTTTCGAAAATGTGACTAAGATGAAGGAATTTATGTATCTATTTTTATGTATATAAAAAATTAAAAATTAATAATTCTTCATTAGTCTTACTAAAAGTAATAAGCAGAACATTTTGCATTCTGTTTGTTTTTTTTTTATTCCGCTTATTTCCAGGAAGGTTTAAAAGAAAATAAGGAACGGAAAAGTCAGAAGATTATTTGAAAATATTAACAAGTGCAGAATAGGTCACTATTTCAAATAAACTTGCCATTTCACGAAAAACTGTTATTTCTTAAATCATTATAAAAATATAAACTTAAAGACAACGTCTGCCAGCGGAGCATAATAGAGGTGCCGTCTTAACCTCCTTGGTTATTTTTTTTAACTCAGGAAGCAAAACACAGATGTTATAAGTTTGATGTCGATGTCTGTGTGTGTGTATGTCTATCGTAGCTCTCAAATGGATGGACCGATTTCGATGGGGTTTTTCTCATTTGAATGCCAGTTGCCTTGCTGTTGTTCCTAGCTATGTTTGGTGAAAATTGGTATAGCAGTTTGAAGAGTATCAGCTTATTTCTAATATGTAAGACATTATACTGGCATTAAATTGAATTATCACGCTTTTGTTTAAAAGATTTCTTAGTCGTGTGTTTAAGCCTATGTTTGAAGAAGATTGATTTAGACGTAGAGACTTGAAAATTTCCATGTTGATAGAACATGCTAAAAACTCATTAGAAAAATTATTTTGAACGAAATCGGACACCAAATTTTGAAGTTATTTAACAAATACGTTTATAGCGTATCAGATACGGAACCCTTCTATATAAGAGAGTCTTGACACGCTTTTGGCCATTTTATTTTTACTTAGCGCTATCGCAGTCTTGTACCAGGAGCCTCTTTAATTGCAGAGGATGTGGCTGCGGGGCTATTAAAGATGACCGCCTGCCTCTGACGTCATCCCCGGAATCCCCACAATCTTTACGATCTCACGAGGAGTTTCACTTAGTGTTATTAATCGGGGCCAACCTTGTCCTTTGAAGAGAAATGTAACAGTTATATTTACAGCCATCTTTGTCCGCGGCTACCTCCACGTAAAATTAGTTAAAAAAAAAATAGATTCAATTTTAGCGTGATGATATTGCGTATAGTCTTTCTTGATAAATGGGCTATCTAACACTGAAATAAGTTTTCAAAACGGACCAGTATTTCCTAAGATTAGCGAGTTCAAGCAAACAAACAACTTCAGCTTTATACATTAGTATAGATATACCTACTAGCAAGTATTGGATTCGATATCTTCGGCTTTTAATTTTCGCAGACGTTTTTCTTTGTATTAATGAATAATGTATTGGAGCCAGGGCCTAAACAAAGCTCAGTAAGTATACATTTTGGTTTGTAAGATACTATATTGTGAACTCTTAGAAAGGCCACTTGAACTTCGTTAGCGTGAATTTAATAATCTTGTAAAATTTTGAGGGTTCTCATGTTTTATGCGAATATTAATTTTCGCGACAAGAAGTAGCCTAGGTGCTTCTCTAAGGTCTAATCAATCTTCATATCGAAGCTCATCAAAATTGATGTAGCGGTTTAGGCGTATGAAACAAAACTACTTTCACATTTATATTATAATTATTATGGGTTTTTAATTTCCAAAACGACCAAGATTACTTCTTCTTCTGCTTTAAAAAGTACTCATGTGCAGAAGTTCTCTTGTTTAGTTTGCTTTAACGTTCGATTTAACTGCACAGTTAAATAGCAACGATTTATCGATAAGTGTGTAGTGGCTATAATGCTAAAATAAGTGAAATACATTTAGCGAGTGGTAGCTTTATATATCTATACAGTAAGTTTAAGCCATATGTAATGTACAGTTAAAGTATTTATAACTGTACCATTTTTTTAGTATTTTAAAATAATTTTGACTTTTTCTTACTTTATTTTCTTTTAAGCCTTTCCTGTAGTAACAGAATTTAAAACGGTTCGGAGGTTTCGAGATTTAGCCAAACTGTTGAACATTTTGTTTGATTTTTATATAATACTAGATGTACTCCACGACTAGGTAGCTCAAAGTGTTTGTATATTTTAGTCCTTGAAGACTACAAAGTACTACAAAACTTTGCGCAGCTATACAAAGTCCCGGCCACACTACATGAAATGATCATTCAAAGGAAGCTATGTCTGGCTCCGGCATAAGCTCTTTATGCTTAGCCAAGAAAAGAGAGACAGAGACACACACAAAAGTGTAACTGTATATTTTCAATATACAGTTTTAAATATATTGATTAACCCACATTAATTATCTGTGGCACAGAAGTAGCTTTAATACCTCAAAACTTTAATTAAATGACAGACATACAATACGACACCTTTTTCTTCCTAGCGTTATCCCGGTCTAGTACCAGGGTCTTCCGGCGGTGTCCTCTCCGGTCCTGTGAAAAATATTTACCGGGGGTTTTACAAACCCCAAAAAAAAAAAAAACTTTCAAATCCAATTCCGTTTTTGTCACCTTTAACCTTAAATATGTAAGCCCGCAATAACAATGACCTTTGTGACTTTTGAGACAACATTTATAATGTTAAAATCAAGGTCTATAGAAAAAATCAGCTTATACCGTTAGGTTCTGATTGAAATGCTCAGATGACTTGGCTATAAGGATGCAAAGATTATTTCGTTATTTTATGTAATGCGAAAGGTAACTTTGCTTTGTAAAAGTAATTTCATTAGAAATAAAGATTGCAACAACAGAAATTAAGACCATTCTCAGTTAAAAAAAAATATGGGTGTCGGCTCCAACGCGCTTCTGAAGTTTACCTGCTTCATAAGAATAGTTAAGGTAAAATTTTAAATATATGTATGTACATTGCAAAGGGAGTAATTGAACGCATATTTAATATCAATGAAAAGATGTAATTTTATCCATATTTTATTTAAATAAATATGTTATTTATGTTACATTATAAGGGCAATTAGTTTTTTTTTTTTCAAAATTTATCTTCATCACAATTAATATCATATTCAACGTTATCGTTGTCCCGCCGGAACATTGGGTTACTATTGACTACATTCTAATCCTATCCCCTTTTTCCCTAATTCGCCCAGCTTCACCCACCTTAGTCTACCTTCGCCCACCTTCTACCTTAGGCCACTTTCGTCCACCTTAGCCCACCGTTCGGTATAAGACGATTGACGAGCATAATACTGGAACGAGTTACATTGGCACAATCGATTTAACTACCCATATTTTATCATACCGCGGGCCGTATATTGTTTCTTAAGGAGTAAACTTTAAAAAAGTCATCTAATATTGCGTAAAACAGTTTCATTTTTACTCCAACAGCTTTAACGCGGCATGAGGTGCGGAGAAACTTAAATTCACCTTTTCGGTATGACTCTGCAAATTTTGTATTAATTAAACATGCAAATCTATACGCTGTTCTAGCCAGATTAGTTTTTTACAAGGTGGTTGTACGTTGACTTTTTTCTTAAGATCTTAGATTCTAATATGTAATTACCACGTTGATCTTACAATTTCTAAATTTAATTTTCTAAGTCTATTATAATTATTCATAGAGAAATACTTTATAATATCTTATATTATATAGGTTTACTATTAATGGGATATAGGTTTACTATATAATATCTTTCACTGGATATCTCTGCACAGGTTATCCTCGTGAGATATCCAGGGTTACATATATTCAAGGTATTTCCCATAATTGTTTGAAATTCATATTGTACTAAACTGATTTTTTATTTTAATTATGGATGTAAATAAATAAACTTTTGAATTTGAATATACTATTAGGTTTTTCCCGCGACTTTGTCTGCTTAGACCTCCCTAATCAGACCTTAACGAAGAATCCTTTCTTACCGGATGTCTACTAACTACCTCTTTATCAAATCTCACACTGTAATACATCTTGCGGTTTTCGAGATTTCCTGTTAGTGACTTTCACTTTTGTATATATTATTATGTGTCCTGTGTATTATTGACTAGCTGTGCCCGCGACTTCAGCCGCGTAAAATTAGGTAAAAAAATAGATTCAATTTTAGCGTGACGATATATAGTCTATAGCCTTCCTCGTCAAATGGACTATCTAACACTGAAAGAATTTTACAAATCGGACCAGTCCATCTAGTTCCTGAGATTAGCGTGAACACGCAAACAAAAAAAATACTTCAGCTTTATATATTAGTAAAGATATGGAAAAGATTCAATGTAGATTATAATTTATTAGTGAAGTATGAATATTAAAACGCAAATCTTTACGTTTTTACTCTTTTCTTTATAAGTTTTGTATAGTGAGGTTGTAGCGAGCGAGCGAGCCAAAGCAAAGTCCTCGATTTCGTTCTAAATTCATTGATGGTTACTCTTCCTCATGATGCACTTTCTATATTTAATAACAAGGCATGTGCGAATCAGACTTTTACATTAAGGGTTCTGTACCATCACCTTACCAGGTTTCAGACTTATACTTTTCATCATATAAGATTTCTTCTAATTAACAAAGTCATCGCAATTTTTTGTTGTGATGACAATGTTAATTAAAAATTTCTAGCCAATTTTCATGATTCTAGGTCAGAGGTCCTTTTGAGTCGGAATAACAATTTAAAAAATTTCAAAGATTTTCAAGAGCCACAAAAAAAATCTAGCTAACAATAAATAGTAGTCGCATAAATAAAGTTTTTGTTAAAAAAAACAAATCAATTTATAAGGAAAATATCTACTTATCGATATATTAGTAGTGTTTCTTTTAAACAAACTAGATAATCCTGTACTTTTTTATGAAAGCAAACAGTCACAGCTTCACAAACAACGAGCTGCATGTGGCTCTCGAGTTGCAGGTTGCTAGCCCCTGTTAGGTCAATGGGAAGTATACTGCTATGGGTTTTAACTCCCCTTACAAATGTATGGGAAATGTAACATAAACGGCAATATCTTTTGATTAGTATACTTAGAGCGTCAATTGTCTCAATGCTTCAAGGGACTAGACTTTATAGCATTTGATATTAATATCAACTTTATACGAAACAAAAGTAAAATAAAAGAGTCATGACAGACAAACAAGCTGACAAAGAAATGATTCCTTTAGAGGTACGGAACCCTAAAATGTTTAGATTATAAAAGATTAGTCCAAAAATAGGCTAAGGTGATAAACATTGTCAGTCTATAAATACAAATAATTTGTTTACGAGTAAAACAATCAGAGATGATGACTCATCACTCACTTGATCTTTAGACCAAAATGGCGGTTTGATTTCTAAGATATCTTTCTGTTTATTATGTGGAAAAAAAGTAGAAAAAATAACCATGACAAACAAAAATTTAGAAAGGATTTTACACTTTGGGTAGAGAAAGTTCTGGGGTTCTATTTGCAATTTGTACATGAGTGCAAGGTGAATGTGAAAATAGCACTGAAAATAATGTCTTGTGTTTCCGAACCTAGATGGAACCGAATCTTAGAGACCTTCTGGTAGTATTTGGCGATGCGCATCGGTTGTTTTAAGGGACACTTTCAACATAAGGGAGTCCTTACTCTTTATACTTTAAAAAATATTCACATCGCTAGCTGGTCTAAATTAGGCCACAAATCTTTAGATTTGCATACCATCTGTTAATTTTTTTACTTTTTTTTTATTTTACTTTATTACGGAAACAATCGGAGCAACAAATTTTATAACAATAATGAAACACAGTGTTATCCATTAATTAATTTTTTGTTAATTAAAAAAAAATTATTACCAAACCTTATAAGTTTTTAAAACTTTTATTACCGGATCTTATACTCTAGGTATATAAGAAAGATTCCATGAAGCGAAAACAAATTCGCTAACATGTTTCTTTACCTTTAATGACGTCGCCGATGCTGTATAAATTTGTCCTTCTAGTTCACTCACAAAACCACGTTTAGGTTTTTTCAAATGTACAAAAATTACTTCAAATATTTACAGTACAACCATATTATTTTCAAATTTTCAATTTAATATTCTATAGGATAAAATAATAGTCTATGTAACGTAGTCAGCCACCGCATTCCCATACCGGAATTGAGGCTTTTTTGTCACTTGTTTATTGGGGGCGGGTGATTCTGGAAAGTTCTAACTCTATAATTTTTTTGTATTATGATAATTGTGTAAATATATTTAAACAGTGTAAATTAAAACTGAATGAATGGAGAGGATACTATGCCAACATTAAAAAAAATTTTTTTTGCTTTTTTTGGTTTTATAGTAATTTCTTGATATTTTCAAAACCCCCAGATGCAGCCCCATAAAATCCCTTATATAGGTAGGAACACAGTATGATCTGCAAGTTCAAAGCAGTTACAATTTAATTTAGCCACTTACTACTAAATATGTGATTAAACAATTATTATAATCTATCTTTCTATTATAGTAGATAGCAGACGGCTTTTACCTATAACACAGGCATTAAGTTGTCTACCTTAGGAACAGACGTCCGTGTGTCATATAGTCTTGTGTATATTTATTTAATGATATGTTTAGTAATGTAACAAATTATAATATAAAATAATTTTAATATGTCTTAATTGCAAATAAACTGATCGATTGAAATTCTCAAGCGCTGATACTTCAGATAACAATTTGTTGAACTTGTCAAGTTGAAGAGATGTTCTTCGAAACATGTTGTAAAACGCTTCAGGGATTATTAGTTACTTGAAAACATATTCGACCTTACGAACAGACAACTCGATTTTATTTATTTGTATGCATGTCATTTCGGAGCTCAAACCTCCAGGGAATTTATATTAAGTGATGAAACACTAGCAGATATCTACAGAGATTATAAACGACTCTGTGAACAAGATGATTTGCCTGTTGCCCCGGCTTTTACATACATTAGATATTTTACACAGAGGTCAAAACTTTTATCTTCGTACCGAAAAAAGATCAGTGTGATCTATAAGAACGTTATAAGGACTTGAACGAAGAAGAAAAACGTATGATAATCCAAGAATATGAAGAGCATTTAAAAGAAAAATCTTTAGTAGGAACGGATAAAGAGTATGACAAGAATAGAAAGGATGGTACAATCTTAGCAGTTTATGACTTACAAGCTGTATTGTAGATTTTTTTCGTTTGATATGAATAAAGATATGCAATCTTAAAATCATTAATTTTAATGTTTCTAACAATTCTAGACTTGTTCTAGTTGTAAAACCTGTGATTTTTATTAATTAGTAGACTTACCTCATATTTCATGTCCTAAATTAAAATATATTTGTTAAGTGTAACCTTCAACCTGCGTTCCCGTTGCTTGCCCCTTGTATACAAACTTTAATTCCCAATTTGACCCCTTTCAAAGTTTATATTTGCGGCAAAAGTACCCTGGCAAAGGCCATATTATCTTTATACCGAATTTCATCAAAATTGATTTTATAGTTTAGGAGCGAAAACGTAACAGACAGAGTTATAAGTCAACGCTTAGATTTATAGATCCTGTAATATTTACTTTAAAGGTAAGTTAGTGTATGTCTTGTTAATGTTAATAATAAATAAAAAAATAAAAATAACGTTTTAGGCATACCTAAAACCAGGGCATTGTGTCACTTTCTTTTTAGAGACACGCTAATTCTCGGAAGTTGCAAGTCCATATTTTTTTTTACCTTCTCCCCATCATTACATTGTTTATATTTAAAAAAAATATATATTTTCAACCGATTAGACAGGTTTCTATGCGCGCATATAATTTTCAAATTCATTTTTTCATTTTAGTTTTTATAACAATTTTCCATATATTCGAAATTTCCTTTGGGGGAAAAAAAAAATGTTTTTTTTTGTATTTGCTACAATTTTTTCCATTCAATTCCGTTTTAAGCGTAAGTGTAGTGTGCAATTCAAAACATAAAACCCTCTTAATAAATAATGAAATAATAAACGATATGAAAGAATGAACAAAGAGAAGGCGAGGCAGCCTACCCTTAACACAATTGTTTATTAATTATTGTATCGCCTGTGGTTTTATCTCGTATGGGCGTAATGAGCAATATGATTTCGAATCGCCTACCGACAATTTGATGGCCGCATTATAACTTTATGTGAAATCGATGCTATCATCGTTGTGCATTGATTTTATATTTTGCAAATTGTATCAAATTAACCGTTCTGAGGTAGCAAGCAAGGTGAAGCGATATTGATGATTCTATTTTTATTTCAATACTGGTGCTTCCCGACTGGACATTTCAATTTGGTCCAATTGGACAATTTGAAATCGGTTTCACATTTTTAAAGAAAACAAATTATCTTGTGTGTCCTAAGGTGGGCTAAGTAGAAAATGCTTTTAGCATTAATCTAGTACAATTTTAATGCAAGCAGCTGTGCAATAAAGAGAATTAAAAAAGCATTACTACATAATCCACATTTTTTTTTCATTTTTTTTTCTTCTTAATATGGGAGGCGATCTTTTAGAGCAGGTATACTAAATTACTTTGTGTAAATTCGTGTTTAGAAAGGTCCAAGGGCTTACGCAAGTTCAATTTATCGCCGACTGTTGCGGGAAACAGCTAGTATTATATATATTTATCAACCTAGTAAAGCTGTTTTTAAAAAAAAACACGTGTTAAGTGTTCATTCATCCGTTTACCTTAGAGAAAACGAGGCTTCGACGTTTAAAACATAGTTTCATCTATTGAATATTTACATAAATTTTATAAACACATACATATATACTAAGTACTAATTTAAATATTTTACAATGATAAAAATACTATATCTACATATGTTAATAAAAAGTTGCAAAATTTGGTAAAGAGTTTTTACTTTGACATTTCAGTGAAAATGAAGTCATTCATAACAAATAGAAAGAGTATTCGATTCAACATCTATATTTCAAAGCACAGCACTACACTGACTTTCCGATGTGCCTCAACGCACGTTTCGCTTCGACACCTAAGCGTCATCAGGAGATAGACTCTACAAAGGTTATTCGTAAAGTAAAATCTATATTTCAGTTTTGTAAATTGTGATATCTAAATGTTTACATCACTATACTATATTAATGTTTACAGAGCTATAAATTCTAAGCTATACAATAAACGTAAACAGGTAACATAAAATATAACGTAAACAGATTCAAATTACTTAATAACATTCCGATTGACCTCCTAATGGATATACATTAACTATGCACAACGCACATTCCCATAGTTTTCGAGATTCGTGTTACGTCACGTTACTCTTTTATACAATATATGTTATTTTGGTTTTGTTATAGACGATAGAGCATCAAGATAACCCTTTAATAGCAAGCTCCTCCAAACATTCAGGATTGATAGCATGCCATTTAGATGCTTTTGAGCAGGTCCTTGTAGCATAGATGTAGCACAACGTAGATGACCACCGCGCTTTTTCTTACCCTCTTTCAAAATATATGAGAAAAACCGCCTAAAAAGCCAGACATAAAACGCCGCGTCATACAAATACACATATTACTCTTCAGCGCCATACTTGTGGAAGGGTATTTATGAATTAATTCGGCTTAGCGAGTCACAATAGGGCACATAAAAGATCTATTCGATGCTTTCTTGGGTCGCCGTTATCGAAATCGATGTGAAAGACTACTTTATATTGTAGAGATTTAAAAAACGATTAGAGTCCGTATGAACCTTGCGTCATGGTTGCCCTATCCTTAGATGTAATGCTAAGAGATAAGTTGCAACTATTGTTAATTCAATAAACTATTTAACCTGAGCTTTGGCTAGATTAGCTCGCCGGGGCTAATGCAGCGGAGCTACGGAATATAAATTAACTGGGTTTTAATTAAGTTTAGGTTCAGTTAAGTTGTGAAATTTACATGCGGATTCTGAGATTACGCTCATGATGAATGTCGATTGAAGGCAATTCGCATAAAATCGTTAATTACTTGTAACTAATTTTGTATTTGAGAAGGCCGTGGCTTAATAAGTGGCCAGCATGTGAGTCGATCGCTAGGTTAAGCAGTTCTTACTGCAGCCTGGTAATAGATGGGTGACCCTATAACAGTTGTTTTCAAATATCCGATCCGACCTTTTTACGTGTCGAGAGCCTTGAACCTTTTGAAATTGAGAACCTCCTCCCTTTTAGGATTCCGTACTACAAGGAACCCTTATAATTTTTCTCTGTCAATCCGTCCATCTGTCTGTGAGGTGGACCCCCTCCCCTAGCATTTCCAAACTATTAGACGTAGATACTTCAAATTTTTAATATTAATAGAACATCCTAAAAACTCATTAGGAAAATTATTTTGAACGAAATCGGAAAACAACTTTTGAGGTTATTTAACAAATACGTTTTTAGCGTATCAGACACGGAACGCTCCTTTATAAGCGTGTCTTGACACGCCCTTGGCCATTTTTTGAAGTCGGTTGAAAATGTATGCGATGTTTAAAATGGCATATATTGAATCCAGCAACATGCACCCACCTGCAATCTCCATAATTCAGAAACCTCACTAGAACTGCAGGTAGTATTCGACGTTCGGAAGGTATTTGTCGAGAGTACACAGAGCAATGTTCAATCTGCATACATTTGCAATCGCACCAAGAACTAATGACGTTCAGAGATGTCTGAAAGCTTCCAATTCTGAATATGAATCCATTTTGCGTGCGGAATTCTAAATCAAAGTAATCACTTATTACCATTTATAGGAATTAATAATCTTTTTCATTATAATTTATTATTAGCGGACCCGACAGACGATTTCCAGCCCGAACGTTGGGTTACTTTCGTAATATTATCCCAGGTCCCGTTCCCGTTCCCGGTCCCGGTCCCGGTCCCGTTCCCGGTCCCGTTTCCGTTCCCGTTCTTGTCCCCGTTATTATTAGAAATAGTTAAATATGGTTGTTCCTTCCTTTTTTCAGTCCGATAACGTCCTCAACTGGACATAGGCCTCCTCCATTGACTTCCACAGAGCTCCATTTTGTGATAAAGATATCCAACGTCTTCCCGGGACCCGAACTATATCATCAGTCCACCGTATACGAGGCCTTCCATGTCGTCGTCCATCAGTACGAGGACGCCATTCCAAAACCTTTGTTCCCCATCGGTTGTCCGTCTTTCGGGCTATATGACCCGCCCATTGCCATGGTGCTTAAGTATTCTTAAATTTTCTAATTTTCCAGGCAATTTTCAATTTCTTTTCTTTCATAAGAACGTTCTCCTGACAATAACAAACGCGAATTAGCGAAATCGGTAGAGCCGTTCACGCGTCATGCCGTGACCAATGGAAATTGGAATTCGTTTTGATATGTATAGATTTTTGGATCAAGGAAACACATTTCCCCATATTTTTTATGCCTTATGTTCCTTATTGATTCTGACAGTTTATTTATATATCTTAAAGAAAGATAACTGGAAAACTGCTTTAAGGCATACATAGTGTTCGCGTTTGTACAGTCTTTTTTACACAACTGTGTACAAAAATACTGAGAATTCTCAGGAACTTTATATACTTTAAAGAGATTTATACAAAACAACAATTTCTTACTTCGCACAACATGTCAGTAGAACCAATTTTAATCTCATAGTTTCCAAATCAAATGACCACAGGATTCATTACAAAAGTGCATACTAACTTTGTGAAGTCTGTAAATTTGTCTGGAAACCTAGGTTAGGTTTCCAAATCAAAATGGAAAGGATTTTCCACAAAAGAGCATACTAATGTTGTGAGGACTGTCAATTTGTCTGTATGCGTTTAATTAGATGTAGTGCCAGGCTTGCAGACCTTTTGGTCTGCATCCGAATTGGGCCGAAAATCCGAAACCTCTTTCTCACATAAAATCGGTATGAAGTGGAGCGATGCTGTCACATCAAGAGACGGTGCTGTTGTCGCGTTTCGTTTGGTTTGTGAGAGTTTCCGGTGGCCTATACCCCTCTGTAAGGCCGGTAAGGCAAGCCTTCAGGTTGTGTAGATGTCCATGAGTGGGAGTTCAAGTAAGTTCATCCTCGTGCTCCGATCTGAGAAGAGCCCGCAACAAACTCAGTTGAGTATTCCTTTATAACAATCATTTAATCACGAAGCAATTTAACCTCGAACTTGTGATAAGAGTTTGAATTAGCTAACATTTTTGGGTGCATAAATGTAAAACTTATTAAAAACTGGCTGTAACATGCGAATTCGCCGGCGTGAATTCAGTGATTTTATTAAATTTTGAGGGTTTTTATTTTTTGTGTGGACCTCTAATTATTCAGCTAAAAGCATAGTAGCCTATGTTATTCCTTGTCAAATAATCTATCCACCAGTGAAAGTCCCATCCAAAACAATCTAGCAGTTTCGGAGGTTACTCGGAACAAACAGACAGACAGATAAAAAAGTTTTAACTCGCGTTTTTGCTGTATGTATCGTATATATATTCATATATGCAATAAGTTAAAAAAAATTTTTGACGTTACAGACAGAGCCCTCAACTTTATTTATATGTATATACACAAGATATAGATGCATTGGCTATTTACGGTCTTAATTCTATCGAGTCTGTGCGACTAACATTTAATGGGTTCCTATTACACTAATTATGTCGTCAGTCTACTATTTAGGAGGCCTTCCACAAGTAAGAAGCAACCGGGACGTGTGTGTATATAATACTCTGGGTTATTTTATTTCCAACAAAAATTACGTTAATATCGGAACCAAACAATCTTTTGAAAATATAATATGTTATCTGGGATAAGTAAGTAGCCAGAATTGTTTAACAACGTATTTTATTCTACCGGCCACATCGGTTCATAATTTCATTAGTTAATTTGTACAATATTAAACCAAACTAGAGACAAACATTTCGTAACTTAATCTCAAAAGGGACACACATCAAATGTGCCAATTAACTATTCCGGAGACGGCCTTCGGAGGCCTTTGCTGATCAATTAGGCCCCCCAATAAGCGTTACAGCCGTTGCAATTGAAACTGATGCCTACATTTATTATATAGTTTTCTTTTTTATTTTTAGTACGCCTAGTAATCTCGTCCAGTATTCAGTAAAGGTTTTTTTAAAACCTTGGCTAGGAGTGAGCTCAACAGCCAATCGAGGTTTGAACCTATCGGCTTTCAGTACTTTGCAATTCTATCAGATTGAACAATCATTGTAAGCGTAGCTTTCACTTTGTTCACATCACTATACTAATATATAAAGCTGAATAGTTTGTTTGATTGCTTGAATGTTAAATATTATGAAATTTAAAACTTAGTTATCGACATATTTATAATTATTATACAAAAATATGTTAGTTTTGATAGCATTTTAAAGACATAATGATAACCTCCTTCGATTTATAAAAGTATTGATAAAAGAATTATGAAAATGTTAGTGAAGTGAAAAAAAAACGATATTTATTAGTTGCTATAATAACGGGCGGTTCATCTGATATTTTTTTTTTGTCTAACTGCTTGTTTTTGAGAGAACTTTTCTCCAAGGTTCGTAATTACGTATTTACTAACAAACTTCACTAATTTCAATAGATGTCATTCATGTCAAAATTTGATCTTCAGTAAAACACCAGAATCCAATATGTTGCATTTAAATTTAGGCTTCAGTAAAGTTACTTAATATTCACAAAACTTTGTATGAAGATTTGCTACAAGAAAGACAAATGTTATTTTTAAATTTACTTAGTGAGTTTCCAAACATATCAATATTATAATTATGAATTTGGTTCTTTATAATATCTCACCAATTTAATTAGAGGTGGCGCTGCGTTTGCCATCGTTTTGGTCTGGTTTAATCTGGGTACCAATACCTTTTTCTCACATAAGATCGGCGTAAATTGGCGGCAGTGCTGTCACGTCAAATGTCAGTCTTTTACACGTTCAGGTGTATGTGAAAAGCTAAAATAACAGCTCAATAATATTTTCAATACATGTCCATGTTATTCTATACACCAAACATGCAAATCATGATGCCTTGACTCTAAAATATTGTTTGTGATCCGAACAATAACGGTTGTTCTAGTACAGTTTTACTGGCTATTCAGCTGAGGAATAGCTTTTTAGTCTTTACTAAAATTTTATTTTTCTGTCCCCTCTAATTAAATTTGTACTTACGTAATTAAAATCTTATTACGGTCACTAAAATAAGTTATGACTAAAGTGTCGCCCTCTTTTCGTTCGTTTTCTTATGGAAAATAAATAAATATAACATAATATGTATATGTTCAATAATATATCAATATTGCCTTACAACATGTTCAATAATTTTTTCATATTTTACTTGCAATTGGGTCACAAGAACATCTGTATTCAGTGGCAAGAAAATAATATACATTTTATTAGGAGTGTAAACAAAAATAAGCAGAATATTCTGTTTATAACATTCAAGTTGATTATAAACTAATCTTTGAAACGGCTTGTCCGGTCTTAGTGATACTTTCACTGAAAACCAAGTTTATGGAGCTTTAAAATGAGTACTTTTTAATCATGGTATATTTATGGTTGAAAAAAATGTAATTCACATAATGATAAAACTTGTATGAATGACATCAAAATCAAAACAATAGAATGATGTTTCAAAAGACGTTAAACTTAAATCATAAACTTGCTGAACAAACGCATTTAACTCATTTTGGTAACAACTATTTTTAAAAGAATGGCTAACGAGTTTCTTGCTGATTCTCCTCGTGGTTCGACTCTTCCAAATCAGTGGTAACTTTTAAAGTATTTGACGACTCAAAGGAGCTTGTCTAAAAAAGTCTACTTGAATAATATATGATTTTAATTTGAATTTGTAAATCCAATATGGCATACGATAAGATTAAACAGTATGTAAATTTACTTTGTTAATGCTGTGGACTTTATGTAATTAATAAACAAATAAAAAAATGACTCACTATCGTAAAATGAACAAAGTCTATCCTCAGCTGCATGATACCGGCGTGGGTCTTCTCAATTTCCGCTAAAATTTAATCTATTTTTTTCTTGACTAATTTTACGCGGATGAAGTTCGCGGGCATAGCTAGATATTTATATGCCATATAATATAACAAAAATGGAGCTTATGAAATATGTACTCAAAGTAAACATATCTCTTGAAATGATCTCTTCCAGATAACTTAGAATGCGAGTTGAATAAATTACTTCATGTGAAATTTGCTTGTACTTTTAATTGCCTCATACCTACTATATTTTTACATATTAGTATTTACTTGTATATTAGCTTTATTTATTGTATTGAACAGAATATTAATTTAAAAAATTGTTCAAGAAAGAATTGAAATCACCTCGCTCGATCACAATTTATTCAGAGTGTCAGTCAATCTTATTGTTCAATGTTATTGTAGGTCTATGGGATGCCTTAGGTTTAACTTACCTTAATGTTATGCAATAATTATTAAATAACTTACCGTAAGTCGACTTGCTGGTATTTTTTTTTTATTAAACTGATTATTAAAAAATTAAAAGAGAAAATGAAAATTTTAAATTTTGGACAATAAATTTTGAGGAGAAATATTCACAATCTTTGAGACATATTTTATTAAAATTATTCATTCATATCTCATAGAAAAAAAGCTGCAAATTTCAAAATTCCGCATTCCTGACATTGTCATAACCTTAGATAAAACAATATTAATAAACATTATATTTGGGACCCGATTAATATCACTAAGTGATATTAGCCGTAAGGGTGCAGGGAGCGTGGGGGGTCCGAGGGTGGTGTCAGTTGGCAATCGGTCATCTTAACTCGCCCACAGCCACATCCTCTGCAAGAAAAGCAGACCCTGGTTCTTGACCGGGATAATGCTAGGAAGAAGAAGAAGAAGACCAAAGTATCTGGCCACGTTTTGATTAATTTTTTTTTAAATTTAACTTTCAGTGCATATTAGCAATTTAATGTTCATTATAAAGTTTACATTATAGCAATCACTTTCAATTTAACGAATAGGAAATTAAACTTGTTCTTCCTAGCGTTCCTAGCTTCTTCTTTCCGGACAAAATAAATATAAACATTAAACAAAAAAATATTCTCATGTGAGGTTCCATTGCAACCCGACTGTATATAAGTCTAAATTTGGATAAAGTATGTGCGCGACAATTGAGGAATAAGTCAATATAATGGTTAACCGATTTCGATGATTCTTTTTTTATTAGATAGGATGTACTCTAAGGATAGTTTCATGAAATTTTGGTTAGGTTCTAATGTTGGAATCCATGACAAAGTACCAGAACTCTTCAATTCTTAAGAGCAAATCAACGATACTCGGTCGAATATTTTATAGGCTCTCCGGATATTTGAGCCATCTACCGTAACGACGTTATGATCAAGTAATAGCTGTTGTAGTCGAATATGATTATCAATGAAACTCCTTAACGGCTTACAGTTCGGCACAACTGTACATAGTTGTACCGTTGCAGCCGAACAGTAAAAAAAAAAAAATTTTACAGATATACCTAACAGACACTTATAGTATACCAATGTTATGTTTGATAGATTTTGCCGTTAAAAGGTTTTTCCTCGCGTTTTATTTTTAATTTTTATTTCGCACATTCTGCGCTCGGGTATCAGACAAAATTAGAGAAATACCTGTTTGACATGTTTCATGTGCGGGGCGTTAACCCCGAGGGTGGATAGGGGTTGCAATATCAAATTTGGTTAATTCGTAGCTCCAGGCGTTACTTTACAGGCGTACATGACAAGCAGGGACTTACAGGGAGGAATTACACTTAGTTTAAATCAACAAAAAAATATTCTCAAATTTCGATAGACTTTGAGGAGGCGGGTCATTTGTTCAGGTGTTAAAAGATTCTTCTGTATTTGTAACACTTTTCGACAGGAGGATCTTGTCGATAAGGGGTCATCCATAAATGACGTCACAAGAATTTTAAGACTTATTACCCCCTCTCCCGTCCTAGTTACAGATTGTCACATTTTCTGTAACAGCTCCCCCTTGCTGTGACATCACAACTTTTCCAATTTTATGTATGTTTAAAAAAAAAGTAAACAGCAGTTTCATTTTTTTTTTCATTTTTATTTTGATTTTTTTTATTTTGTCATTTAACGTCAAAAAGTATTTGACCCCTTCTGCCGGTCGTCACACAATGTTACATTTCAGTGACCTTTTCCCCCTTTAAAGTGTGTGAAGTGTGTTTTATGGATGACCCCTTATTGTTCATTCCAGTTCATCCCGGCCTGTTTCTAAGTCATCATCTAAGTACATACTGACAGTCACCGTCATCCGCGCTAGCAATGCTAGCATTTTCAAATCCAAATTCAGAAATATCCTTATTCACATAAACTTTCTTTTAAGCTGGTTTTCTTTATGTCCAGGTAATAGATCTTCCTCTTTATTTAATCACAACGGTTACTCGACATCGGACTACCGTAGCTGTTATTGTGACAATAGTATACGCATCCTTTTTTTTCCTTTCCATATACCTTTATGTCCTTTTTCTCCATCTGTTATTCCTTTAGTCCTAGCAAACTAATTAGAGGCAGCGCCACGTCCGCAGCCGAATGGGGCCAGCTTATCCGGATACCGGTACCTCTTTCTTACATAAGATCAAGTGATGATATTACGTACGCGTTTCGTTCAGTTCGTGAGAGATCCCGGTAGGTTTAACCCCAAAATCTGCGTGCCTTCTGGTAGTGCAGAAAAACTTGGATCGTCATTCATATACGATGATATATATTTTTTAATTCAATGATTAATGGTCTATATTAGAGCCCCCTTCATTGTGCAGTGGGTGATTATTAATTTCGCCGGTTAATTATTTACAAGAACTTTAACATCAAAAGATAATGAAGCGCTTCGAGTTACGTGAAGTAACTTCGCTAACTAGAGGGCACCGCTGTGGGTAATTAGCTGACGGGGTACAGGTTAATTAGGGAATTTATAATTAATGAGAAACTTGCACCAAGAAATCTCGAAAACTGTGGAAAATCTTTCCCTGGCTACGCGAGATACTGCGGTATAATTGTATGCACTTTTGTGTTACGGATACTTTTAATATTAAGTAGAAGTGGGAGCGAGGGATATGCTAGCAAAATCTGTATAAAACCTAAAAAAGGTCTTGACTTGTTAAGAACTACTGTAAGCTATCTTTTTTATATATATACTAATATATAAAGCTGTAGAGTTTGTTTGCTTGGACTCGATAATCTCAAGAAATTCTGGTCCGATTTGAAAAATTCTTTCAGTTTTAGATAGCCCATTTATCGAGGAAGGTAATTATCATCACGTTAAAATTGATTCTATTTTTTTTCCCTAATTTTATGCGCACGAAGTCGCGGGCACAGCTAGTTCAACATAAATTTGGTTAACCGCAGGCGCGGATTCACCGTGGTGGGCACGATGGGCATGCCCACCACCCTACCACCACGATCTATAGAAATGAAATTGAAATTAAATTTATTTATTTAAAGAAACTGAATTTGCATAATTATTAAATGGCAACGATGATTCTGTAAAAGTTTATAGTGTGTAACAGAATATCATCGCCCCTCCGAAACATAGGTAAACTTTAAATCACTTCAAATTAAATTTATCAGAATTATACATGTATATAAAATAATTAAAATTAAATTGTGTTCTGTATACAGTACATTTAGAATGAGTAATAAAAATGTTTATGACTTTTCCATGAAACGTGACACTGCCTGTCTGCAAAATGTCTAGTACAAGTAGGTGAGCTATTTGAAGTATTTTGAAATAGCGACCAAACCAGATTTTTTGTATATTTAAATAATCTTCCGAGTTTTCCTTTCCTTCTTCTCTTTTAAACTTCTGAAATCAGGGGAATGAAAGAAAACTAAACAGAATTTAAAACGGTTTAGCGGTTTTCGAGATTTAGCGAGACCCACGGGTCAAGGATTGATTTATATATATGTATATAGAGTCAAATATCAGACGCGGTTAGGTATGAAATTCGCTGCCAATAGTGGTGCCGCGGGCAGGTCCCAGAGCAATCAGCCGAGTGATTGCATTACACGCCAAGCGTTGGATTCCTCATTTATTATTTACTCGCACACATCCAGCGCCCGGCTTTACGCGCGCCAAGTCATTGTAACGTGTAAATAGATTATAGAATAATTGTTAAGGCTTAATTGTAACTTGAGCTCGCCGGCCGATCGCATTTCGCCCATAAACCTTTTTGCGAAAACCGAGATATATATATATATATTGCTCTATTCGCAGAAAAATAAATTTTGTCAATTAATATAATGTCGGAGCCAGACATAGCTCAAAGTATTTGTACATTTTTGTCCTTGAAGACTGCAAAGTACTACAAAACTTTGAGTACAAAGACCAAAGATGGTAGAGAAAATCTGATCCAAAATTTTTCTAAAAAACCAAAAGCATGAATAAATATAAGCTATGAAGAATACGAGAAATATGGAGTTTTAAAATGATCGCTGTAATATCATTTACATATTTGGTACTTGTCTAGCTTTATTATTTTATAAATAAGAAATAGTCAAAGTAATACATTCATTACCTTTGCAACTAAACACGTTGACTAAGAATCGGAGATCGGACTTTTTTCGTATAATGTAATTAATTACATAATTAAAAGTTTGACAAAATTATAATCATTTTTATATTCAATTGGGATTCATTTATATATTTATAAATGAATTATATTTGCGGATATATTCAATTGCAAAACTTTAATGCAACCCGTATTACAGTTTTGCATATGTTATTGGCTTATTTTTAACTTGACTAATAACATAAATGCATTGATCAAGGGGATACTAAAATCTGTGCAAAAAATGATTTTCTAAAAGATTTTTATGATGTTTATCTAATAAAATTTAACTTCAGTTCACGATTTTAAAAATTAATAGTTTTAATGATTTTGGCATTTGTATTCAAATGTACAGCAATCGGAAGCGACTTAATTAGATTGGGCACACTTCGTTTAACAACATTTTTAAGATTATATAAATCACATGAATAGCCCGGCCAAAATTCTGTAGGCCTGAATTAAGTCTTATTGTTAATTTACTAACACCCATGAGCCTTTGTTGCTTAATAAATAAAAATTATTATTATTATTATAGCCGGTTGATCGAAATTCGGCCGCAAATCTTTAATAATAAATCTTTATTTTTTGTTTTTATTTTTATGCTAATATTTAAAAATGTATTTGAATAGATGTATTAAATAAATGATAGAACTTAATTTTTTATTAACAATAAAATAAAATTACAGTCCATTTTTTTGCGCACGGTCTCCACAATAGGTACGCCTGTGTCGTGTAGGCCATATTTCAGGTTTATCAACAGTTTTCCTACTGCTGACTAGATTAGTAGTACTACATAATAAAGTGCTTTAAAAATTCGCAAGAAATTAATGCGTGATGAAATGTGTCAACACATAATTTATAAATTGATGAAATCCACCCATGCACAATTTCAACACAGGTCACCCATCCGATTCGGGTTAGGTCCACCGTTGCTAAAGCGAAGAGATAATTTCATATGCTGACGAAAGTGGGCCATGGTTCCGACGTAACCGTTATAACAATTTTACTTAATTTTGCACAAATTATGCATCCCATTAAAATGATTCAATTTTGTCTAAACGTTTTCGATCATTCTCGATTAATGTGCTCTCTAACAGTGATTTATTTTCGTGAACTGGTTACGTCATTTTCAATTTGGTGCCCGTCACATTTGAGTTGCGATATGACATTCCAGTCACGAATTATTCAATCGGCAACTCATTTTGAATTCCCGTTGTGCGTTTCGCGTTTGTACGTGTTGGTCAAGTTAAGGCCATAACTCAAAAGTTTATTATCTGTTCGCGGCGTTCATATTTCTGATAGATCGTAAATAAAGATAATAATGGTTGTTTACAATTTGTAAGCAAGAATCATTAATTTCTGAGCTAGACTGTGTGTATATATATATCCTTGCAGATTCGATCCTATTTCAATTTAAAAAATAAATAACCAGCTACAAAATAACGTTAAATATAACGTTCTCACAATAATTTAACCAAAAAGAAATTAATTAAAAAATAGGTGTTTGCCTGGATGTTAATAATAAAAGTAATCAAATTTAAAATCTTATAGAATGCAATAAATTTAATCGAATCGAGTGACTCCAAAAGATATAAGTTATATTTAATAAAAAGCATTGCAGATTTTGCCTTCATCCAATCTATTTCTTAAAGACTAACTTCTACCAGCCAGCACTTACATCATCGGCTTGTATAGGATCGACCACTGATATAAATTCCGATTAAAATTTATCGAAATCGAATGTGTAAAATCTATCGTATGTTCCGATCTTTCCGAATTGGAATCGAACCTCTGTATGCACTCTGAGAAATCTATGTTTATTGCATGTAAAGTTACCAATTCGCGTACGTTGCTTGAGGACATTTTAAAATTTCATAAAATCCGCGGTGCAAATGAAATTTCATCCTTGAACGTATGCAAATATTTCGAAATGTTTTTAACCAATTAGAATTCCCTCACAGCGACCCGGTAAAGTAGTATTTGTTAACTTTATGGCATTTAAAAATTTAACAAATATTGACTTTTTAGTTATTTCATTGGTTCGGGACTAGTGTCTTTGATCGGTCGCCTGTCGCTAAGTGCTTTCAATTGTTGTGTATGCCTATAAAGGCTTGTCACATTGAATACGATAGCTTGTAAGATTCTTTAAATTAAGTTTTGTGAACACGCTGTTGGCATACCTTTTTTTGATGAGCCTTTAGTGTCACACAGCTGGGCAAAGGCCTCCACTCTCTTAACACTATGTGGTGTTGTGGAGAATGCGGTATTATTGTTGAACAACTAAAATGTTGCGTTCTATGGCTTTACGGCAAACCTTGCACTTAGGCTTCTGCTCTTCGCTTAATGGTTAAGTATGTTTTTGAAGATGTTTTAACTGAAAATGATTTATTTGTAATATTTTCCCAGTATAATTATAGAAATTGTAGAATTTGAGTTGATAAATTAGTCAGGGCAAGTGATTACATATGTACATACATTGTTATAAGAAAGGATATAGTCAATGTTATTATTATCTATCGATATCGATGCGATTTCGGATCTGCCAGTTTTAAAATAAATTTCTTAAGTAATATTCCTATAGAACACGCTACTTGAATTAACCGCAACTTTTTTTTGGATTTCACAACACTAAAATATTTCCTCCTTGGTAACATCAGTGTAGAAACGGGCTATTTAAAAAAACCTAATTTCGACTTCATTTCCGGATCTGTCAACTATGAAAAACCCGTTCTACAGCTATTTTTGTATGGGACCCACCACCTGAAAGAACCTTCTTTTCTCTTATATCTCGGATCGCCGATTTTAAAATAAATTTCTTAAGTAAAATTTCTATAGAACACGCTACTTGATTTAACGGCAACTTTTTTTCGGAAGGAGCGGATCATTCGCTTATTTAGATAACTTAAACAAAGTTTGTTTGAAGCTCGTCTCCTTATTCATATTTATCAGCCGCGTTTTATACGAATTTCAAACAATTTCACTAGTATATAAAAACTGAACCAAAATATTAAGTATAACACCTCTAAGTTTAGAGCTTTTTTTAACAAAAAAGGCATTTTTTATAATTTGTATAAAACAGTGAAATTATTAAAAAAATGCTAAACTTTATTTGTGTAAAAATAACATGTCTTTACGTATACCTAAATATTTTTAGTGTGTGTGTGACCATGTCTCACAGGACCGGTGCATCATCAGGAAAACCTCTCGCTAAAGAGTCCTTTCTGAGAAAAAGGGTCTTGACGCACAGACATACGGATAGACAAACAGACATTGTTGCAACAACAAATTTACAGTTTTCGAATTTTTTGCTTTACTTGTGCTACAAGATCTAGCTTCTTGCCAAATTTCATGATTCTAGGTTAAGGGAAACTAGTACATTATAGGTTTTGGTTCCTCTTGCAAATGTTTGGAAAATGCACCATTAACGGCCTTATCTTTTGATTGCGTATACTTGGAGAGTTGATTTTTTTAAAGATTTAAGGCATTGGTGATTTCAGTATTAGGTATTAATTTCAACTTTATATCTCGCGTTCCTGAGAAAAAACTCTTGACAGATAGACTGATGGACAACGAAGTGATCCTATTTTTTATTAGCCTGTAATGTCCCACAGCTGGGCAAAGGCCTCCCCTCTCTTAGACCACTCTCCTCTATCCAGAGCAACCCCTAATCCACTCCTTTTCCGCAAAGGCGATCAAGTGGTCGCGCCACCTCTTCCTCGGCCTACTGGTCTTCGGCGACCATTGGTGGGAGTCTATATAGTCGCAACATTGGCTCACCTTTGCTATATAATATATTAAAGTTCAATGTCACTATGTGTGTCCCCAGTGAATTCCTTAACAAGTCAGCCGATATTCATGAAAGTTGACATTTGTGTTTTTACTTTAATTTAATAAAATCACTGAATTCACGCGAGCGATGTCGCAAATTACAACTAATACTTCAATAAAAACTATAAGGGTCTTCCAGGGCCTATCCAGGGCATATCCAGGGCCTAACCAGGGCTCCAATGTCATAGGGAAACCTGCATTGCGGATACACTTCGACCTTATTAGAGCTGTAGTCATTCGGACGACTGTGACCACACCAAAGAAACTTATTCTCGGTCTGGCCATCATCACATTCACATAATAGGTCTCATGAAATATCATCTCATCATATCACGCCTACAGTGCAAAAAAACATCATCATCATCATCATTTTCAGCCCTTGATAACCCACTGCTGGGCATAGGCGTCCCTATGTTTCTGCCACGGTCCCCTACCCCTTGCCAATTTCATAAAGAAACCATACACACGTTTAAACATATTCATATCCATATACATGCATAAAGAACTCTACCTTACCGAGACGGCATGGCGACGTATCCAAGCAATTTATAACATTTAGGACAGGTAACTCACTTGGCAACGGTTTGGCGACGTCGCCAAATTAGAAGCGGTAGCCATTACTACTGGCTACTCCATTTCCAACCGCAAGTATCCATGGCTACGTAGCCGGCGACGGCGCCGTGGCGTTTCGGTGTGGTAGGACCCAAAAGCGAAATGTCACGAAAACCGCGGAACGTACAATGATGAAATTTGGCAATGAGGTTACATAGCAGACGTCCGCTAAAAACGGATTTCCAGTAGGGGTCTAAGGATTCTTAAAAATTTAATTTTACGCGGCCAAAGTCGTTATTACGGAAAAAAAGCAAAAAAATTGTCTTTTAACGTCTTTTACTTTCACTGTTCTTATGTCTCCATCGCAACCAAATCCACTTTATTCTAAAACCATTCTTAGTCAACGTCCTGTCGTAATAATCTCTTTGGTCCAAGCGGCCAGCGTCATAGTTTTGTCAAAAAAGTCCGTAACAGGCGGGAAACAGCCAGTTGCTTTATGTGACTCGAAAAAAACACTTATTTTTCTGGAGCATTAGAGCAAAAAGGTTTGATGTTTAACCAATTTACTCTAGGGAAACATTAAAAACAAGTACAAAGTGGTCAATTCCCAGAGCACTCGCTCAGTTTAGAAGTTTAACCGAGTATTTCCCGGATTAGTTAAAACTTGTCGTTTTGTTCAGACGGCCGACCCACTTATGGCGGAACGCGAATAGCATCGATTCCAGGGCTGACAAAATTTATAGTAATAGAGAACGGAGGATTTATAGAAATAGAAAAATCCATTAAATCCAAGTTAAATACGGATTGAAATTGGATCCTCGATCTTGCTGCTCTATGATCGCATCTACTTCTAGAAGAAGCTCTACACAATTTATTGATTTTTAGTATTTTTATATATAAAAGCGAAAGGTCAACTAACACGAAATCTCTAAAACCGCGGGACGTACAGCAATGAAATTAAGCAGGAAGGTAGTTTATAGATATTAGACATCCAGTCAGAACGGGTTTCTGATAGGGCCAGTTTAAGGAGGTATAAGGAGTCGATAGCTAGGTTAAGTTGCTCTAGCTGCGACCGGATGATGGATGGGTGACTCATTCTAGCACTGGTTTATATTTGATATCTAACCTCCTCCGTTTTTCGGAGGATCGGGATTCGTAAATAAATTCACTTTGTGGTATTAGTCGTGAGGTTGTAGAAATCGTGGGGGTTCCCAGGATGACGCCAGAAGGCAATCGGTTATCTTAACTCGCTCCACAGCCACATCCTCTACAATCTAAGCGGACCCTGGTGTTTAATCGGATTAATGCTAGGAAGAAGAAGAGATTAAGGAGGTATAAGGAATCTTGCAATTTTAAGCAGACACAAAGTCGTGGGAAACAGGTACTAAAATACATAGCAGATACCTCTGGCACCAGAGCGCCAATCGAGATCCCGCTTTATGGTCTCAAAAAAGTAGCATACTAGCAGTGAAGCCACTTGGGTATCCACATTTTTCTTTCTGGTGGTGCTGTTGAACCAAATAAAGCTTATTCTCGGTCTAGCCATCATCACATTCACATAATAGGTGTCATGAAATATCATCTCATCATATCATGCCTACTGTGCAAAAAAACATCACCATCATCATCATTTTCAGCCCTTGATGACCCACAGCTGGGCATAGGCCTTCCTTTGCTTCTGCCACTCTCCCCTATCCCTTGCCAATCTCATAAAAAAAAACATACACGCGTTTAAACATATTCATACCCATATATGTGCATAAAGAGCCCTACTTCACCGACATCTTCTCTTTGAAATTAGTAAAGAGGTGGTTGTGGCTAAATAAATCGTTGGCATTTGAGCCAATCGCTAGGTTAAATAGTTATTACAGCCGGCGCGGATGGGTGGCCCATGCTTACACTGGTTTTCCAATATCCGATCTACTCCGTGTTCCGGAAGGCACGTACAATAGTGGGTTCCGGTTAATGTCACTGAGTTATATTAGTCGTGAGATTATAGATTGTGAGGTTGCGGGGTTGGCGTCAGATGGCAGTTGGTAATCGTTAACTCTCCCTACAGCCACATTGATGCTCCGTTTGCATGTAAAGTTCGAATTAATCATCCATAATTGACATTTCGACAAATATAGTTTACTCTATAAAATTTCGAACGTGTCATTTCATAAGTTGAGGATGCGAATTACGTCTCTTTCAATCATTCGAATCTCATGCTTTGTTTATGTATTTACTTTCCGATAAATGAGTCTATTGCTTTCAAAAATAGCAATGTCCATAATTTGACAAAAATGAGATATTTCTGTGCTAAGATTCTATAGAGAAAAATACGTTATTGTCACTTTTCAATATGTAACTAAAGTCGTTTCATTCCGTACAAATCAACAAACAAAATTGAAGTGCTTCAATAACAGCATTGTCCAATTCCTTACGCACGCCCTTGAAGTGAAATATATAATTTAACGCTACTTGGCAGAAATGCACATTGTCGTTCATAGGTGTGCGTGTGTTTTAATAATAATTTAATATATTATTATTGCATATTTTACTAAAATATCAGCATTTACATAATCTCGTCTATGTAAACTATAATAGTGCCAAAATTCATACTCCTCCGTCCGCGAAATTTTCTTAAAATGATAGTTAAAGTTTTCGCTTCACGTTTTATAGATTCCATAAATTGACTGTGCATGTGACCATTGCCAATGTATTACAGAAGAAAGAACCCAAGTAAAAGCTTTGAGCCTTGCCTATTCTCTGGCCTATTTTCATTTTAACATTTTGAGCATAGAATTTAATAAATTGAATAGATGGGCATATCAAATCAGTGTCTTCTAGTTTAGTATATCAAAGTTGTTATTTTTTTTGTCATCCCATGATAAATTATATAAATATATTAGTGTCCTTAAAAAAAAGTTTCAAGGCTTTTTGTATAAAAAATTATCTCGATGAAGTGGGATTTTAATTAATATAATAATTAATATGAATACGAAATTGTTTTTTTTTTTTTTAATTAGTTTTTTCTTTTTATTGTTTCAGGTAAGCGATGATTTCCTGAAATGCGCAGCGGTAACTTGGGTGAATGTCGAAAGGTAAATTTTATAGTATCAAAGACGCTCTAACAGACGAAACATATATGCATGTACACAGATAAAGCAAAAATTGCATCCCGTATAGATAAAGCGGAGGTTGGCAACCATCATGGCTAGCTGTACTTTGTTGACAGCTGCTCTAAACAGTTATCTCGAACCTAAATTAAAACACCTCAATTAAACTGAATTTTTGCTTGAACGCGCTAATCTCAGGAACAAACAGTCTGATTTGAAAAATTATTTCAGTGCTAGATAGCCCATTTATCGAGGAAAGCTATAGGCTATATATTCACGCAGAGACCAAAGCGATGAATTTATTTTCGACACTGCTAGTTTATATAGTTTACGACATCACATTAAACCCGGCAAATTCTATGTCATAGCATAACTGGATTTCCGTGTCTCATCATAGTAACGGTAAAAAAAGAGATGATCTGCTGAAATTTGAGCTTGAACTCTATGGAGAGAAGGGTCATTCTTCCCCTTGCTGTTAGCTTCAAGGAAAGCACACTCTAGGCTTATCCAACAGAATAATCCTAGGCTATAAATTTGAAAAGTGAAAGCTTTTTTCTAATCTATGGAAAGAAGAGGCTTGTTTCTCCTTGCTGTTTTACTCCAAGGTATAATTGTATATATAATAGTTTTTTTTTATTTCCCAATTGTGTCCCCCTGCTGGACAAAGACTCCACTAATTTTATCCACAGCTTCAAAATATAAAAGCTAAATAGCAATATAGTCTAATTCTAATTCTTAATAAACCATAGAGGTTTTAATAGAAATTCAAGCGCTATCTGTTAACAATAAAAAAAATTGTTTCCATTATAGTTTCTTTGTAACTCTCGCTTTTGCCCGTGGTTTTATTCGTATTGGTATAAATTTTAGGTCATAATAACTCTATTATGCCGAAGTCGTGATCAAGATTTAGAATTATAAATAAAATTTCGGTGTAAGACTAAACTTTACTATTATTTTTTTTTGAACGACTGATTAAAAATGTCGCTAAACTAGAGATTAAGCCGTGTCAGAAATATTCTAGACTTAGCATGTTTTGGTAGTTTATTTGGTTCACAATAAATTCACGTTAATTTAATAATGATGACACTGGACATCTGGAACGTTAATTAGATTATTTATATTTTATATAGAGAATTAGATTTATAATCTATTATGACAATATAGAATTTATGAAATGTTTTATTTCTTAATACCTACCTATTGTAGTCTATCAAATCTTATAGGCTGAAATTTAGTACGAAGTATTATACTCTTTTTTTTTAATTTTAAAATATATTTTTTTAATATTCAGATTGGCTTCCCCTTTATTAATCTAAACGAAAGGTTTGGTTTTGAAAAAAAAACAACATATTTTTCTGATTAGACTGTCTGTAAATGAAGCTTTGGTACGAGTAGCCGTAATATAAGTGAAATAAAAAGAACTCGTAAAATAAGTGAGCACAGATTATAATATGTATCATGTTTATTTAAATAGATCCTTTATTTAAATATGTATTTATTTATTTATATATTTGTATTTATTTATTGGTATTGCACACCACCTACTTTCTTTTATGATTTTTTTCCATACCCAAAACTAGGTTGTCTAGAAGAGATCGCTATGTAGCGATAAGACGGCGTAATTGTACTACAATGTTTTTTTTTTTAAATTCTTATGTTATTGATTATTGTTTTCTATGTGTTCTTGTGTACAATAAAAGTTTATTCTATCTATGTATGTCATAGAAACATTATAAAACATGTCTTTGTTATGGATTTTCATATAATGGCGAAATCTATAAAGTAGCTCTAGAGATATAATGGACTTTTAGTAGGTTGTACAGGGATTTTGCTAGTATACCCCTTGTTTCTACCTCTACCCCGTATAAACATGTTATATTTATATTAGTATACCTTTGGTTTTATACAGTACTAGCTGTTTGCCGCGACTTCGTTCGCGTAACATTAAGCTTGCAAGAGTTTTTATATCTTCTTAAACCGGCCCTATTGAAAAGTCTGTTTTAGCGAATGTCTTCTAAGTATAAACTATCTCCTTGTTAAATTTCATCTATATACGTCCCGCAGTTTTCGAGATAGGTAACCTTTCGCTATTATATATATGAATCTATAATAATTATACTAACCGATAAATTGGCAATATAGCATACGGTTGTCACGATTACGCTATGATGTGTCTGTAAATTGTTGGCATTGCTTGCGTAAGGTTTTATTATATGTTTGCATTCACACACCATCCTCTGTATAGACTATAATTGTGACAAATTTCATATACCTCTGGCCACACCAATTTCGAAAAACGGTTCCGAAGGTTTTGGCTTCACAAATTAATATATATGAATATAGTAAAGTCATGAAATAGATAATATATTGATTAAGCAAATTTGTTTATATAGGGTCTAGCTTAAGTCACTGTAACACAACTTAACCAGTTTTGTGAACCTTTCAACATTAACATCACAATCAAAAAATCTCTGTGCAATATGAAGTTCACGTTTCGCACGTGAAGTATAAAACAATGGATCCCGATTAATGTTATTGAGCGATGGCAGTCGTTACATTGAGGAGATTGTGGTAATTCCGGGGATGACGTCAGATGGCATTTGGTCATCTTAACTCGCTCCACAGACACAAGCTTTGCAATCTAAGCGGTCCCTGGTATTTAACCGAGATAACGCTAGGAAGAAGAAGACATTTTCAGACTCAGAAGATGATAAAAAAAAAGCTTTGTAATAAAAATATCTACAATTTACTACTACAACAGTAAACATCAAAACCAAAGCCGACGCCAACGCCGGTCTAGTACCGGGGTCCGCTTAGATTGCAATCTAAGCGGACCCCGTTATTAGACCGGGATAACGCTAGAACTAATGTAGGGATAGAAATTGTAAATAGAGATTCTAAAATCCTTTTAGAAAAATTGCATACAGAAAAGTTTCGCGGAGTGAATCTAGGTAAAGTCGATTATGTCGCGTCGCCAGGTTGGTGTTTATCTTGAATCCTATCTAACGAGTCAAGGCGGCAGACGAAACCTTATTTCATAAATTAGCAGTGATTTCACGATGCCATGTTTTCACCTGGTCGACAGCTTTTACTTAAATTAATTGCTTGCAACAATTTTTCACTTTTTGAACATAAATCTGTACAAGTAAACAAAATTTTCTCTTAACCATTGTGTACTCTTATCATTATTGCACTGTTTTTCATTAATGCAATGTTTTTTTTTTTTATTTTGATATAAATTTATCACAGAGGTCTAATGTCTTACATTAAGTTATGTATAAAATATATGCATTGGATCAAAAATATACTCCCTGAAAATATAAATCTACTTTATAAAATCGAAAAAAAAAAATTGAATGGCGCGCATTTTATGCCATTGTACAACTTCGATTTTTCATATTCTGTAAGAAAAATTAAAACAAAAAAAAAACTGGAAGTAGACAGCGATGTAGTTGAATGAAAGTAGATTACGCACCTTGCTGAAGTGAGTAATAATGCACTCATGTTAATTTAGTGCCCTAGCGTTCGCTCGGCCGCGAACATAAAACTCGTGCCTTAATAATTTACTTTGCGCTCGGTGCAACAATTTACTATTAAGTGTCTAGTTATAACGTCAAAACGTCGCAATTAACAACTCTACTACACACGATCAGTTAAAAAAAAAAACAATTTCAGATTGGCTTAATACAGTTCTTTTTAAAATCAACATCCATGTGCATCGGATGTCAGTCGGGACTATGCCCGTTTGCACCTTGTTATATATAAAAATGGAAAAATAAATGTACAGTCACGTACTTCACTGAGCGACATCTAAAATTCTACGTTGAAAATGTTGTGATTGTTTTGACTCTTGGCATAATTCCAAAGAGGGCATCGGGAGATACAGCTTCAACAAAAGATCGCTTTCTGGAGGAGAAATACAGTATTTTTTGTATCCTCTAACCCTTGTCAATACTACAATAGATGACTTAAGAAGCAATCTGTCTTAGTGCGCTTTTGAAGGAAATTGCATTAAGTTAGATGAAAGATTCTTTTATATTCCGGTGAAGAACCTTCGATACAAAAATTGGTTTGGACTGCGTGATCCTTTTTAGGGTTCCGTAGTCCTACAACGAACCCTTATAGTTTCGCTCTGTTCGTCCGTCCGTTTGTCCGCCCCAACTAACTTCTACCATTGTGAACATTAATGTATGATATTTGGTACAGTTTTGTACTGCGATTTTCTTTTTAGCATTTTAAAATAACAGTGCGTACGTCAGTATCATGTCACACAAATGCAAGAATTTTAGCACAGTTGTATGCATTTTGGCATCAAAAATAATAGTCCGGGTTCCATACTCAGCGTTTTTATCATGTATTTTCAAGTAATTGAACTTCAAAGTATTTCTCACCGTGGTTCCCCCCTAGAATTTTCAAACTATTAGATGTAGAGATTGCAAATTTTCGATGTTATTTGAACATGCTAAAATCTCATTAGGAAAATTATTTTGAGCGAAATCAAACAACAATTTTTGAAGTTATTTACCAAATACGTTTATCACGTATCAGATACGGAACCCTTCTATACAGACGTGTCTTGACACGCTCTTGGCCATTTTATTATTGTTTAGCTTAGAATTCGGAGAAATAGATTAATGTACAGATTAAAATTACTCATAGTTTTATTTTTCTGTAAAAAAGAAAATTTTTGGTTATACCTATCGTTGTAGATTTTCAATGATGGGACCGGTGGTTAAAGTCAGCTGCTGGCAGAAGTCCAATCAATTCCTGGAAACACTACTCCCCGTAACAAATGCGGTAAAAGATGAAGAGTGATTGTTGCCATTTGCCAATTTAGACGGTTATTGTACAGGGGAACGGGAAATTGGTAGAGTCTGATATTTTCCGACGATCACTGAAGACAAGCACTAGAAGTGTTAACCATTCAAACGGTTATAAAAGTATATTACATAATCCCTTTAAGTGTATTTATAAAATCGACAGCTCTCACGTAAATTGTGGTAACGCCAAATTTTTAACTTCACAGTAGACCATTACAAACATGTAAATTGAAATAAAAACCTCATTATATAACACATATGTGTATACAATTACATATCCAATAACGACGATTACATTATTGTATACAATAATATATTAAAAAGTGACGGTTATATATTACAATTTACTTGTTTGTAATGCTCTACTGTAAAGCTGGGAAGTTGGGATTACAACAGTAGGTATCAAAATATAAATATTTTTTAACAAAAAGCAACACACCTACTGATCTGTTGAAGTCGGTACCCAGCCAAATAAGTTCCCCGCTACACCAATGGCACCGACTTCAAAACATCAGTAGATGTCTGCCAAATCGTATGAAAGTACTAATTATTTATTTTTTACATAATATAGTATAAGTACTAATTATTTATTTTTTACAAAATAAATTTCCTTGGCGGTTTTTTTATTCAAAAATAATTTATTTTAAAATTTTTAGTGAAAAATTGATGTATTTTGGCTAAATTTGATATGGGTAAGTCAACTAAACGCACTGCTCTAATGTCAGGTGAGGTTTCGGAGTAATCGAAAACATCATCAACGTATAACGATGTAAATGTATATCATTTTTTTATATTATTATTGGTTTCTCGAAAACCGCTGAACTGATTTTAATAAAACTTATATAGGACCACCTTTGATGTAAAGTCTACCAAAGAAAAGAAGAATCATCAAAATCGGCTTATACAAAAAACAAAAACATTAGAACAACTTCCTTATTATATTACTAGTAACAGAACCATCGCAGTACATGCATATGATCGCCGTCATTATAACGGTTCTCTGAAGTTACAATAATAACATTTATTTCCTTTCTGTGTGACATATTATAAAGTTGCCAGCGTCAAAATTCTTGATATTTTTATTTTAATGCTTTCTGCGAAACCATAATTGTTTTGCTAAAGTTAGTCATTAATTTATAATATCAGTGTCTGCCAAAGATCCATCGGTTTCGAGATTATCCGTAACAAACTGACAACAGACAAAAATACACCTTTTTCTTACATGTACTGCTAATACAGTCATTTGTAGTTAGTAAAAGTATTTTATTTCGCTAAATACTGACAGTTCGATCTTTTTAATTACAATTTAAATTTATGTTTATCAAACATACATTCATGTGTACAAACTTTCGCGTTTATAATATTAGTGGGATATTTAATAGTATAATTGAAATTTTACGATAAGTGTTTGTTCTTTAAATGTGACACTCAGACAGTAAATTTTGTTTCCTAGGAATTTAGGCCACGTTTAGATAAAAGAATAAAAATTTAGGCAAGCTTTGAGTATTGTAAAATAGTGTTCGAAATACAAAGACTGTTTAGTAAGGTATGTAAGCCAGGTTGCAGGAATCAGTTACTCGCTCAATAAAGAAAACAATCAAATAACCAAACACCAAAAAGTGAAGTAAACAGATAAGTTGTTTCTAACTTGTTAAAATCTTCCTTTTATAAAGAACTTAGCTTATCTAAGTAAACATAATATCATCAAAACCTACTTTAATTGCTTTGATATGGCATGCTAAAAACTCATTAGGAAAATTATTTTAAGCGAACGAAATCGAACAATTTGTGAAGTTATTAAACATATACCTTATGACGTATCAGATACGGAATATATGCGTGTCTTGACCCGCTCTTGGCTATAATATTCAATAAGAAGCATAACCGGGGTGTGGCCATGAAAATATAACGGCACAACACAAAGAAATCGTAACCTTCATTAAAAAAAAAAGACGATAACGACGCACACATATTGCAAAGTAATAACACAGTCGCTACGTACCGAAAAGCCCGATAATTATATCCCTGACCTGGCTCATGTTTAAATGTTCTTATTTAATCAATTTCATTAAATTTATTAACATCAATTGCAACTTGTATCACAGTTATGTACGTCCTTTATTATTTTCTTAATTGAACGATTGGTCATTCTAGTAGACTAGTGATAAATATGAAAAAAAAAAATATTATTTTAATTGACATGCATTAATTTTAAGACCTTATTGGAATTTTAAAGTTTAATTAATTTATGTACTGTATAAAAAAAAGATTGATCTCTGTTTTGTAACTGTGACCGGCCTAAAATCGGATCTCATCCTTTTGTAATTTCTTATTTTTAATTTGAGAAATGTATTGTCCGATATAATTGGATAATAGGGTGAAAGTGGAATGGTGAGTGTATAAAGATTGTAGACGAATAATGTGCGAAAAAAAGTCACATGACTCAAACGAACTCTAGGTAACGAAATTGTCCATACAAGTTCCACCATTTTTTTTGAGGCAAAGGATTTAAAAAGTTAGTAGTAGATAGTTATGGTTCCAGGGAGAGGAACCTCCTCATCGGATTCGGATATTCAAAGCATAACCTCGCGAAACGACCATCCGACAATCCAGTGAATTTTTAGTTTTTGTTAAAAATATTGTCGTACATTATTTTTAACTTTATTGTCGTAACAAACAGCAAAAAACAGTTGAGAATAATTGACTATTATATTACAATTTAGTTGTTTGTAACGCTCTACTGAAAGGCTGGGAATTTGAGGTTACAACAACTTATGTGGCAGGTATCGCTATACCGAGGGCCCAGCACGATCTTCTCGAACCGAAGTAAGTAGACGAATCGAATTACTTAGGACGAAAATGTTAAATAATGATAAAACTAGCCCTTATACGTAAGTATACAGGAATAGTATATTATAAAGGGAATACTTCAATATTCCACCAAATTCCGTGACTGTTTAATTTTGTAATATATTCTACGAAAACTTTATATAGGTTGACTAGTGAGACACTTACGATACTCCTTCCTGCCTTCCTTCAGCCTTATAACAATAAATTCTATTGGAATTAATACAAACGCTAAGTGCAGTCACGCGAGGTCGTATACCGATGGGGTTTACCGATAATAACATCTATCCGTTTATATATTTTTACCGTAGCTGTAAAAAGCTGGCATTCCTCTACTAGAAATACATACAAGCAGTGAAACAATTAAAGTTACTTTCGTGAAGTAAAATCCTTTAAAGAAAGATCATCACTTAAAGGCCGGCAAAGCATGTGCGAGTCTTCTGTTCAGCTGCCCTAGAATTATGTTGATACGCGAAGCGAAAACTTTCGGTACAATTTTAAAAAAATAACGCGGACGGAGGAATAATGTGAAATTAGACACATTTTCAAAAGATGTTTTATTCAAAACTCGTATCTTTTGAAACATATATTTTAAGAGTTACCACTAATTCGGAAAAGTTTCAAGTTGGTTTCTCTTTAGGATTCTATAAGATTAAGATTGAAGAATCTTAACCATTTCAGCCCGCCTCTCTACCAATTGACAAATATACTTAATTGAATGAATAGTTATATTATGATGTAAATAAATTTGACGATCAGGATACTACGAATCTCCTTAAGAGTTCCACGAAGATGCACTTTGAAAACGAAATTGACGCTGGGTATCGAAAAATGTTTAATGAATCTACACTAAAAATCTATCTGTACCTTGGTGTTAGATGTCTAATTATAAGTTTTTATTCTGTGCCTTCTGGTGTATACCTTTTTTTAAGAACCTTGAATGAATTGTAAAACAATATTCTTGATGATTTCATTAATATCACCATGGATATTGTAGTGGAACTGGAGTAAAGCTTCAGATTTCCAGTCTCAACATATTGTGCAGTTTGGTAGCCACCTTTAAGATATCACTTATGGGTATTTTTATATTATTAAAAGGTAATTAAAAAAATTTCAAGATACTGCGATGTATTCAAAAAGAAAATTAAAATGATGTTTCCAATATTTTTGGTTTTATCAATGTTTAAAATATGGAAGTTACAATGACACACACTGTAGTTGATTTCAATGCATGTGCTCTTTTGTGCGAGGTTGCTGTTAAGGAGGTTTAATGGAAAGGACTCGAGTAAAGCGGTGATACATGAGTCATGGACAATAAAAGGCCCCTCCTGTTAAATAGATAATTCTTAAAAATTAAGTCCTTTAATAAGTACCTAAGTAATAAAAATTATTTGCTTCTTTAGTTACTTCTTTTGTTTATGATCGATTATCAAACGTTAAGGATGTGTGGATGTAATCATTAAAAAGCTCCATTAATGTCCTAAGAACCTCTTTTATATATTTGTTGGGGATCTATTCTCTAACAGGGTTAGGGAATTAAATAACACTGAACTTTTCTTATTCTTCGTGGACGTATATTATCCCAGATATTACAAACTCTTCAATTCACATAATGGATCACACAATCGACCAGATAATAGACCAAAAAGTCAATAAACACGTAATTTATATTATTTATTAGAGTATGGGTAGAGGAGAATCTAAAATAAAGTATAAATCAGTACGTTATTGACTAGGTAAACGAAATATACAACTTATATCACAAAACTATAACTACTTGGAAATGCTTGGAAAGTCAGATGTCTTAAAGTAACCAACGCACATTACCGCTTAGCTTAACTCAAGTTACGTATAGACATGCTTCTATTATGTGTAAAATGACATGAAAATAAAAGGGTGAATATTAGGAAAATTTAATTTACGATGTTCAATATCAAATTCGAACAAACACCCTTAATTAATCCTATGCAGAGGTTAATGCATTTTTGTTAAAAGAAGAAGAAATCTTCAATAACAAAATAAACTTAAGACAATCAATTAACACTAAGCACGCAAATAACACGGGAGTCCTATTGGTAAAACAGCAATATCTGCAACACACATCTTCAATATTTAAAACAAAAATTATCTATTCCATAATCACGTCCCATTCGATAATCGAGAAACTTCCATAAACGTATCAAGAACCTGAAGAAAATAAGAAAAAGCATGTGGAAAAAATGTCAGTCGGAAATCTTCCAATTAATTTGATTTCTTAAGTCAGACAAAGAGTTTTTAAGACTTTGTAAGACTTCCAGATTTTATAATTTCAAAAATATTTACTGGTTAATGATTTAACTTTTTTTTGTTCATTATAAAATCTGTAAAAGTCTGAAAAACTCTTTACCTAAAGAAGTCAGATTAATTAGAAGATTTAGGCCTGAGTATTTTTTTCCACAAGGGAATCTATAAGCATCAATGTTAACATTGTGTAATGTATGTACATTATTTAAAAGTTTATATGCAAAAAAAATAAAGCCGTAAGGAAGCACGCAGTATATAACTGGCCTATTTCATCTATTCAATAAAGTATAAGCATGCAACAGGGGAAACCGATAACACTCTATTTCACTTCAACTTCAAATCGTTTAGAAGGATAAAAGTATATGATGAATGCAGAAACAAAAATTATATTAGAAAAAAATTAAATATCGATGCCTGTGATTTTGTAGAAAAGGAGTTTTATATCGCACATGGATACTTGCATGTTGATATATGCAAATATTTTTCTCGAGCTGTACTTGAAAAAGGGTCAACAAATTTTCCTAAGTAAATTCAGAATTTTTATCAAAGTAAAAGTTATTTAGGATATCTTCAGAACACTGAAAACCTATCCGAATTTCTATGCGTGTGAGGTATAAATTATACATAAATTGAAAACAAGGTAAAAATTATTTCGAGGCATATTGAATCATAAAGAATTAGACTGGTTCGCTTACTACATCTAAAGATATGCTCAAACCAAGGCATCCAACAGCAACGTACGTAAATGTGATATTGTATGACTAAAAACGCAATAACTTTTTTTTATTTAAATTTTAGATAATATTCTGCTAAATAGAGGCATCCATTTTCTTCTACAATCATGAGATATTTTTTCTATGTGTTACGAACCAAGAGGACACTGTCTTTCTTCATAAAATGTTTTACGATGACTGAACTTTATTATTAGCCTCCATTGAGTGACTGATGAGAGTGAATATTACTGGAAATATTATAGATTTCATTACAACCTCTAAAATCTAAAAATACAAGGGCTTCATAGTGCCTTAAAAATAGATCTACCTTAATTGAATAGATATCACTCATTTGTATGTCTACCTCTTCCTATTATTGTCCTGGTCCAGTACCAGGGTCCGATAAGATTGCAGAGGCTGTGGGACTAGTTAGGATGACCGACTGCCGTCCCACGTCATCCCTGGCATTCCCACAATCTCTAAAAATCCCACGACTAATATCACTCAGTGACATTAATCAAGACCCAACTGTTTTACGTGCTTTCCGAAGCACGGAGGTCAGATATAAAAAACCAGTATTTGTCGGCAGCGTCAAAAACTATTTAACCTAGCAATCGATTTATATGCCAGCCACTGATTAAGCTATGATCGGCTCATCACTCATTTGTTTGTATTTATAAATAAATATTTACTATTCTCTACAGAGCACTTTGCAATTGTTGGTTTGAGCATACCATGCCTATTCTTACGGTATATTATCTATAGCACATTGATTTAATATAAGTAGTTCTTTCTTGGAAATATAGCGAGAGGTTCTTTGTAGTTGGGGTCCGGTTGATTGCGGTAACGTCGAGCGAGCCAAACTGCGAACAGCTGAAAAATAAAATAATTAAATTGAAATAGCTATCCTCTAGCTATCACATTCAAATAGCAGTTTTTTTTATATATTTAAGATGAAATTATTGCAATCAAAAAACTTAATGCTAACTTAAGGCATGCTAGAATTTATGATAAATTCATATAATAACAAATACAAACATAAAAATTAGAATATTCGTTATAAATATTTGTCATTTCATATAATAGAATTGGCAATATTAAGCAATAGCGATATGTACTAACAGGCATATTTACACAACAAACATGCATTATTTGGGAGGTGTTTTACATGTATTAAATTAATTAATTAACTATTATTACATTCATGCAATGAAAGCTGTGAGCAAAAGTTGTTAATTTATAGACAAATAATTATAAAATAAGTAAGTTAACTTTCAGTGCAGGTAGCAAGTTGAAATAAAAAAAATACTACTTTAAAAACAGTCAAGTACTCAGTTACATTATTTCTGTGACATTAGGTGTCTTTTCGTGCTATTAGAAGCTGTTGACTACTGCCATGCGTTTTTAAAAAACTTTGTTTCCTTTGATTTTTGAAAATGTTGATATTCAGTAGATCTCGATATCTCGAATGTCAAGGGAAGTGCAAAAATCTTCTACTTCTTGAGTCTTTGACTAAACGTAAAGTTCGAAGTTTTAAGTATTTAATGGCTAAATTTGCGACTTAAGGCGACGCGATTTTTGAGTATATTATTTTGAGGTGTTGAGTCAAAAGTAAATAAATAAAATTTTGATATAAGTTTTATGGTAGGTACATTAGAATTAGTAACACATTTAAAAAAATCATCATAGTTTTACTTTGATATTAGAGTTATAGAATATTAGTTACAAAGTCTATATAATTCGAGATACAGAGTATTTGGAGTTTTTTTTTTTTGACTTACCAAGCATTTCAAATTAATGAGGTTCGAGTTATCGAAATTCCACTGTATCTGGATATGATATTAAATTGGATACGGACATCGTTTTCATATTGTAAGTTTACAAAATAAACAACACGCACACCAATGCCACACCATTTACAAAAACATGTATTTGAAGATGTCAAAGTGTAATCGTGACAACCGATGAACCAATGTTATATTAATTGTCAAATTTTATTTTTCTGTGAATAGAAAAATATATCTCGTTGTACGCAAAAAGGTTTGTGGGCGAATTTCGACCAGCCGGCGATCTCTAGTACTTAGAATTTAACGTATAAACAGATTCAAAGAAACTTGTAGGTATCTGTATACACATACATTCATCAACATCAGACATTCTCTCTGGTGAAAATGACCACCCAAAAAAAAGTGTACAACGCAAAATAAAATTAGGAACGGCCAGCCGACTGGGTACTTTTTTAAAAGCTTGATTTCTTTCAGCTTAATGATGCCTGGTTTTTACATAATAGTAATAAGTTTTAAATTTCTGTGGAAAATATTGTATAGAGATTTTTTTTTAATTAGGTAATTCAACAGTGTTACTAAGTTTAATTTTAATATACAATATTTTTTAGAATTAAAACCAAATATGGATTTACTTATCGTTAAAAAATGCAAAAAGAAAGAAAATACATAACATTTTGAATTAATTAATTTACTAGGCCGCTTACACATGCTTATTTTCGTGTCAGTGTGTATGTATGTGCATATGTGAGTGTACACACACAAGCACATATACACACCCAGTGTATATGTGTCTCACAAATCGAACGAAACGCGACAACAATACCATCACTTGACGTCTAAGCATCTTCAGAAGATAAATTTAAAGGCCTCATTAGGGTTTAACGAATTATCTTTGATTCCTTCATGTTTTTAATCGCAGATTAAAGGCAACGCAGTTTGTTTACCTGTTTCAAATAAAATAAAGCCACAGATATTACTATATTGGAAGTGGGAAACGTGTGTATAAAGTTATTACATCATTGTCTCCACGTGACAACGCAAGATAGCAACTTAAAGCGAAATGCCTGATGGACGACCCCCAAGGGAGCCCTACAGCCTGCCGCATCGGTATATCACAGCCGCATGTTTCTACACCTTGAAGTTCACAAAATTCTACAAAACTTTGTGAAGTTACACAAAGTTCCCGGTAACACTACATGATCATTGAAATGATCATTGAAATGAAGCTATGTCTGGCTCCGGCATAATGGAAATAAACAGTCTCAAGGCCTCTTTGTTAAATATGTGTAGTACATTCAAAATTTGATTTGTTTTGCGTGAATTCTCGATAGCTTAACGGCGGTAGGATGATCAGAGGACCTAGCACGAACATTTTCGATAGTTTTACTTACTTTTACGTTCGTAACGAAACGTCAAATGAAGGTTCGTCCTTCCATTTTACACATACATGGCCGTAACGTCGAGTATTCGATACGTGCGAGACTACAAAAAGGCTGAGGATTTCAATTCGACTGGTATTTATACATTTCTTTTTGTTAGTGTTTGTTACCTCAGAAGGTTCGACTGGGTGAACGGATTTTGATCATTCTCTTTTGATTTGAAAGCTTCTCGAGTGGTTTCATTTCAATTTGGCCGAGTTCTGACAATTTGAATTCATTTGAGTTAGGTTTTTGTTCAAATTTTATGTTAAAACGCTCTGCTAGATTTTCTCATTCAAATTAAAAAAAAACCGTTTCTTCGTTCGTACGTTCTGAACCGATACGTCGTAGGGATCGTCAAGATGAGCATACTCATTCTGTTAAGGCCGGTAATGCATCTGCGAGCCGCCGGCGGCTTTGTGTCAATGCGCAAAGTTTTGTAGATTATTTGCAAAAGTTGGATACTTGATCATTGAGTATAGCCTGGGACTTTGAGTGTTTGGTCAAAGTTTGTACAAAATTTGAGCAAATAAGCAAAGTGCATTTTTGAAATCCAATTTTCCTTTATATCTAAGCAGGGTTGCATTGCACAAATCTATAATTATTTTGTTTTTGTAAATTTTAGACATCTTAATATTAATATGACTTTGTTTATTAAGTATGACGGTCACCTGGGCATAGTAAGTAATTCCCATAATATTGTCAATGGAGCCTCGACGAGTACCTGAAATGTTTGCAAGTCATTCGCTTTGCGGATGATACATGACGACGAGAGACATGACACGACCAATAGGCATGACGACAAATTTAGAAAAATATGTTTATAATGGTCTCAATATCTACTATTGCCAAAAAGTTTCCTTTTTTTTTGTTATAAAAATGAATACGTTTGTTAATCTTTATGCACCTCATATTATCAGTTATATATATATAATTTAAATGATTTCTGATCACTGTCGTCATGCCTATTCTAACACTGGTTTTCAAGTAGCCGACTTCTTGCGTGTTTCAGAAGACATGTAAAATATAGGGTTTCGATTAATGTCACTGAGTGATATTAGTCGTGAGGTTGTAAAGATTGTGATGGTTTCAGTGATCCGCAAGTAGTAACCGAACTGTGGTTTAAAGGAGAATAACCGTCGGAGTTTCAAACAGTGCCTTTATATAGAGGCGGAGGGTTTTTACTGCAGATAAAAGTGACCTTTTAGTTAACTGATATAAAGTATATTATGTTTTAAAAATAATCTAATATATAATAAAAATAATACTATCTGTCACTCGCGACTTCGTCTGTGTGACAGATAGTAATTTGAGAAATTCATTTGTTTCTTTTTTAGTTTTTTGGTCCTTTATGCAGATACCCAATTAAAATTGGTCTACGTTATTCCTTACTTTTACAGCTATCTGCCGAACCAAATCCGTTACATAACCTTTAAATAAATCGTTGGCCATGAATTTGTGCTACTTTTATCACAAAAAAGAAATTTGAAAGCGATGAAACAGGAGTTGAGAGTGAGTATCGAATTTCGTCATTTTTGTAGCTAGAAACATGAAATTTTATTTTTTGGCTATTTATTAAAAACTAATAAATATCTGCATTAGTATTTGCGCAAGTTCTACCTCTAAAGGGGTCAAATACGGGTTGACAATTTGTAATAACGTTTTTCTGGAAGTTCTTTATTTTTAATTTAGAAACGGAACATATAAGTTTTGGACTATTAATTAAAAATATGTCAACACTTATCTAAGCGTTTGTGGAAACTCTACCCCTAAGGGGGTGAAATAGGGTTAATGTAATAATTATTATGAATAAGATTATAAACTATAATATTACAAATTAAAAGTCTACAAACAATAAAATTCCTATAAAGTAATAATTTATAAGTATTGTTCAATAACTATAAATAGGCGTGAAGACAAATTTTGAAAGAAAAATAATCTTACAATGTTCTCAAGTATCTGCTATTGCCAGCAAATTTTATATTTCTGCAGAAATTAACGTTTTTATAGAAAAAAAAATAAGGATTAAAATTCGCTCCAAAACACTCAACATTGTCATGACGGCGTGTCACAACGCAATCGCAACTTATTTATTATTTTCCCGACTTTTCTACAGAGTTACATCTGTCCTCAGATGCGTTGTCAGCCCTTAATGACGAGTTTAGGCTACCGGGAAGTCACACAAACCGAACGAAACGCGACAACAATACCACCACTTGATGTGATAGCATAGCCGCCATTTCACGCCGATCTTATGTTAGAAAGAGGTACTGGTACCCGGCCCAATTCGAAACAATCCGGCCCACGGCTACAAGCATGGCGCTACCTCTAATTAAATCTAGAAACCTCATCATAAATCTAGAAACGATTGTGAATAATTCAATTGATTCAAGTTTGTTATAGCTATACACAGAAGATTTATTTTAATTGCTGTTCCTAAAATCTCGATTTTTGTTCAAAAACAGATGTTTGAATCAAAATAACAATTTAAAGTGGAGTAATTTCGAACGATTATATGCGCTTTGTTATAAAAAAAATAAGCTTTATTCACTTTTGCTATTCCTAAAATCTCGATTTTTGTTCAAAAACAGATGTTTGAATCGAAATAACAATTTAAAGTGGAGTAATTTCGAACGATTATATGCGCTTTGTTATAAAAAAATAAGCTTTATTCACTTTTGCTATTCCTAAAATCTCGATTTTTGTTCAAAAACAGATGTTTGAATCAAAATAACAATATAAAGTGGAGTAATTTCGAACGATTATATGCGCTTTGTTATAAAAAAATAAGCTTTATTCACTTTTGCTATTCCTAA
>JANCMC010033613.1:13814702-13883080 GCA_024363005.1 Charaxes varanes
AACTCTAAGCAGTTATTCGTCAGTATTTTATCTGAAATTTTTTGAATGGCCTATTTTATTTTATGGCTTTCGTTTTTTAGTTCCTTATTGTAGTTGACTACGGAAGATTGTTTAGCTGTGTCCATCCGTCTAACTGATCCGTAAGGTGGTCTCCGCCTAGGATTTCTAAATTAGACATAGATATTTACAATTTTCCATGTTGACGGGACATGCAGTTCTTTAACTCACTAGGAAAATTTCAGCGAAACAGAACAATAATTATTGAAGTTATTTAACAAATACCTTTCTCGTGTATCAGATACGAATACCCTCTGTATATAAGCGTGTCTTGACACGCTATTGCCACTTTTATAATATCAAGTGATTCAGTAGCAACGTACATATATGCATAAATGACTTTGTATAGGACTAAACATACACGAGTGCACGACTATTATAATATGTACAAAAACAAAACATTAAAGGACAAAACCTTGTATCCGACATTTTGCTTCCACCCTAAGCCCGCGAAAACAAAAACATTTTATTCAAAAGGGTTACAGCGTTATATATGGAAAGGCGCAGGTGCCGGCGCGTGAAGGGCCCAAAAGTTATTTTTTGTCCCTGTAGGCTATCTTTCAGCGAGGTTTTTTATCGCAGTTAGATTTTCAAGTTTTTGCTTCCGATTCGAGATAGTTTCGGGCGACGATTTAGGGTTCCCTAATTCTAATTATAACATTAAAACTACATAAAAACGACAAAATCCCATCATTTTTATATTTAATAATGGCTTAAGGTCAGCTTCCATTAGAATTACATCTCGAAAAGTTGTTTATTCGCACGAAAGTTAAAAACAACCGTCGTCGATATGAAAATATAGCGTATAAAGTGCTCGATACAAAAGGGTCATGTTTTAAGCGCTTCCGTGCGAACCTAAACTTGGGAATTCATATGCTCTATTTGAACGCTTTTTTAACGCTCTCGTGCAAATCAGGGCATAGACTATTCAAAACAAAATAGATAATTATTGTAAAATAATATATGTGGTAAATTTTTCACTTTTTTTTTCAATAAAAGTGAAAATAAAATTAAGTGAACTTTTCTTTTTCGTGACTCTGTATATTTTTTGGCATAATTTGATTTAATGTGTTTGTTTTTCAATTTGTGTCTTTTTCACTAATTAAGTTTAATTCTTTAGTCTATACTATTTATTTGCAACTGGTGGAAAGTGGCGGCAACAACAAATAAATGCATTTCATTTCATTTTCTTATATTGTTTCGAAGTAAATAAACAACTCGTGAAGAAAATTAAGTGCTTAAAAATACAGACCCTAAAGCACAACGGCTGCAGAAATAACATTAAAAAAATTAGCATAATAATTAAAAACATAGTTAGTTACCTGTTTTTATTGTATCCAGGGTATTATGCAGGATCTTTTGTTATCGCGTTATTCCCTGGTCTGCGTCGGAATAGTTCTGCACTCCCAGACAACGTAATACACACTTTTATTATACTTTCTTGCATTGTTATGGTTCCCTAAAGGCTGTCTTGAAATCAAAGTCATTGGTAAACAACTTAATAAGTGTCAATGTTTGCAGACCTAATTTTTGTAAAGTCATCTCTAACTTATTTTTGTATTTTGTCCATAAAGAATTGAAATTTTACCGAAAATTTTAATCATTTTAATGACTATAGATAGGGATTTTTTTATTAGGAGTATTCCTAATAAACAAAATCGAAAGAATTAATCGAAATTTTAAATTATTTACAACACTTATAGACTTCTGAGGAGGTTTTAGCTTACACGATGGCCGGCATTTGAGTCGATTGCATCGCTAGGTTAAGTAGATTTTACCGCGGCAGGGTGATAGATGGGTGACCAATTCTAACACTGATTTTCGAATATCCGATTTCAGTACCATATGCTTATTTAATATTAAATTTGATAATTTAATCACACTAAATGTCACAATTATCAAAATAACTTATTATTTGTGAACGATTCTTGTCATGACTACGCGTTGACATCGTCCTATAATAAAATGTGTACATGTGTGTATAAATCGTTTTTCATTGGTGTGCGTAATGTTATATTATAATATTTATAAGGAATATTTTATAAAAACATTAGTATTCGCACATCATTCTTTATATAAACTATAATTGTGCCAAATTTAATACTCCTTCGTTCGCGAAATTTTCGTAAAGTGGTATGGAAAGTTTTTGCTTCACTTAATAATATAAAGTTTCTATAAAGCTACTGATTAAGCTACGACCTCCTCATGGAATCTATACAAATTAATAAAACTTCTGTTGCTGTGTGTATGTCTGTTTGTCTGTCTGTAAGATAGAAGATATTATTACATACAATACTTAGAACTACAAATCATGTTTTGTCAAACTTTCTGGGTGAATTTCTCTAATATTTTAAAAATGTATGTGTGTATGTAATTAAATTTAAAAAAAAAAATAACTTTTTATAATACCGGAGCCAGCATAGCTCAAAGTGTTTGTACACTTTTGACCTTCAAGTCTACAAAGTACTACAAAACTTTGCGAAGTAACACAAAGTCCCCGGCCACACTACATGATCATTGAAAACAGTAGACTTAAATCGAGCCCGCTTGATGTTATTGGTTGGAAACTCCCCACAAAAATCCACCAAATGTAACCGTAAAAAATAGTTTAAATAATGGTTATTTCGTTTCAATTTACATGTTTGTAACTTGTGAAGTTGTGAATTTTGAGTTACGACAATTTGTAACGTGGGAGCCATTGTAGTATGAACAAAGCACTATTTTCTCATTCTATTCTATTCTAATACTATAATATTAAGATGTAAATTTGGTGACTTTGTATGTTACGGTTTCTACTGCTCTGACTTTGAAAATTCTTTTACTGTGTATATATAGGCATCTGATGCCTGATATCATATGTATATCAGGTGTAAATCGTCTGGCATTTGTGTGCGTGTGGTTTTATTTTAATAATTGAATACATTAATATTGCATATTATAATAAAATATTAGCATTCGCACACCTTCCTCTATATGAACTACAATTGTGCCAAATTTCATGCTCTTCCGTCCGCGCAATTTTCGCAAAATGGAACCAAAAGTTTTCGCTTCACGTATTAATATATAAATCCCAGATTCACACACAAAATAATTTAGCATTTTCCAGAAAATAGAAGAAACTAACAACAAGTTGGCACTTATTTTTCAATGTTTCTAGAAAACAGAAAATGAAAGATAACACAAGACGACTATAAGTCTCTTTGTGTTTGCGACATTTTACCGATAGGTATTGGTATAAACCGTTCCTTCATTTATCAATAGACAACATTTCTTAACGTAATGCCGGAGCGTGACATAGCTCAAAGTGTTTGTACATTTTTGTTCTTGAAGACTACAAAGTTCTACAAAACTTTGCGCAGTTACCCAAAGTTTCCTGCCACACTACATGATCATTGAAAGGATCATTCAAATGAAGCTATGTCTAGCTCCGGTATAAGAAATATCAATCGGTGATATATAGAAACAGGATGTAGGAATCTCTTATAGACGAAGGAACAGTTTTTGCCAATACCGATCAGGTAAATATAGAAACCGGTTATGAATAATGGAATTATTTTTATACCAAATTATTGTATAGTACGTTCCCATTACTTCGTGATTATCCGTGTAAATAAAAGTGCTTTGTACAGTCTACGCGAAGAATATTGAACAGTTGGTGTTATTATTGATCCCCATCAATATAACCCCGGAAAAGACACCAACGTGTCCGTTATAATAACACAATGCGGTTTAGCCAATTTCGAGTTTTAGCGAGAGTAACGATCAACGATTGGTTTTGAAATACATAGATTGTGTTTTGTCAGATCAACATTAAGATTATTTTAAGAACAGACGCCTTTTTTCTTTCCAAGATGTTTCACACTCTAAGAGATTTGGCCCCGGGCTTTCCTGAGAGTCCAAGCCCAGACGGCCGTCGGTCATCTAAACTCACCCCACGGCCACATTGCCTGCAATTAAAGTGGACCCTGGTGAAAATCTGGGCTTCGCTAGGTAAAGAATTATTTATAACAATTTCTCAAAATTTTGAAGTCAAAAGAAGTGTTTATTGACAAATCCAAGAATATAGGCAAATATTTATTTTGTTTTTATTTTAGATTTGATCTATTTTTGTTGGGCTGTTTGTATTTACAATATTTTGCAATTACTTGCAGGTGCAGACATTGTGGCACCTTCAGATATGATGGATAATAGAATAAAGGCAATAAAGGATGCCTTAGTTGCAAATAAAATGCAGAATCGGGTTTGTTATTTTGGCAAACGATTCCTTTACGTGAACTATTAATAGTGTAAACGAAAGTTTATCTCTCCATATTCGCTGATGCCTAAGGCATCCTAGCTTAGGCATCTGAGTCTCAACCAATATATTATATTAAGCTATTTGATGTTGCAATATGTTTTTGTAACATTATATCTTCTTTTACTTTGTCAAATAAATATATTTTATTATTATGTTATAAATTTAATTCTCACGCCCGGATACATAATAAATATACTTAATAATATAAATAAACTTACTTAAATACAAAAAATAAATAAACTCAAATATACGTTACATAGATACATAAATGTACTGGGCGGAGGATTCACCCCGGCTGCTTACGTACAGTCCAACTTATTTTACGTTTTTTTCTTTAAAATAAATAAATTACTATTATTATTTTTAAATCTTATAATCCTTCAAGGTTTGCATATTAATGCAATCTAAGCTTTTTTAAAGGTTATGTAATTAAACTCCGAATTAGGTTTTTTAATGGCATAACCATTCGAATATCTAACGGATTGGAGTCCGAGCAATCAAAACTTTAATCATCTTCGTCTAGTGAATAAAGTCATCACCAACATCACCATCACCATCATCACTATATAACCCACTATGAATCCACTGCTGGATGAAGACTTCTTCTAAATTAAAGTCATCATAATCATCACCATCATCACTTTAAATTAAATATAAAAATTAATATTAAAAATAATTAAATTATTATGTTGGGGTGATAGAAAAATTTAATTAACTACCGCGCCACAGCTTCCGCTCCAAATTTCTCGGTGATGGAACCGTAATCGCAACCAATTGTGCGAGCGGACAAAGCCAATCCGACCAGCGACAGCACTAGCCATTTGTGCCAATTCTGCGGCGGACTCATTGTACCCGCCATTCCCGACGATCACACAAACGCACCGAACATAACTTTATATCATAACATTTTCAATTCTATCATCTTCCTTAAACAACAAATAAAAATACACTATGTAAAAAATATTACAAATAATATTCAAACGCACGCGCGTCGTAAAACGTTCGATATTTAAACGACAGAGTGTTAACGGTCATGCGCGTACGCAACGGGTGCTGTGTTCTTACTGAGCGCGGGATGCACAGCGCCCACTCAACGCTACGCGCTACGGTTGGGCGCTACGCTATTATCCTTGCATACCTGTTGTATGCCACACTTGTTAACTGTACCGTGATTTCATTTGCATATCCAGTAGTGTGAATAGTTAATTTGGGTCATTTTCACACGTATAATAATCTTTTGAACAAGGGCGTCCCACAGTGATTCGGCTGGAACATTCTAGCAGAATAATAATTATGTCATAATTTCCAGGAACCGACTGATAACAACCTCCAAACAGCCCCATTAAGGTCTGATCAGGAGGTCAAAGTAACCCTTATAAGAGAGGTCATATTCATTTGCAAATCAGTTGCATTTTATGCTCACTTGCGATATATATATATTTTAAAATTGGTAGCAAAGTGAATTCAGTTTTTTGTGACGGAATATTTTGTTAGAGGTATGGACTCTATTATGACTTAATGAAAATGTATAGATAAAATGAGCAAATTTTACATAAATTGTAAACACGCAGGTAGAAACTAAAATGAATGTACTTGTCCTAGCTGTATATAAAATTCATACTCAACCATCCTCTATCTTGGGCTGCCTCCACTCCCCCTGGGTCATTGGCTGGCGACGCTCTTGCTACTGTCTACTGTAATACATTTTAAGTATATATTTGATTTTTTACTGCTTATAAATATAGCTAGAAATAGGTTTTAGGTGTATCTAATATCCCAGTTCACAAGTCTATAAATATGACAAAAAGTATACAGTAGAAGTACAAATTAGAAAGGAAAAGAAGTGTTAAATGTAGCTTCATATATGGTTTTTAATAAATATATATGTATCTCATTAATAAGTTTGCTTTAAAATAAAAATTACTTATCATTTGCTCACACCTTCAATCTTGCTGTTGTGGTCTTCCCTTTCTTTACTTTAATGCATATCTTTTGATCGTGCAGATATTCTTGGGCGTCGATTTAAGATGAACAGTTGGCTCAGTTTTTCTATACAACAAGGGACATACGAGCAGACGGTTCCATTGAATGTCCAGGGACGCCCATAGACAACTGCACCACTAGAAGGCTTGCAGAATCGTTGCCGTCCTTTGAGTAATTAGTACATTTTCTTTTCTTGAAGGATCTTAAGCCTTAACGACATCGACACTTTGCCTACACCGAACGGAGCGGTTGCCCCTTATAATAAAAACAATAGTTTTTGTATTGGGGTTTAAGATTTATCACGTTGAACCGTTTAACCTTATTGAACCTGATGCTAACCCGAAAATTTACGAGACCGTATCAAAGCAAGGCCACCGTATCGGCCAGGCACTAACGCTTGTTCAATTAGTTAACTAGCAGACTTCCCACGCCTTTACAGCATTCCACGCTCAATGATTTCATCTACTGTATCTGTTTCTATGCTCTTGGATATTCTAGCTGTCTGTGCTCAAAAATTACTGATATCTATTATCTATCTTTATAAAGATAGACAATAAATTTCATCGAATTAAAATAAACCTTAGGAGAACGGTCTTGCATTTAAGATAGAGTTCAGAGACATGTACGCGTGTATATTTTAATTATGTTTGTATAAAATAACTGGCATTTATTATCTATCTTTACAAAGATAGATAATAAATACCGGTTATTTTATAAGGACATAATTCTAACATACCCGTATGTCTCTGAACTCTACCTTAAATGCACGACTGTTTTCGTAAAGTTTTAATTCGATTCTATGAAATTATTTTGGATATTTAAATAGATAATGCATAATGTAGATTCCAAGAAAAGAAAAGAAAGACCGGATTTAAGATTTATTTTTAATTAATTATATTTTGATGTCAACGTTAGCTGGGTTCGCTAGGGGTAGGGGTTCGCTTTAAATTACATTACATTACTAGCGCAGGTCGACGAAAAGATTCTTAAAGAATATTGGAATATTGAGTGCTAGGGGCTACCATACTTACATAAATAAATATTTTACACCATCTATATAAAAATACAGGTTTCTCTTAATGCATGTAGTGCGCGTATTCTTGTGTAGATGTCACTATCTCCACTAACGCTATGAGTTACTAAGACTTCCAATAGATGGCGTAAGTTGTTCTGCAAAATGAAATTATAATAACACCATGATTAAGGAACTTAAAATATAATTGAAACATAATAAGCAGATTATATTAGAAGTCACAAGAAATTTATATGCATATCAGATTCATTTCAGATCCCATGATTACCTATATTTTAACTACGTAAGTTCTATTTTCTACACCTTATATAACTATACAATTACAGTAATATAGGTGTTTTGATAATTTTACGGTAAGTATACACATCGCTACTTTGAACTATCGTCGATTTGCGTCAGTATAAACAGACAAGTTATCAAGACATGTTATCAATCAAGTAACCTCAATTTTATGATTAGTTAGATAGGAAAATTTTAAAGCGGTGTGGGTAAATCTAACTTAAGCATTTAAAGAATATGGTATGGTATGATGAAAATACATACATAGATTTAATATATTCCTTTAAGTTTATTTATGATTAATTTTATTCTATAAAAATATATTTTTTTAATGTCAACCTCCCTCTATAGTCTGACCTCTCCTGATAGATGCATCTCCTGCGCATGCCTATTGCATTAGTTACTAATTTGCAACCCACAATGTTAGTTACTAATTTACATTACATTCAAAAAAAGAATACGCGAAGTTTGCGAATTACGGATTCTCAATTTTAAGAATAAAAAAACGCGCCTACAAATAGGATAGGTACTTGTAACCGCTTGCAACTGTACAAGGCGCAAATTCGGCCTTATACGGAGTACTGCTGTCACCTTTTGACAGGGGCACCACTTTATCAGCTCCTTCCACTTGACCGCATACGACCGCGACGACCCCGCCCTTTCCGATCGGCTCGATCCTCTGGCATTGCGGAGAGATGTGGCTTCACTCTGCATCTTTTATTTCCAATAGAATTTTGATTAATATCCTTGCATTGTTTTGAGAAAAGCACTAAGTAAGCCTCGGCAGAAACAACAATTGCCTACCTCGTATTTTCAAACTCTACTCGTCCGGCAATTGGTCCTTTTCTGCACCTCGGCAACAAAGTACTATTAATAACTACAAAATACCTATTAGATACTACTTGGGGGCAAGATCTTTAATATTCTTTTGGTACCTACATACTTATGCAAACTATAAAAGAAACATACCGCTCACTAATAAAAATCTGATTTTAATCACTGTGATAAAAGTTTATTACCTCTGCTAGAACATTGAAAGGTCAACGCACGTTTATTTATGCCAAGCGATTTGGGCCAGACTATAGCTCAGCGAAGTAAAAGCCTGCCTCACATTTGGTTCCCATATCTGTCAAATTAAAAATCAGAAAATAATTGTAAATTAGTCATAGCTTTAGATTTCCGGCGATACCTTAAGCCTTTGCCACTCGTACTCATTTTCAAAAGCTATTTAACATTGTAAAAGCTATAATTTAACATCGTAAAAGCTATTTAATATTGTAAAAGCTATTTAAGATTGTAAATGCTCTATTTGACATTGTAAAAAATATTTAACACTGTAAAAGCTATTTAATATTGTAAAGCTGTTGGGGACGAATGAACGAGAGGACGTTTACATTCAAAAGTATTTTTATTAAATGCAAATTGAAAAAAGAAACTTTATTTTTGGCACATTCAATTTGGCATTTCCCAAACTCTCTACGAGTTTAATTTAAAGGGTAATCAATAAAATAATAAATTATATGTGACAGTATTACTCTGATATAAGAGTTTATCTTAATCTTATGATAAATGTTTTATGATAGTAATTGTAAATAATATTTAGATTTATTTTACATTCAATTTCTTATGTAATATTATGAAATATATAAAATTCAAATTCAAAAGTTTATTTATTTACATCCATAATTAAAATACATATTCCACAATATGATTTAGTTAGAATATTGGTATATTTTTAACATATTTAGTGCTAGTTTACAGCCGTTTATGTTCATTTTAAGAATTTACACTTTTATACGCTTACAATTCAAATAGCTCAGTATTAGCTACCTCAATATAATCCATAAAAGACGCAGTTATGTAGAAGTTACACATAGAGACTTCACCTTTATTTACACATGGTGATAAACTTACAAACATAATTAATAAATAAAACATATATGTTACTATACTAAATGTAAATATCGTTGCATAACGTCAAGTTATGCGTGTGCTCTGAGCATCAATTCCCACTTGGTTTAGCTCCAAATGATAATACACTGTGCCAAAGATCTTTGCTCCTTCACTATTCTAGTATTAATGCGTATAAAGCAGCCAGTTGTATTCCGAAATACATAACGAACGGTTAATAAAATAATCTCCTTGTAAAAGTAAATTAATTTATTGTTTAACAAACGCGGGTTCATATTATCCCCTTGGAATTTTCTATGTAACAATCGTGACTTTATTATCCACATAACAGCCGGCAATTCATAATTTCAATTTAGATAAAGATTATATTGTATCAACTGCATAGATAAAGCGTATTGTTATTGACGGAGACGAGCGGCGATATATAGACGGAACGTGTAGAGAGTTTTGCAGTAATTCTATTAAAGTAACAACGTGAAGTGTGGTGACAGACTGATACTGTGGTTTGAGCGCTGCAACGATGACAAAAGACATAGTGGACCCCATGGTGAGTAAATTTAGCGGATAAACATACAAACAGTGTTTAAGTGGACCCTGGACTTCGTAAGGTACTCGTTTCAAACACCCAATTCTACTGGGCTATAACCGCACCCGCTCCTAGCTCTATTTTTGAAGGGGTTACTAAAATGTTGATGCCTCAATAATGAAGATGGCGGGGTGCGACGGGTTTGGAGTGTGTATGGTGACATGACCTGGCCTGGACACTGGGTCCCACACTCCCTATCAAAGGATCCCGCGATCTCAATACGTAAAAGCATTTTCCCGTGTAAAAAATTGTAAGTAGGAATTACATATAATGAATCTATTTACCACTTTATTACAGCGATACTTTTATCTAAAGTGTATTATTTACTAATCGTGCGTTTGTAATAATTACGCTGAAGAGATATAAATGATAAAGTCTATAAAAATATAACCATTGCCCTTTTACGTAATATTACTTATTGACATAAACGAGTTTAACGCTCTGCAAATTTAAAAATAAAGGAAAATATATTTTGGATAAACAAGCTTTTGCGTGTTGTTAGTATAGAGATAACCATAGAGTTATAATTTTATTCTGACAAGAAAGTTGTTTCATTCTTCTTAAGTTCTAAACGCTAAAAATCACTTACAAACAATATGTCACGAAATAATCCCTACTACATAGTACAGATCCGATGAGCTACACGTTTGCGACCCTTTAAACATGTCTGTGTGACCCGCCAGGCATTATTAAAATTGAAGTTATTTTATCGACTTTCGCCCGTCAATATATTGTAAAAATAATTCCTATAAAATGGATTCCAAATGTTTTAAATCGTACGTTAGCCTTGAAAACTTTCCACCTCTGACGAAAAATGTTCAGAAGTACCTACGTATGCTTGAGAACAATTACTTTCAACCATAAAATTAATCAAAAATGGCCGCCGACCAAGACTGAATGACGATATTCACCAGCTTTTATCAAAAAACAGTATCAAATTTCCCATTATAAATTTCAAGTAAATTCCTCTTTCTGTTTGTTTTATTTTTCATTAAAGTTTGAATATGAAATCTTGACTTTTTTATTTTAATGTTTATTATAAATAAAGCTTTGTTTTAATTATTAATAAGTCTTACTTTATGTGCGGCCCACCAAAAAATATTTAAAATTTAAATTAGCTCGTTGATTAAAAAGGTTGCTTACCCCTGGCCCTGGTATAGATCTTAAAGTAGTTTATATATTATTTTCAAAAACCCAATACTTAGTTTTCTGATAAAATTGTAATACATCCTCCTTATTTCAATGTGTGAGTGTCATTTGTATCGTAAAATATAATAACGAGTGCTAGTAAGATATTGAAAGACTTAAAACTTAAAAGAAGGCCTTACTAAAGGTCGCAGACAGATACTTTAATTTAATTTTATGCATGTATAGATCAACTTTTCAGTTTTTAATCACCGACATAAGTTTTATCAGACGGGGCTATCAGCAAGATAATATGTAATCACACCTAATCCCTTTTCCTTCTTAACATATAAATAAAACTAAGTCGTAAAATCACTTTGTTATACTCAAATCCCTTTTGATATGGATTATTTTTCTATATAAACCTAAATAACTATTTACTCACGCTATAACTTGGGAAAAGCTGGACCAATTAAATATTTTTTACATGCCTTGAAGTCCGAGCAAGGTTTCGCGCCGATAAAGAGAATTAGTTTCCTTACAAAAAATTAAAATCTATAAAAATTTGGCAAAATCCGCCAGACTAGATTTTCTACATATATAAAAGTGAAAGGTCATCTAATACGAGATGTCGACAACTGAGGGACGTACAATGATGTAATTTGGCAAGGAGGTAGTTTATGGTCAGTAGACATCCGCTAAGAAAGAATTTTCGATAGGGCTATTTTTTGTTTTTTATTAATTTATTCCAAAAGTAACTTTACAATATCTTATACAAAAAAATTCCGTCAAACTGCATCGACAGTTTATTGACGGGATCTGCTCTCTTATGAAACTATTAACTTAAATGTCTTATCTTATATAAAATAAATATTATTCTAAGATCTAGATTTCTATATAAAGGAATATCAATGTGTCGTTAGCATTCCCTTATAAAGAAATAGGAAGAAATTCAAGATACAGGACTACCAATAACACACTAGCAGTCTTTCATATAGAACTCACCCAAATGCTTCCTTAATATACGCCTTATTATTGATTAAGGGGGATTGACTAGATTAAGGGGGTTTAAGCTCTCGCAATTTTACGCGGACGAAGTCGCGAGAAACGGCTAGTGTTTTATACATACGTCTAGATTTCTTGGTCATAAGATATGTGTATCCGTAACTCTTATCACGTCTTACTTGCACGAGTACGATAATAGCAGATTAGGTTATTTCCCGATTAAATTGAGGAAATAAAGCGTCCAACTGTTGTTGACCTTCATCTCGGGGTTAATTGTATTGCATTGACCTCCAAAAAACATCACTTTCATGTTGGTCTTCATTCTCATTCAACAATCGATTTTTAATCGCTGTTTTCTTGTGATCACTTTATAAATAAATAAATAGATTAATTTTATTTCAATACCCAACACAGAAGTAACAACTATTAAGAATCTCTACCCTCTACGCTCAGTAGAAGGCGTAAAAATAATCTTCAACACATCAACATCAACAAAATCATGACCTTAAATGGTAATTAGATTAATCAGTAGCCGGCATTTAAGTCGATCGCTATGTTAAGTAGCTGTTACCGCGGCTAGGTGAAAGATGGATGACCTTTTCCAATTCTCGTTTTCAAATACTTGACTTCCTTAGTGTTTCGGAAGACACGTAAAACAGTAGGTCGCGATTAATGTCACTGAGTGATATGTCATGAAATTGTTGAGATTAAATTGGGTTCGGCGTTGACGTCAGACGGCAGTCAGCCATACTATAATTGGTGGGGTTGAGAAGCTCGGTTCTCGGAAATTTAGTCGCGATGGATAACTTCACCGGAGCGCAACGTGCATTCTGATGCCTCAATATAACATTTTATTAGTTTGAAAGACTAACGAGGGAATTGCGTGTGTGGTTACAGACGAAATGATTTTAGATTGACATATTTACAATACTGGGTAGAGCATAAACTGTTTATTATGGAGCGCTTACTATATTATGTTAATATTTTACTGTGTTTGTGTGTTGTATTCGACTGACTATTTATAGCATTAAACCTTTTTTTATTTAAACAGTTTATAAAAAAGCTCAAATTTCGTTTCTTTACAAACAACCTAGCTGTGTAGGCAAGTTATTTGTAGTCAAAGATTTTTATAGTTTGACAAGTAATACTAGTTTTTAAGTTCATTTAAGAAGTTAAACTTACTTAATAGTACTCCTTGAAACCTCAAATACCTCCAGGGTGGAAGGGGGCCTGAAATCTGAAAGGTTCAAATCCTGAATTTTCTATGATATCTTCGCAACCACTCGCAAACTAATTAATTTGTAACCTTTAATAAATAAATATGTACAGGTCTATATGACACACGGACGGCCGTTCCTAAGGTTGAAAACTTAATGCCTGTGTTATAGGTAACAGCCGCCTGTTATACACAAATGTATTTTTTTTTTAAATATATAATTACATACATATGGATAATACACCCAGACTCGCGGTGGGAATCGAACCCACGACCCCCGGAGCAGAAGGCAGGGTCACTGCCCACTGTGCCAACGGACCAGCCAAATTTAAGTCTTTATATAAAAAATTGTGTATAACAGGCGATCGTTACCTATAACAAAGGAATTAGGTAGTCTGCTATAGGAACAGACGTCAGTGTGTCAAATAGTTTTCTACCTTTATTTATTCATAACTAATGTGGGGGAGTGAGAGAGAGTGAGTTATTTTTATCTCACTCTTTCACACTAAGAGCTTGTAGTCTGATTTTATTAACAGGTTTGATTTGACAAAGCGCTTGTTGCAATATCGCCTTTAGGGCTATTGTATTAAGAGTTGTTGTTCTCGTGTTGTGAAGCTGGATGAGTGGTAATAAACTTGCCAATATTAGAGAGTGAGATAATAATATCTCACTATCTCCCTCACTAGTTATTATTATTATTAAGAATAATCTTATTCCACTACCTTATTTAATAATATTCAGTTGAGCGAAATTATGGTTTCATTTTACGATGACAATGATTTATCACGTCAAGAGGTAATAATATCCGTGATAAAGTTTCCGCTTCTGTATTTTTATGGCAATCTTAACACGCAATAGGCGGTGACCACTCGGATTCATTTGGATACCATCCAAATTATGTCTTTAGATAGATATAAATACAAAAAACCCTCGGTGTATGTTTAGGCTGGTCTTTTGGAGCAGTGGCCTTGAAAATGCCTTCCGTTTGGGCTTAAGGGTTCGATGAGCCTCTCTTCTGAGAGAGATATGAATCAATCTTCTGTTTGTGTCTATGTCAATGAAATTCTCCAAAATAATAGCAACGATCTTATGGATTTTTTTTCAACGATTTTCTAGATCAGGGGTCGGCAAACTTTTTGAGTTGGAAAGGTCAAAAATAACAACTTACGAAATTTCAAACTTATTAATGAGCCACACAATTTGTCTTACCAACAATAAATTGTAGTGGCATAAATAAAGGTTTTTGAAGAAAAAAAATTATATATTTATTCTTAAGAAAAGTATCACATATATATTTTATTATAAAATGAATAATATTTGCATACTCAACGAAATAGCCGCAACTTTACATCCAAACAACCGAATGTAGTGCGTGAGCAGGTTTGCAACCCCTGCCCTACAAAATATATTATGTAACTTTTAGACCAGCAACTCTTTGTTACCACACATCCTGGGAGCTGGGGAGGCATCTTTTTTACTTCATACGCCCTTCCCAAAAAAAAACCTTTAACAGTTGCCAAACTTTCTAATTTCCAGGAATTGTGTTACGAGTGTGGTGTTATGAGGCTGTGATTTTCAATAGAAGTGCTTTCTTGTCTCTCTTAAGATATTAAATCTTACCAATCGCTGTTTAGTCAGTATTTGGCGAAATGCCGTCGCCTCAAATTCTAAAATCATTCTCAAGATTTGAGTCGTAACAGAAACACCGTGCGGCCATTAGGAATTCCTAGAACGCGTATAAGATTTGTATTTTCGTTCCCTGAATCGCACATAACTCATAAAGTCGCAACGTTACTGTCGGAACAGCTTTGGACCCGTCTAATTAGTTTTCCAGAAATTATTGCTTATTCATTTCGCTCAAATATAATACTTACGGCAATTACTGTTGAGGTGATTATGTTGTGTACTATATACAAATACAACGCTACCAGTACAAATTCATTCATTACGTATTAGTTTCTCTTGTTATATCTGAATAAATTTTCTGCATCTACCTGCGACTCTACAGTAACTCTATAATTCAATTTTTTATGAGCCTAGTTATAAAACTTGCTGACGTATTTATGTCCATGTTGTGCTCAAACATAACCCAAATAATATGTAATTTTTTTGTCCGTTCAAGTTTTTACTCCATTATGGTTTCTGTGTTATAATTTTTAAATAGTTCAAGTTCTCAGGATTCATTAAATTAGAAATTAAATAAATTTTATTTGCATAAGATCGTAATAATCAGCTAGTGAAAAATATTAATGTTAGGGAAAGAAAATCAAACCTGGTTTTGAATTTATCATTCTCATTTATTTAAATACAAGCTTTAAACCCACGGCTTCGTTTGGGTTTTATTATTCCACTTTCATGCAAACTTTCAATCCCTATTTCAACCCTTCCAAATGGAATTTTCGCCACAAAAAGTAGCCTATGTCCTTCTCCGAGTTCCAATCTATCTTTATATTGAAATTCATCACAATTGATTCAGCGGTTTAAGCGTTAAGACAGAGTTAGTTTCACATTCATATTAGTTGTAATCAGTAATACTTCAAGATATATTTCAGTTATTGTTATCGGTACGACACAGGGATTGATCGGAGTTCCTCACAGCTGTAATTCCATCCTCCTACCATTGAGCTATCGAGACATCGATTCTTGTAACTCATCTTTTGGATAACTAATTATAATAAATACGGAACCACCTGATTCAGGGATCAGATTAGAGCAGGAAATTGAATCCACGTCCAGTCGACGGCTCGTTGTTCCGGCGTCGATGATTTGTGGTTCGCACGTGACTGCATCCATTCGCTATTTGAGTAATGTACCCCATTGACAGCGTATTAAATCGTGTGTTCTAGTGAAAACTCCGTCTAAATCGGTAAAGCCGTTTCGGAGATTATATTTTTAACTTGCGTTCTTCTAATAGGTAGGTTCCATATGTAATTAGTAAAAAACATATATATGTATTACATAATTACAAACAGACAGTGAAATTTTATTATATGTATAATTTTATAGATTACAACTGTTTATACTTAAAATAAGTGGACTAGAGCTCTTAAAGTTAAGGTAGAGTTACATTAAAACCTGCCATGAATAATGGCCAGCAGCAGAAAACTTTATTATTATTTAAGTTTCGAAAAACAAGAAAATATAAATTTATTTTTATATTTCTATTTTCTTACAGTTTTTTATTAATTTGATCTCTCAGCGCGACAGTGAATCGATGTCATACATTTATGAACATTATAGACCAAGAGACAGATCTTGAATGTCTGACGAGTGTCACAATAAACGCGAGGGTCTCATAAAATTCTCGGTCAGAGCGCTAGCGCAGTGTGAGGCTCTCGATGTAAGCACCGACCATAAATGAATCGTATTAGTGAATAAGGTGTGTTCCGAACTGTTCGATATCGCTGGTAGATCTCTCAGCGCGACAGAGAATTGAAGTTGCTGAACTTTATAGACAAAGAGAGAGACGCTGAAATTCATTCGGACTAAACACAATAATAAGTTGAGTTTAGGCCGAAAACAGCATGTCTCCTTAGGTATCAATTGAATCATTCAAAATCATATTTTCAAATAACGGATTGGTTGGTTAACCTAACGTAATATCTAGTGATTGGACAATCTTCACTTGGATTTTAGAGAGTATATTTGAGCCAATGACCTTTTAAATTTTAATTCGTTAAACACAGCTGTATGTGAACTCATTAATTATATTGTTGTCCTTGAAGCAACAAACATACTTGTGGAAATTTACAGTTAACTTTACACTTCTAGCAGTCCAAGAAGATACGACACGCCCTTAAAACATTTAAAATATTAATATAATTTTTTAATCGGAGATAAACAAGGTATCTCCTTATAAATGTTAGAGAGACAATTGAAGCTTCATTCGAAAATGTTTTTAGACATAGAAGACACAAAGGCGACGATGGGTTTGTGGGATTTTCAATAAATCCGAAATTAATATATTCCGCACAGTATTGCCGTCTCTTCTTTTTTACTTCCAACATTGTTTTGCTTTGAGAAATATGTTCAACTTCGCGAGTACTGTAGAGGAGGCATAAGTAGTGCTCATCTATTGCGCGTGAGACCACAAATGAAAATAAAATAAATATAACATTGTTTATATAGAAATGCTTAAGCAGCACGCAAAACAAACATGCATAAACTCGTTAATCTTATTCGACGCTCAATCGTACTCAACAAGTCCGAACAAGTATTCAATGATCTTTCACACCAACTTCGCCGTCTATTCATACAGGCCCCGGGAAATATCCAAAGGATTTTGAATATTTTTAACCGACTTCAAAAAAAAGGAAGAGGTTATCAATTCGACCCGTTTTGTTGACTTCAGCACATCAGTGAGTGTCTACTGAATCGTATGAAAATGCTATTTATTATTTGCTTTTTAGTTCGCCTAGCCTTTATGTTTTTGAAGGTGGGTTTTCTTTTTATTTAAGAATAATTTATTAGAAGTAGCTTAAATATGTTTTATATTTGTTATGTGAGGAAGTAAGTCTAGCTAGCGAGCCTAAGTCATAGCCTAATTCAGTAGTAAGCGTTTGGTTAAGCATACATGACACTTACTGTTCACTGATAGATTGACGAAATCACGCAACGCAAAGGAAACCGCGAACAAACGCTAGTATCCATAGTCGTTTACCACATTCTTGTTTGTCGCCATCATACTTAATTTAAATTAATATAATTGACATCATTATTTTTATCATTTATTAATTTAATTAATATGACTGGAGCTGATAAATATCAAACACGATGCAGAAATAACTAACATTAAAATAAAGCAGGAAAATAAACATTAATTGCAATGAAAGAGAGATTTTTTGTAGCAATCAGAAATGAAGTCACTCATGGAGAGAAAGAAAAATAAATCTAGGTAAGTTAACCTAGAAAAGTCCTCGTTCTTATATGAGATCGGTGTGAAATGGCGGCAATGCTGTCACGTCAAGTGATGGTATTCCTGTCGCGTTTCGGTTTGCGAGACTTCCCGGTGGCCTAAACTCGTCATTAAAGACCGGCAACACATTTGCTTGTCTCCTGGTCGTGGAGTTGTCCATAGACGTCAGTAGGCACTTTGCTGCCTGCTCGTTTGCACCTTGTAACAAAAAAAAAACATGCAATAAAGGTCAAAAAGCCTTAATGTTTAAAAAAAAACTATTTTACTTCGAACAAAGGACCATTAAACATATTAAGTTGAAGCAAATTAATTTTAAAATTAAGGGTGACTCATTTATTATTAATATAGAAAAAGGTATTGCTTGAGACGGCACGTATTGTGAGGAAGTTTCACAATCTGGAGCCCTAACCACCGGTTGCTTGGGTCCTTGCCTCGCTGCCGGCGGTCATGTACTTTTTATATATGTTTAAGTGTTTGTATTTTTATATTAATAATTAGAAAGAAAGAAGGAAAACTTTTATTTGAGGCACACATAGCACTGCAAACATATACAATTACAAATAATACACTAAACCTCATAAACTATAAAATTGCCTACAGTGAGATATGTTTCAAAACGGTTCGACACCTCTCAGCTTATATGTTGGAAGTGGAATAATTCCAACTTCCAACGCTGATTTTCGGAGGCCGTGACCCTGCCTTCTGCTCCGGGGTCGTGGGTTCGATTCCCGCCTCGAGTCTGAGTGTATTATCCATATGTATGTATTGATATATTTAAAAAAATATATATTTGTGTATAACAGGCGACTGTTACCTATAACGCAGGCATTAAGTTGTCTACCTTAGGAACAGGCGCCCGTGTGTCATATAGTCCTGTATATATTTATTTAACAATTGTTTATCGCTCCCCTTATCTGTTATTATAGGTTATCACCCAAGCAGCTGGTCCGATATTGATAGGTTCTTTACAATTGCAATTGTGAAAAATATGATTTTTTATGTCCGTTTCAGATGGCAGTAGAATAGTAGACATAAGACCATAACAGAAGAAAACTAATTGTGCAGTGTGACTTTCTGTTCTCTAGGAATTTTAGAATTGCTAAAGCTCTGTGGGAAAAGGGACATAAACTTGACAACGAGCTTTTTAATACCATGGGTTATTTTCAATAACCTAAGTATATTTGCAATTATACTTAATGTTGAAATATTAGTAGATTGTTGCACCGAGTGCAAAGTAAGCTATCAATACACGAGTGTTATGTTGGTGCACTAAATTAACACGAGTGCATTAATTACTCACTTAAGTTGTGTAATCTACTTTTCTTTCAAGTACATTCCTGCCGATTTCCATTTTTTAAACTTTACTTGCTAAATATGAATTGTACCATTGTTTGGGAAGGCACTGGCTCCTAAGATACGGGCTTACCTAGTTTAGGGGCCAGGGTTATATTAAACTTTGTAACATGATTTATATAATAAAAATTACTATTACTATTACTAACTAATTGACGTGCAAACGACATTCGACCTTAGCGAACCAATTTCTTGGTCGACTTTACTTAAGAGCTCATTATTCATTCGATGGTTTAAGTCTTAACGTATGCCACAAATCTTCCTATTTCTTCACTATTACCAAACCAAAAAAAGTATACAATATACTTAATGTATAGAAAATTAGGTAATTTTAATATTGCACCAACATTGCTTATAACACCTCATTAGTCTTAATTCTTTCTACCATTTGCGCAAGTCGTTTGTACTTGTAAAATCTTCTTAATGTATTAAATAAGCTTAAAGTTGTTAAGGCCAATTGACACTTCGACGCGTTATGCACGTATTAACCTGCGGCCAGTTATAAAGGTACTTTCGTTTGATAGCCTATCGTGTATCGCCATTCTTACAGTCTTACCTTGGGATATTTTATAAGGCGTTTAATATAATTTTAGCCTATTTAAGGCAGCCGCAATTGTAGAATTAAGATCCCACTATTGTGGAAACACCTGCAATTTTGCCCCCAAATCCCTTCTTGTATCCAATTGCGGAATTAAATAGACGAAATGTAAAGTAAATATTTCTTACCTATACTAGCGTGTGCTTTAACGCCTCCCAAATTCCTTACCCTGAAGAGTCCGGATTTTTTGAAGGCGCAATTTATTTTGAAACCGAAATCTGATTCGAGTACGCATAGCGGCTGCACGTATTCTGCAACAAAAGAAATGGGGATTTTTATAAACTAGCTGATTTGAAATCTAATGGATAAATCATAATGGATAGATAACAACACTTTGTGTCCGAAATGCGCATAAAAGACATAAGTTCAGGCGTGGCTTTCATATAATTAATATGGATGTGGGAAGCTATTTGATATTTAAGTATTCTGGCTGCTCCTTGTTTGGAGGGGCCTTATGAATTTAAAATATATTAATAAGTAGTTTGTTGTGTTAGACAAAGGTGTAGCGTACGATAGAATTGACATTAACATCGTTGTAGATGTAAAATTTCTAAATTATAATAAAAATAAAAAACAATAATAATAATGGGTGAAACAAAACAGTATCAGACGAATAGAGAACCTCCTTTGTAAAGTATTAATTAATAATTAATATACCACAATTTATTAGTGTGTCGATGATCGAACAATTAATTAGCTGAATAAATACATATCTTCCGTTGAACATTACAAAACACACCAGGATCTAAGCGAGGCGACCTAGATTTCCCCGTCCTGCGCCTTCAATCGTATAACGCCTACTGATGCACTGGGTTTTACCCATTCAGAAATGGTCAAACAAACTTAACTGTGTATTTCTATAGTCTATCTTTGATTTTGTAAGCACTTTTCTTAAACCCATTGAAACTAGAAACCTATAGAACTTGATCAGATAGTCTGATCAAGTTCTATAGATTTTGTGTCAGATAGTCCATATATATTTATTTATTATTATCAGGTGTTAAAATTTAGCTGCTGGTGTTAGTCTCAAGAATGACACATCTAAGTCAAAGTCAAAAATGTTTTATTTATAAACTTTATGAACTTCATGTGTATAATTATCATGAATGTAATTTTTTTTAATCATTATTATAACATTTGGTCATCTGTCATTCGTCATCTGATGATGCTAGCGGTAAAAATTCCAGAATGATTTGACACAATCGCAAAGGCAAAGGCAAAGCCAAACAAGAGAATAATTTCTCTTAATTTCCGTCTCGTTACTAACAGGCTGTGTGAGTGTATGTGTGCGTGCATGTGAGTTGCTCATGTGATGACTATAAAATGATAATTTAAATACCTCTTTGCCAGACGAATTTAATACAGCGACAGTGCCTGATGATATCATATACAAACAGTCTAAAGGTTCTCCGCAACTCACTACATTCTGAAATAAACATAAAATATGTATATTCGTCGTTTGATATATTTTTTAACGTAATGGACTATATTATATTATTGGACTACATAGATAAATAAAAATGCATACAATAAATAGAAACCGCGATACGTACCAGGATAAACATTGACAGGGAGGTAGTTTTTAGGTAATAAACGTCCAGTAAGAACGGATTTTGTGATAGAATCGGATTAAGGTCCAAGGGTTTCCCAAGTTTATAAACTTTTACGCGTACGAAGTCGCGAGAAACAGCTAGTATATTATATAGTCCAAGCAACTTCTATATTAGCTATCAAATAAATTTCGGTGCATTTTGGTATGTAACGGTACCCTGATATTAGAAACTAACGGGGAAGCTCACAGTCCAAACTGGAGTGAACTTGTGTTCTTATTGATCATTTTCTGTATGCGAACAAAATCACTTACCTCTCCTGGCATGAATAGGGCTTGAGTCAAACTAAATATAATAGTGTTTATAAATGCAATGGGCATATCTTGAAACACGGGAATGTTGGTAACCAATGTCTTACAAAAGTACATATTGACGTCTTGTTTTATTTGCTCGTTGATCGTGTTGAGGATCGCCTCTTCGTTGAAATAGCTGCCGTGGTATTTGTAGTTGAGGAATAGGAGGATTTTCTTCTTGAGAACCTTCGGAAGGCGTTTCCTCTCCATGTACTCTTCCAAGTCCTTCAACCTTCCGTTGTAAAGATATTTATCGTATCTCCCGTACATAAATAGTCGAAGTAGTGACGTAAAGGAATATATAATGAAAAGCAATCCTATTATACCGGCTGAAGACGTAAATAAAAGGCCTAAAAAGTAACGAGATGAGAGTTAAAAAAGCGTTGCGTTAAATCCCGACGTTAGCACTTTTTAGCGTCGTCGATAATAAAATATAGCGTATATGTATATAGCGTTGGAAATAGAACATTGCACGATAGGAAAGCGTCGCGTTAAAAAATCGCTGTCTTATGAACGCAAAGTTGGGAGTACATACGTTCTATTTGAACGTTTTTTTAACGCGCGGTAAAACAGCTCTTGTACGAATAAGGGCTTATTCTCGTTTTAACTTGAGAAATGTATTTTCTTATTCTTATATGGAAGAAACAAGACATTTAGAAGTCATAAAATTAATGACTGTTTATTTAGCAAACAAATTAATTGTTTAATTTTATTTATATAAATTAAACAATAATACAATAAACTTTACCTGAAAGAGGTGGTCGCAGCTCAATCAGTAGCAGGCATTTCAGTCAATCACTGGATTAAGTAGCTCTTACTGCGGCCTGGTATGAAGATATTTAAAGCTATCCCACATAGTCCCAAAAATGTTAAATGACTTACAATTATTTATTTTTTTATTAGATGTTGTTACTTTTAAGTACCTTGAATCGTTGTTTTTGTTATATTAATAACATTTTGAGTCTAATAAATGCTTATAATTGTGTCTTGTATATGCGTAGAAAATAATTAAGGTGTATCCAGCAAAGTAGTAAATCAGCATACATAATTTTGAATGCTTTAAAAATTATTCTGTTTCTAAACTGTTCACATGTTTCAACTGAAGATAACAATATCTTGCTTAAAAATTTCTAAATCACTAAACATATTCAGGATAGGAACTTGTTACATTTTTTTTTATTATTTCTTTATTGCGGACAGCTTTTAGCGTTTATGGCTAAGTATTGCGTCTGTGTCCGGAAACGAATAGGATTTGAAATTGAAATATATATGTGAAATGATGGAAAATGTCATCACTACTATCCTACTAATATTATAAAGGCGAAAGTTTGTACACATGGATGTCTGGATGTATGTTTGACGCTCTTTCACGGAAAAACTACTGAATGGATTTAAATAAAACTTTACAATTATATAGTTTATACTTCCGAATAACACATAGGCTATAAATTAAAAAGATATCGTGTTAATCGTCCAAAATATAACGATAAATGTGATGTAAGTAGAATAAAATTCTGCTAGAAATCATACAAGCTCTGGTCACGCGAACCCAGTAAAGAAAATCAAAGTACAGCTGTTCCAGTGTTCCGTAAAGTAATAGGATGTTAGAAGATCCAGTGTTAAATTGGGTAATGGCCGCGATAAGAACTTCTTAAGAGATCAACTCGAATGCCGGTTAATGATTATGCTACGGCCTATCTTTAAGAACAATTCCTATTTATAAGAAATAAGGTGCATTTAGTAATTAACGTTAAAACGTATGTTAATTTGTATGATAAAATCGTGCCCTCGGTAAACTCTAATTTATAGCGTTCCATTTTATGAGCTTGTTAAGTCTTATAATTGTTGAAGTTTCCACGATAGGGTTCTTTACATAATAAAGGATTGTAATCATTTTAAAGACCAGGTTTGATAATTTATTTTATAATAGATTTATAATAGATTGTAATAATTTTATTCTGTCTAATGCGCTTATTAATATTTTATTTATTTAAAGCATAAAGCAGCTATATAGGTAGATAGTGGAGTCTACAACCCTAGACTCATTTTCCAAGTGATACAAGTTCAAAAACGGATTACTTAAAAATAGCTTAAAATAGCCACTTTCTGAATTCCTAAGCAATGACGCATTTATTCACAATTGATTTAATATGTATCGAACATATTTGTATCAACTAGACAACCCACGATTCGTGGAGTTTTTTTCACTCTATAAATAATACAGAAATAAAACTTGCTTATACATGTAATGTTAGTATGTGCAGTGTGATGCCCCAAAAAAAAGGTTTGTAGGAATGGGTAATATTTTTCCATTCCTACCTATACGTGACGTACAATTCTTACCCGATCGAATTTATGATAAGACTAACCGTTTAGCTGAAAATCACGAAAAACTGATTGTTTCTACCTTTGAGCTTTAATATCTAAGCCCGCAATAACAGTGTCCACTGTGACTTTTGAGGTGACATTTGTAATTATTTTTTTATGTTACAAGGGGGCAGACGAGCAGGCAGCAGGCACCGAAGTGTCTACCGGCGCCCATGGACATCTGCACGCCCCCTTGTAACATAAAAAAAAAAAAAAAATATTATGTACCCTGTATCTTCGCTTTATATATCGTTTTAGTTTTAACTTCCTAGTTTTAATTTAGATATTACTTTTCCCTATTTTTTAATTAGATTTATTTGTTTGCATCATTTTTTATACAAGAAATACATACATACACATGAACCCAGCTTTGGGTATTGCAAAAGGTGGGTCAGGCGCCATAATACCAATTACATCCACTCAACAATGTCACACAATACTAATAATAGTCAATGATATTCAAAAATTTTGACAGAAAGAAAAATACTAATGTCAAGAAAGTTGATGAATATAGTAAATTCAACAAATTAAGTCACTGTTTATTAGTGAAAACCTCATCAATATCCGTTACATAGTTTAAAAGAGATCTAAGCGTACAAGAACGGGAAGCGAAAATGTTTTATACCATGTAAAGATTTACTTAGTCGCCTAAAAATAAACGCTTCTGAAAGAATATTCAGGTATAATCATAAGTTTCGCCGTGGTCTATATTAAATACATAGGTTCAACGGAATAGAAACAAATAAGTAGTCAACGTTTATTTTATTAACAGGCTATTTATCTATCAAACCGATGAGGCCGTGCTACCTGATATTAAAAATCTTTTGCTTATTCAACTGATTCTATAAGGTCAGACAGTTATTGTTCTTATGAATTAAAGTTGCAAACCACTTAAGATATAACTTATTGAAAGATTGAGTAAGCACTCAGGAAGATAAATAATTTTTATCTAGTATTGATATTTTTTAACATACGAAGAGAACTGAACTCATTTATTACCGTCATCATGCAGCCTGGAAGAATCAATAAAAAAAATAAAAAAAAAAAAAATATCATTTATTGCTACCATAATTGTTACAATAACCGGAGCAAATATGGAAAGAAATTAAAAGTTAACAAGAAAGTAACAACTAAAGCAAAAGGACACAAGCTCAGCTTAGTGCTGCTTCCAGGTTTGAAAGCAACGCTGTATTTCAGCAAGGTCCTCCTTTTGTCGGCGGTGAAAATTCCCCGCTAAGCCGATACAGATGGTACCAACTTTCTCAAAAGTCGCTGGATCGACTTTGATAAAGTTTATATCCTCTATTCTGTGATGTAATTTTTGGGTGACCCCTAACTACAGAATGATCATAACATCTAATTGAGCATTATAGAAAACCGCAGACAGATGTCTTTGGAGTGGAAAGTATAGTGTCAGTTTTTAAACATTACGTTCTTTTATTTTTTTAATGTCCTATCTCAGGGATCAGCAACCTGTGGCTCGCGATACACATGCGGCTCTATAGATGTGACGATGTGGCTCCTTAATTCCATACGTATAAATGTAATTCTCTAATAGTACCATATTTTTTTTGTTGTGTTTGTTATAATCAGGAGAAGTTTCTTATGAAATACAAAAGTAAGATTATGCGGAAAACTAGAAATATTAAGACCGCCATATCAAATTATTTTTAATGTAACGGGAGCAAGAATAATATTATAGAATAATAGAAATGTAAATAATAAGTAACCGAACGTTCGAGTAGGACAACATCTGCCGGATCCAACAGTTCCGCTAGTTAAAGTTTTATATAAAATCCTATTGTGCAAACTTTAATTTTTAACTCTCTTGTGAAATCTATCCCTTTTGAAATACAATGTTTAGAATTACAATATAATAATTATAGATTTGACATCTCAAGTACATATGAGACTGGTAGTGATGTGTAGTTCTTTCAGAATGGATATATTGGTTCTTTTTGCCGTCCATGGAATTCGCAACATTCTCCTTCAACACCACAGGGATTGATAAATACTTAAAAAAAAAAAAACTATAAGATAGATCATCCACAGTACGGCAGTACTTGACACAGTTTCGTAGTACAGAGACAGTCAATTTGGAGATCGAAAGCGATGTAGATGTTTAGTTTAATGGGTCACTTAGCGTGAAAGTGAACGAGCGCTCCTCTCGAACGTTGCCAAAAAAGATCCGATAAGAAGCCTTTTAAGACAGATTATGTTCTTTCTTTTGTTCCAATTTGTACAACGAAAGGATACTTTGAACGAAAAGACTAACGTTCTAAAGCTCTTATGTTTATGTTTTTATACTCGTATTTACATGTTATTGTAATAGGAGTAATAAATCTAAACTTAGGGTACCCGAACTCGCTTTATTGTGATCCTTTTTATTATATCTTTCTGAGTCGTATTGTCATACATGTGATTGTAATATTAATTTATTATCTTAATATTAATTTCTATGTTAATTTTAATCTGGGGTCACGGTAGCGATCCCCATGACGAGGCAAGCGCAGCGCGAGGGCAATACCTAACTAACTTTTGTCGAAACGCTTCATCGTTTTTTGAACCGTCGTAAATTGATACTGGATTATGTATAAACAAAATTCTCGGAATATGATGCTAGTAATAAACTTATTAAACATATAAAGCTTGAATTGAATCGCTCATATAATTTAGATTTTATTTATATCTAAAAAAATCACGATTTTGACTCGTGACACACTGACGATCATCAAAATGTATAGGATACTACCTGAAGTATTAGAAACTTAAAATTTAGTATGCAGGCATAGTATTGGTTCACAACATCCAGAAAATTATAAAATTTGGAACTTTTACCCCCTATGCTCCTAAACTAGGGGATAGAAGTTTAGGCTATGACAAATTTTGATGCTAGAGGTCTGAAAATGGGTACATACTTTTTACTGAAATACATACTTTTCATTAAATCACCTTTAAAATTACTATAGAATTTACGCTCATTAAACGCCTAAATTTATTAGTGGCAATTAGAGTGCGACAAGAGTTGCCATTCGAATTGCAATTGGCAGTAGAATAAGAGATTTTTAAGTTCTGCGGTCGGTCAATGAAAAAGTTTGAGATTTATGTGTAAGAAACACACAAAAGAGGAAAAAAAAATAAGTATAATAAATTTTAAGCAACTTACAAAGAGAAGTTAAATCCCACCAAAACATACGATAATTCTTGTAGTAATAAATATAGTCACGCCACATATTTTAACTAAGGTGTAGAGTTAGTCATATTACCGCGTTTATCAAATATTCTTTTGACAGTGCTACCAATATGGTCTCGTCGTAGCATCATTTTACACAAAAATGTTTTTGGTGGGATTAATATACATATAAAAGGCTATTGTATTGCCTATTTTAATACACCTATAACTATGAGACAGCTCAATACTTTTACCTTCAACTGGTACCGAATAATGTCTCTAGGGTACTACGAATAAGGCCGAACTTAATATTTTAACCTATACACCATACTTCAATACACGACTATGTGCCTTATGAACCTTGACATTTTGTTAGATGCCATTATATATCAGCTAGTCATTCCTTGAGATCCCAAGGGAGTTCCTTCTTCTATTAAGAAATATTTTAAACCATAAGAGTATATTTATAGATTTAAATCTACATTACTTTTTACGTACATAAAGGAATCTGATGCTTAGAGATTGGTAGTGTAATTTTTTTTTATTTAGAACTAGCGGACCCGGCAGATGTTGTCAAACCTTCGGGCAGGACAACGTCTGCTGTATATTTATAATTAATAGCCTATATGTTATTCTGATTTATAAGCTATATTATTGTAAAGTTTACTTAAAAACCTAACAGTAGTTTTTCCACGAAAGTCATACATCCATCCATGTGTACAAACTTTCGCGTTTATAATATTACTAGCGGAACCGGCAGATGGTGTCCTGCCCGAACGTTGGGTTAGTTACTATTTACAACATTCTATTATCCTATAATATTCTCTTCCCCGTTTCCATTCCATTAGAAATAATTTAATATGGGGGTTTAGTATTTTTAAATTTTCTAAATTTCCGCCACATTTTCTTAATTCTTGGTTTTATAAAAACCTTCTCTTGACAATAACAGAAATGAAAAAGAATTAGCGAAATCGGTCAAGCCGTTCACGCGTGATGGCGCGACCAAGGGAAATTTGGATTCATTTTTGTATACATTCAGGTCGCAGAAATACTCTTTAGCCGCACCACTCACTTTTTAAACTCTATGTTTATAAACTTCGCAATAGTGCAAGCAATAAACTATCAAGGTTTGATCGCAATCCAATGAATGATATAAATATGGGAAATCATAAAATACAAACATTCTTCTTCTGCTTTGTCGTTTCCCGTACGGCTGGGAGATTTATTATCGTATTAGATATAAAATTTTCGTGATCACAATTTACTAATATACTGTGAAACACTGAATTTTATTACGAACAGACACACGCGGAGGAGGACTTTGTTTTATAATGGACTAGTTGTTATCCGTGACTTCGTCCGCATAAAATTAGGTAAAAAAATAGATTCAATTTTAGCGTAATGATATATAACCCATAGCCTTCCTTGATAAATGGACTAACACTGAAAGAATTTTTCAAATCGGACCAGTAGTTCCTGACAATAACGCGTTCAAGTAAACAAACGAAGAAACTGTTCAGCCTTATATATTATTATAGATATGTAACGATAACTGAAGTACTTGTTAAATTAAGGTCAATAAGTTTCAGCACGTTCTATATTCAAACGTGGACAATGGCCTGCCGCTCCTATAACCGAACGGTATTGCCACTTGTAATAAAATTTCGGTATTTAGGGATTTACCCTGTTTCCTTGAGTGGAGACCATTTTTTAACAATGGTATGCCAAAGATAACGTCCAGCTGAGTGGACTGATCATTGATATAACATAAACTGCTATTTAATGTTAATGTTACAAAATGCTATTTAAATTACAGTACAATTCGCATTAGAAATTGTGTCTATTGCGGATACGTAGAAGTACCGATAAGTACAGGGATAAATTATTTGACAGTTAAAGGTGAAAAAACTTAAAGGAAAGTAGAATGGGAACACTGTGACTGGATAAAATAAAAAAATGGTTTACGCTTATATATACTGACATATTTACTTCCTCGGTCAGTCTGTTTGCAGAGGACAAACTCGTGCCATGTTAATGTATATATACAAAAATCATGTACGACAAAATTGTTCCCCTTTAAAATTTTTAAATAGGAGTCCGCGACAGCATTTGTCAAAAAAATAATAATAAAAAATGTCTATCTTTTATAATTGACTCACTATAAGCTTTTTGTGCTAACCGAATATTTTATTATTTTTGTTTTTTTTTTTTCAAAACAATATTAGGAATATTTTTTAAGTATGTCTAATATAGGGTATACCCCCCCCCCCATTCTAAGCTTAAAATTAAAAGCTGGTATTAGGAGTGGGTGCGACAATACCCCAACGGCGGTGGGATTTGAACCGGGTACCTAGCGGATTTCAGTCCGTACCTTGTACCGTTGAGCTATCTCACGCTAGCGAAGTTTCTATACACGATTACTATATTTAGACTTTCCGACTAACAACTGTCGGCGAGGCGCGGCCGCCCATGGCAACTCTACCTTGTCAAGACTGAAGATCTTCCTTTGTGGCGGCTGAGCATACCAACCTTCGCTCCCGCCTAATCATTCCTCGCCGAAAACCCTTTCACCTTTTGGTGCCTTTCCACAAAATCTTATAGTAACATATTCAGAACAATAAAATTTCATTTCATAAATTTAAATTTACATTAATAATATTTAGATAAGAGTATATAATATATTTTAATCCATAACAAAATACGATATAATGGTAATAATATACGAACAGAGTGACGTCCTAATAAGACGCGAATGCGCGATGCGAGCGAACTTAGTTCGTTCGAACGTGCGATCAAACTTATCGATGTCTAAGAAGTGTCCAAATTGAAGTTCGCGCTGTCATATCATGTCTTCGTTAAAGATAATTCCTAAGGCCAATTTTTATTAAACGATCTCGAGGAATGAAGACGAGCGAATTCTCATTCAACCCCTACTCTATCAAATGCTCTTAGATTAAATAGAAGTAAAGCATTCTTTCGTTGTTCTGTCTGCGTTCACAAACATTCTAATTCTTATTGTACTTTTTTTTTAATCGTTTGTATTTTGGTGTAAACGCTGAGAAGGAGCTTTCGTGTACACCTCGGGCCACATGTGTCCCGCGAGCCACGCGTTGGCGATCGTTGCAATTGGTTTAAACAGATGTAGAGCATTGTATCTTTCTGTCTTCCTTTAAAAATATTATAATTCTTACACTAGTTTTTTGCACGTTCATATTTTGGTATAAATGATAAGAACGAGCTTTCGTTTACATTAAAAGATCGAGTAATAATGTCCTTGCTCTAGCTCATTGTTCGTTTAGTCTAAAACGACCTTTGGAAAGCAGTGTCAAGTTGCAATTTCGATCAGTTTTAAATGGAAATTTGACGAATTTCGACCAATCAGACCAAAAAAAAGTTTAAGTTATCACATAACCTTGGATGGAATGCAGTGAATAGATAATAGTATCAATATGTTATGTAAATATCTAGATGCTGGAAAAGTGAATGAAAAGATGGGATACATCGGTTATAAATACTAAATTGCTTAATAACATTCTGCTTAGCATTGTATCCATACTTAGATATACTGAAAGTAGTCTCAGAGTAAAAGGATTCAATTTTGCTTCTAAATAATTGCAATATGAAAAGTGTTGTAGATCAATGAGAAATGGTTGTACTGGAATTTTGGGTCTTAACCTATCTTAATCTAGACATAGAAAGAGCGAGAGACAAATGTCTTAGCATTCCATGGATTCACAGTGCAAGTGCCGGGTCCATCGCGTTGCAGAGGTTAAGTTTTGACGGTCCCTAGTTAAAAATAAATATTAGGTGGAGCAATAAGTTTTGAAGCAGATTTATTGGTCAACCCTTTGGTATGTTTTTAAATTTCGAATTTAGAATCATGAAAAAAAAAAGAAAATTCGAGTCTTTTCATTGTTTTCAACGATCCAAGGGAGGAGAAAACTTTATTTAATTCGAGAAAGTTTGTTTTTTTTTATTGATTTTTCTGATTATTAGTTCCATAAAAAGGATACTCTAAACTTTGAGCCAGTTGTGAACAAAAAATATGGATACTCCGCCTGAAATTACCACCCAAGCTGTAGCACTTCTGCAGGCCGACAAAAATGTGTTTTCGATAGAACAGTCAAGGCTACAACTACATAGTAATATGCGTACGAGTCTTTTTTAATTTTTGCCTAAATTTAAAATGGTGTATATTCTGAAGCCCACAGGCAGTATCTTCCATTGAATTCTTAATATTTCTTCAAAATAATTCCAGCTATTTAGTGATTCATTTTTCCTGATTGTCTTGGACTTCCAAGAACTGAAGTCCGATTAAAATGTATTTGTAGAAGAAGTTATTCAATGTCCTAACATATTGTTACCAGTATTGGTAACGTATAATTAATTTATTGTTACCTGTATTGCTAACATATCGTTACCTGTATTGTTAACATATCGTTACCTATATTGTTCACATTATAGGAGAAGAAGTCATAAAGGACTGTTTGCAGTTCTGTGAAAACTAGTTTTAAGCTTATTATAATACTATTTGTACTTTTGGATCTTTATACTCATATGTTATCTATTTGTAAGTTATGTTTTTAATTAGTGTAAGTGGATGTACATCCGTTCTAATTAAATTAAATAAAATAAATAAATAGGAAAGTCTTAGTGTCACAGTGTGTTTCCTTTTTGGAACACTTCCGACAGAAGTAGATACTCCCAAGTGTTGAAATAAATAAGATAAAATCATATTCTTATGTATTTGATTATCAGAAGTATGGGCTTGAATAAAACCCTAACTAATTATAACTTAATTTATTTCTCACGGAACTCCTTATCATATCGATATATTACATTAATACGTGAAGTGTGAATTGCCAGAACGCAGGAGCAAGAAATTTGACACAAGTATAATTTATATATTATAATATATTATAACAGCCGGCGATCTCTAGAACTTTGTGATATGCTTAATATTCTCGGTACTCTCTTTCTCTCCCTCTCTGTCTCAGTCCTGTTAAGCTTTGTTTTTTAAGAGCATGCGTAAGAAGTGGCCGCGTGGACGATTTAAAATTAAATATATTATTTAAATAGTAGCAGTCGTGAATACGATCCGGACACTCACCGTTTGGTGCTGGTAGACAGCAGTTCAGCGTACAGCTTCAGGTTATCTGTCTCGAAATCTAGAAAATCGTGAGACGTACAAAGATGAAATTTGGATGGAGGCGTGAAAAACCAAATGAATTCGCGGATTTAAGCAAAGTATTTTAGTTTTTATGCGTGTCATGGGTTTTATTATTAATTTGTATATAAATATTATCTATATTAATATATAAAGCTGAAGAGTTTGTTTGCGAAACAACGGGTTCGATTTGAAAAATTCTTTCAGTGTTAGATAGCCCATATATCTAGGAAGGCTAAGGGCTACATATATAAATAATAATAAATATATACAGGACTATATGACACACAGACGTCTGTTCCTAAGGTAGACAACTTAATGCCTGTGCTGTAACGCAGATTTTAAATTGGTTTTCGGAAATCGCTTATAGAGATATTTTGTTTTGCGAAATAAATCAAAACGACGTTTCGAATTTGCGTTTTGCTGTACCTTTTTAATCTCGACTGTTATTAATTTACATTTGATTTTATATTTGTGATTTAATTTATATTTTGTTGAAATATCGCCATCTGAATGAGCCCTTACAGTTAACGTAATCTCGGCCAACACTAAAACACTCTAAGGTCGTGAAATAATCATCCACTGAAACGTCAATCAAACGGTGGACAAAGCCGAAGGATAAAGCAGAAGGGTCAGATTATAAGGGACTAATACCCCTAAGTAAAAGGAATATTAATATTTGGGACCATGAATAATACACCTTATTTAATTTTATATCGTGTTCGGTGTTGTTAACCACTGAAATTTTGTTTATGTTTACATTTTCTGTAAGGGTGCTTTCACATACACTTAAATTTACCTCGATAACTAATTAAAATTTACCTTAAATATCATCATCGATAGCTTTTTGGCTCAAAGACGGACTTAAATCCATAGGGTACTCGGTTCAAACACCCTGCTCTGGGCTATCGTTAAGGACACTTTTAACAAGGATGTAAGACATAACTTAGAAGTATTCCCAATATTTGTCAAAAAGTCCTAATAGTGTCATTTAGTGCATTTAAAGAACCCTTTTTCAAGTAAAACTTCTTTACGCACACTCAAAGGACGCGACATGGCCTGCTATTACTATGGCTGCTCTTGTGTGTCGGAACTTTATCAAATAAGACAGACAGGGGGGACGGCTAACCCATTTCAACACTGGTTTCCAAATATCCGTCCTCCTTGTTTCGGAAGGCACGTAAACGGTGGGTCCCGAAAATAGGACCTTTCAAATAAAAAACGAATCATCAAAATCGGTTCGACCAGTCGAAAGTTCTGAAGTAACAAACATAACAAAGCGCCGTTGGTGCAGTGGACAGTGATCCTGTCTTCCGCTCCGGGAGTCGTAGGTTCGATTCCTTTATCTACATATATGTATGTGTTTATATATTTCCAAAAATAGAATTGTCTATAACGGGCGGCTGTTAACTATAACACAGGTATTAAGTTGTCTACCTTAGGGACAGACGTCCATGTGTCCTATAGTCCTATTTATAGATTTATATAAAAAAAATACAGTGGAATTGAGTATCTTTTCCTTCTTCAAGTCTGTTGATAATTAGTAATGTCAGCCGTTTCCACGGCCGAGTACAGAATTCCGTTGATTTTCCACTCGGATACGAGATGTAGATGCTCCGCGCGTGATAATGCTCCGCATTGTGACGCTAATTGAATACAGATAAGCGTGACAGGCGTTGGTTGCACGCCCATTTGTATTCCGCACCACAAAGGAAGGATCCCTTAACGGTGCCAATGCGGCGTCCGACCAAGCTCGTTCGCCATAGAATGTTGGCACAGAAATGATTTTTTTGCGAGCCCAATTAGAGGCTCCTATACATACAATACAAATGCACTGCACACGGCGGAAGACAGATAGAGCTGGCGTAACATCTTAAGAAAAAAGTTATCAGACAAGAGTTACGACCCTCAGCATTGAGGAATCGACTCAAAGAGAGAGAGACAGATACATACAATATTTTATTAATTAATATCTGCTACAACTTAAAAAGTAAGTTTAAGTTAAAGTCTAAAATTGTTTATTCATATAAAGCAGAGGTCCGCAACCTTTTCGCAGGCAAGGGCTGACTGACCGACTGACTGGGCCGTTGGCCCAGTGGCCAGTGACCCTGCCTTCCGCTTGGGGGTCGTGGGTTCGATTCCCGCCTAGAGTCTGAATGTGTTATTTATATATATATTTTTTTTTCAAAAATATATATTTGTGTATAAATGGCGGTTGTTACCTATAACACAGGCATTAAGTTGTCATTTTAATTTTACTTTCGGGACAGACATCCGTGTGTCATATAATCGTATATATTTATAAAAAAAGGGCCACATCGGTGAAAAATGAGATGCAGGCGGGCCACATTGTTAATCACTTAAATGTAAGTGGGCCATAATAGTAAAATATTTTTTTTGGAAATAGGTGTTTAGTTATATATTTATGTAGGTAGACATAATACGCGATATTAAAAATGCTAAATTTTAGTACGTGTTTAATTTTAGTACATCACGATAAAACTTTTTGATCGTATGATGGAGTCATTATTTATTTATAAGAATTATTTATATTTATATTGCCATTTAAAAATAAAAAAACAGTCGCGGGCCACAAAGAGAGCGGATGCGGGCCACATGCGGGCCAGCACGCGTTGCCACCCTCTAATGTAGAGTATAGAAGTTCATAAGTAGTTACTTATTAACGACATCTAGATAATTATAATTTTTGAAATCGTTATTTAATAATTTGGTGGTAAAATTTACGAATTAAAAGTTTACGCGGGTTCCTCGCGCCTTGCGATGAGAAGAGCCCACAACAAACTCTATGGGGTAATTTTTTTGATATCGCTATTTCGCAATTATTCAAATTTTTTAGTTTAATACTGAATACTGAGTTTACTATATTATCATACACGACATAACTACAAAGTTGAAAGTGGGACTAAGAAGAATAACTTATTTAAATTAATGTTTTGAAAATAAAAGGTTTTTTTAACTTATAAACCTTAGTGTCACGTTGAACATTGACTGTACTGAAAACGTTAAATGATACACGATATAGGGTATGAGTAATTTGAACGAATGCAAATCAATAATAATTATTATTGTGCAAAGTTTGAGTGTGACTAAGGAGGATAAGTTGGCGAAATAAATGCTCGAAAATACGAGTCGTTATTTTCTCGTCTCGGTTTATTTATGTAGAGACTTAGGCGCCGTACACACGGATATTCTTTTCTGTCGTATGTCTACTGCCGTGAGACACGACTACAGTTACTACCAACGGAGACAGAAGACACTATGATTTAAGGAAGCCGGAAACAGGGTGGTCGAACTAAAATGGAGTTAGGTAGAACACAGTGATCTCAGCTGCTCTACAATTCTAACTTATGTGCTAATGAAAAAGTGACACGTGTTGTCGACAGTTGGAAACTTAAGGATGTCACTTGATTCTATTGTGTTATGCCGGAGCCATACATAGCTCAGAGTGCTTGTTTGTACATGTTTGTCCTTGAAGTCTACAAAGTTCTACAAAACTTTGTCAAGTTACACATAGTCCCCGGCCACACTACATGATCATTCAAATGAAGCTATGTCTGGCTCCGGCATTACGCAAACGGACAAGCCGCGATTGCTGTCGGTGCGTTGTGTACGCGGAGTACTCGGTGACGCCATTACAACCTTGCATCACAATCACTTACGGGTCTCTCGGGGACTGTACTTGCCAAGATTGCTGAAGCGATTGGTAAATAAGACCAGTACTGTAGCAATAAATATGCTTGTGTATTATAATCATTTTCTTACGATTTCTTTTTGTTACATATTTACTTATTATCAAAGTTAACATGTATTAAAGAAAAAATTGTGATGTAATAGATATATACGCATTTCGTGATCATTTATTTAAGATCGAACAACATGTCACTTACAATAAATTATATAATTGTATTCGACGCGTAGTATAGAAGTTAGGCGTTGAACGTATTTGTTTAACATAAAGAATTGTACTACATGTTATGAAATATCATAAATCAGAGGTCCCCAAACTTTATTGTCTCGTAAACCCTCTGACATATTTTTCTTTTTCGGATTTATTGATACATATACTAAATGTGTCTGTGCCTGATTATATAACATACTGTGCTTATGTAGTCATTATTTTAGGACGTATTTTCTATTGTAAATTGTTTACACGAATAGTTAAGTCTTTCTTTATTCTCAAATTTGGACCTCCCCGAGTATTTTATTATGATTCATTTTGTTTTTATTCTATTCTCTTGTTTAGTTTTGTTTTATTAATATAAATAGCCGTTGCCTAATGCTGAGCATGACAGTTGTATTCGCGGTGGTTGAGCATATCGACCTTCGCTCCCACCTTTCATTCCTCGCCGAAAAGCCTCCCACCTTGGTGTGCCTTTCGCCACAGATATTTTAAGTTATTTATAAATGTATGACATTAACACAGAGAACAAAAACTGTGAATTACTTCTTCTTCTTTTGATTGATGGCTTGCTTTTGTGCATAAGCACAAATTAATTCGCCATTACTGTGAATTACAATCCAAAGTTATTTTCAAGTTGACATTGACTTGTATTTGTTGTCACTTTTTTAATAAGACTCTATGGATAATTAATGACACATAACAAATTTAGCTTGTCACAGTTTTTTTGTGACCAAACGTAAGTAATTTATAAGACGTCGTTCGATGGAACACTTTTCATATCTAAAATATACATAATAGCGGTCCCGGCAGACTTTGTTTTGCCCGAAGCCCAAAAGCGATCAAATCGAAAAAAAAATTAGAAGTATTCCTTTGAGATCTTATTCCTTTCTTTTCTTTTAATCCTTCGCTGAAATAGTGTCAATTAAAGAAAACAGACTCAATAAAATTAGACCCAGCAGTTTGTGTTTTAGCCAAAAATGGGTTATATTATACAGGGTCTATCTGACATCGTACCGGATACGCACCCCATGGGTTCGGTACATGATTCTAGACTCCCCAGTGGTGAATTTTTTTGTCGGCTTTTTCATGTTCCAGTAAAAGTTCCCCCAAAAACGATCTGACCATTTTGGAAAACCAATCAGAAAATAATGATAAAACAGTTTTTTTTGGTATGATAATTCCTAATGCATTCATGAAGAAAAAATTTTATCGATATTATAAACGTTTATCTATACAAAGTTTAATTTAATATTAGTATAGATTATAATTTAATTAGTCGCAAATTGCGTATGTAGGAAACATACGTGGAACAAACAATCGTTGTATATTAAATTATTCATATCACGCCATGCAAGCTGGTTTTCCGAAATCTAGATTGTCATAGAGGAAACAGGAAAATGTTGATGATTGTATGATTATGTACCACCAAAATTCAGAAGTATAACGTGTTTATCAGATACATTGTTAACATTAAAGCTAGAGAAAATTCTTTAAATAGGATACTTTTATTACAAAACTGTTTTTCGATTCGAATCTCGGTTCGAACTCTGTCGTGATCAGTTTCGAAATTTTCTTTGGGGGCATTGTGTGCCCTCACAAAAGAATCATGAACGTACATATATTTCTTACAGAACGTGTATAGACAAATAGAATTGTATATTTTCTGTTCATCTATAAGTACATTTGAAAACGAAAATGGTATCCGTATATATCAACTGTCGTAGTTATCTCGGTCTCAGAGAAACATCTCTGTTGTAGAGCTTTCTGCGAATTCCCAGCTTAAATTATTCAACCTAACAGCACCTGAGCTAGTGTTAACTAGCACATTGTGTTACATACATATCATAGTTATATTTTTTTTTTTTCTTTATATTACGATAAAAGAGAAATTTGTGTTGTGCTTATAACATTGTAGTTGTGCTGTGCACAATCAATATGATTTTGTGTACCTTAATTTTATAATATTTTAGAAAATTATTGTAAATTCTTCTATTCGGAGCACAAAAAATGCTTTCATAATATCGAAAGTGCACCGTCATCTCTTATGAAAACAGGCTAGCAAAACATAGTATTTTCCCTTAAATAAAGTACAATTTTTTTTACTGACTGTCTTAAATTATTATTATGGATGTTTAAGGCCCCGTAGCTGTTTTAATATATAGGAAAGAGGGGAGTACAAAATATCTACCATATTTTAGATTAATTATACCAATTTCATAATAATGACATTCCATTACAGTGTGTCATAATATACAGATTCATTATATACATATATAATTCTATATTTATAAAAAAAGTTTTTCTCAAAACGAGTCTTTATTACTTGTTATTAAAATAAACTAAAAAGTTAAAAATAATTTAACTCTGATAAAAAATATATAACATTTCATAAGCACATAATTTTAACCCAATTTATTTATAAAAGCGTGTTACATCTTTTTTATCTCTCCCAAAGCCCAAACTCGATGCTTTAATCAGTTGCCAGAATTTAAGTCGATCGTTAGGTGAAGTAGCACTTATCGCGGCCGGGTGATAGATGGGTGACCGATATAAAAATGAAAAAGTCAAAAATGTTTTATTCATATAGACTTTACATTACTTATGAAGTAATGCGTTTAATTATTATTTTAAATCATTATTATAACATTTGGTGATAAATTTTACGAATTAAAAGCTAAGTTTACAAGAGTTCCGACGCGCCCTGCACTGAAAAGAGCCCGCGATATATGAATGAGCTTACGTTTATTAAAGGTTTTAAATTTATTTAACGATATCTCTCGAATATCGTTTGGAAGTTTATTATAAAAGCGAACAAATCACGCAATGTTCTTTGATTGTTTTTGTAAAGAAATTTCCTTTATTATAAACCGTTCCAGATATTAATGAAGTAAATCATGCAGTGGCTGTAACATTAATATGAAAATTAAGTTTTTAATAATGAGAATATCACACATTTAAACACAAGCTGAAACAGCATTATCCTTTAATTACGACATAGATTTATATATGTATATATATGTATTCTATTAATTATTCTTGTAGTATACGAATAATAAATAATTATGTATTTACTGTTGTATACATTATGTAATTTATTATACAATTATGTATTGTAGTATACCGTTATGTATATAGTATTTTTACTTCATTATATCCTATTTATACGGGGACGGGAACGGGAATGGGGATGATATAAGCTAATAGAAGTAAATAGTAAGTAGCCCAACATTCGGGCAGAACATAGTCTGCCGGGACCGCTAGTTTTATATAAAAGCTGTAATAATAAAGTTAAAGATTTCGTACTATATATTCGATTCAAAGTTGCAATTACGTGGAAGTAGCGGTTATTGACACCGAAATTGACGTTTAACACTGCCATGCAAATTTGATGTTTATTCATCTAAAATTATATTTTTATACAGACGAAGATTAAACGAAATTTTATTTTCACTAAATTCGCAACTATTGCATCATATGGGTTGAGTTCGTGCGCACTGTCGCAAATTGCTTGCTTAGGGACAAAAAACGCCTGTGTTAAATACTAGCAGTTCCCGCGACTACGTCCGCGTAAAATTAGGTAAAATAAAATAGTATCAATTTAAGCGTCATGATATATGGCCTACAGTCTCCCTCGATAAATGAGCTATCTAATACTGAATTTTTTTTTTCAATTCGGACTAGTTGTTTCTGAGATTAGCGCGTTCAAGCAAACTTTTCAGCTTTATATAGAGGTATAGAGTATAGATATGTACGTTATGGACTGGCCAGTGAGCTTGCCTTCCACTCCGGTGGTCGTGAGTCCGATTTCCACCTCGAGTCTGAGTGTATTATCTATATGTATGTACTTATATATTTCTACAAAAATAATATTTGTGTATAACAGGCGTCTGTTACCTATAACACAGGCATTGAGTTGTCTACCTTAGGAACAGACGTCCGTGTGTCATACAGTTCTGTATATATTTATTTATATATATCTATATCAATGTCAATGTAAATAGATACTCAGACGATGAAATGAAATGAGAAAAGGTCATCAACTAAATTTGCTTCGTCTAGTTTACATGTTTTCAAGATCGGTTTTGATATCGTCATTGATTTTGCAAGTTTAATATGTGCGTTTGACCGTTGTAATGAGATTTTTTAAGAATATACGATTTTTATGTAATAACAAGAGTTTACACATACTAGTACATCGCAGTACGATTCGATTTTAGTCCGATAAAATCAGTCACAGCTCTGAAGCTGAAAAAATCTTTGACTCAGTCTACTTAGTACTGAATTTTTGTGAGTCGACCGTAAATCATAATCTACTATCGACAGCATCGATTTAGTCCGTTATTCATGCCAGAAACATTTTTGGCATCTGTTTAGAGGTGAATTTTAGAAAAACCTACTTTCCAATAATGCGAGCGGCCGCCGAGCGAAGTCGACCTAATTAGGGAAGTGCTAATATCGGACATCGGCTACAGTTGTCGAATCTAGACACATTTGTACAAAAAAAAATAAGGTATTTCTAAACAAAATGTATTTTATGAATGTGCAAGTGCCTGTTTATGTGTGTGTATACAAATGTATCTTGCTGCATCTTGTTTGTATTCAAATGTTTGAAATGTAAATTCGATACTCAACAAATACCGTTTTAATGGTTGAGCAACTAAGTTGTTTATAATACGAACACTGTAAACCGGTCTCCAAATAAACTCCATTGAAACGAGTGTGTAAAAGATTTTTGAAACAGCAAAAGAAATGTCTCATGCAAATTCTTTTTTAATTTTAACCTTGGCACAGATTCTTTCTCTCCTTGTCTCCAAGGCATTACAAATGTGTAATTGAATTGGTCAGAATACAAAGAATTAAAGACGAAGAACTCTATGATAACGTAACTCTATAAAATTGATGTTAAAATTACCTTCATTTGTTTGTATAAAACTTTTTATACCTACTTAAGTTTATGATGTATAAAATTATTAAATCATTTAATATGTATGTATTCGTAAATTGTGTATCTATTAAATAAGAAGATTTGTAGATAAAATTGAAAATTCTACTTTACAAGCGTTTGCTAGAGTGAGTTACGAAAAGAGTGATAGTATCATCAATTGTTCTCGCCAAAATAATAGATGCTTATCAAGTATAGCAAGCGTCACATACACACACGCACGCACATGCACATACACGCCTTTAAAAACACACACACACACTCACACTCACACACTTATATCCGCTTGGTGTTGAATGTATACAAAATAAAAGAAGTTAAGTCCAAAAGTGCGCATTTATTCTCGGTATACCGGTTTTAAAACGAGTGACATAATTTGTTTTCATTACGTATAGGACTTACGTCGCTTAATATTTTAAAATTTACATGTAGATGTATTTAAACGGATCACGTTTTTGGCATAGTAGTTGGCGGTATATGTAAATTTTGTGGCGCTAGAATTTCCTATCCACGCCATAAGTTTTGTAAATAAGTTGTCTACCTTTGAGAAATTAGTATGGCTCGTTTGTTTAATACCTCTAAGTTCTATTAGTTAGGAAATACCGAAGATGACAGCTGCTTCCAGAGAAATATGGGGCAAGACCGTAAAGTCCTTGCAAGTTGCTCTATAGTGGATTTCAAAGACAACAGTGAACTGCATAGTATTTTGCTTGTAACCAAAAAAGACGCATATGTGACGACGAAAACTTTGTTTACACAGACAGTGTTAAAGTGCGAAAAACAGTAATTGCGCACAATATAAATATGTTTGGAGCATTTTTAAACGACACAATGTTTACATATCGAATGTTTCCGTCGTTGACCTTTCAGTTTTATTGATTTAGTTCAACTCTTCAAATGCTTTAGGTGCGAAAGAGTAGGATGTATAACTGCATGCAGTGTTGATTTGCAAATCCTCATGAATGCATGTTTTCGCTTATAAAAATACACTAATGCGCGAATACTGAATGATTTAACTTGTTTTGCGGCCGCGAGAGTGTTTTTTTTATAAATAGAAGTATCGCGTATGATTACGTAGATTTGCTTCTGGCGCCTCTGTTTACTTCCATACTCTAAGAAAAAATAGGTCTTTTTTAAAATAATCAAGTACTTTTATGTATTGCTATGTCTAAGTCTATGTCCAAAAAATAGTGAATACATATCTTCTAGATAAGCACGCTAACTTCTTACACTGCATCGAAATAAAATGACCTATTTTATTTGGTTACATTATAGACTAATTACAGGGAGTGTTCGTATGTCAAATATGACATACGTTTGAGATTAAGGTGATTCATTACATACCATATCTATGCTGTGTGTAATCTTTTATCAAGGTTTCTTTTTTATGGCTTTTCATATCTGTATTATATATATGAGTTGCAGAGATTTATCGAGTCGTATCTAAACTCTTGCATTGTTGTTGCGCTTAGCCAAGTTTTGACTTTTCTATTTCTCTCATACCGGAGCCAGACATAGCTTACTATATGTTTCCAATAATAAATTACTCACGATAAATCGTGAAATATTTTTGATAATGACTCAATTTTTAATAAGTATTTGGCGACGTAATCTGTATGGACAATGTTATTTTAAAAAAATATTTTTTTCAAAAGATATTTTGATACAAACCTGCTTGCTTTTAAATAGCTTTCAGTACAATATGGCATTATTCTTTTTTGTTTGTTAAATACATAGTCTGGCTGCTTGAGGCTGCTGTGTTGTTTGGCGTGAAACATGTTTTTTATTATGACCTAATTGAAAATGTCCAGTCCCCGTTGAAAAGTTAAAATGTCTTTCTCCAGTCCCTTTTGAAGCTTTTGAAAGGCAATCGGTCATCTTAACTCGCCCCGCAGCCAAATCCCCTGCAATCTAAGCGGACCCTGGTACTTAACCGGGATAACTCTAGGAAGAAGGAGAAGGTATTGAATTGAATTGGTTATGTGCATGTAGTATAAACCTTCCTCTTGAACAACTCTGTTCGTTGATGAAAACCGCATCAAAATCCGTTGAGTAGTTTAAAAGATCTAACCAGTTTAGAAACCTTGATTACATAAAAGAGAACAAACAAAAAAAAAACGTTACATTCACGGTTGTAAATTTGAAATGAACATAACTTTCAACAAGGGAACTTCAAAAGCAGAAATTATTCAAAAAAAAGCGTATAACTTCATACATATATGTATGTATACCAACACTAGTGGAAAAAAAATAAGCCAGTGATTGTCTTATCTAACTGAAATTTCTATCAAAATGGGTGTTGCAGTTTCAGATAATAATTAATTAATATCAGGTGCGACAGGACAAAATTCTAAAAATTTTTAGGGTTTTGCTATCCTACAAGGAACCCTTATATAGTTTTTATCTGTCCGTCCGTCCGTCCGTCTCTCCGCCCGCAAGATGGTCCTCGCTAAGGTTTTGCAAACTGTTAGCTGTAGATACTTGAAATTTTCCGTACTGATAGGACATGCAAAAAATTTATTAGGAAAATTATTTTGAGCGAAATAACTTTATCGCCTCGTCATTAAAGGCCGGCAACGCATCTGCTAGCCTTCTGGTCGTGTAGATGTCCATGGGCGTCAGTAGGCACTTAGGTGCCTACTGACGCTACTGTACTTTGCCTCTTGTAACATAAAAATTTAAAAAAAATAAAAAATATCTATGAATGCACTTTAATTGGCTTCAACTGTGTTTGCAAGCCCAATATTATTCGTGTAGTTGCTTATAAAAGTTGAAAATAATATATAATCTATAATTTTTGATTGATAGTATAACATAAATTATTTTCTATGATTTTTTGTAGTTTTGTTTGTACAACAATAAGGGGAAGTGGCTGGATGAGTTTGGCAAGGGTAAGGCAGAATGATTACTTTTAAATAGCTGAAAGTTCCCAGCTTTAGCCATTAAAAATTTAAAGTCGTTATTTTTTAATATTTATACAAATTAATACCGGTTTTAAAAATCTGTTTAGTCTTACTCAGATTAAATATTGTTAGAATAGAATACTTAGTTATAGTCTTTTTTATTGAAGCCTAAATGGTAAATGAGAAAAAATATAAAAAAAATGTTGTCTGTCGCATAAATTAATAACAGGTTTTGAGCATAGAAAAGGCTTAGGAATTACATTTTGTTTATTATACATAGAATTACATTTAATGCTATCGCGTCCTATCTTTGTTCATATAACCTCAATGATCCTTAAAAGGGGACATCAACCTCGTCTACGAAAAAAGACATAAACAGAAAGGAATATTAATTAGTATTTTATTAATAGAAAGATAAATATGAACTTCTTTTAAAAATAACCAAAATAAATATAAATAACCACATGTTTATACAAACAGCTACATCGCTTTTGAGTTGATAAATAAAAATAAACAGAAATTGATTAGATGTCAGGACCAACGTGTTTGTCTTTGAGACGCTGTGTTACAATTCTTAATCTTCAACTCCACCAAAATATTTTAGGGTACACGAGAATTAATATTTCTCAAACGGTTCGAGTGTTTCTATTTACGAAACCAAAAAGAAATTTCATGAAATAGTAAATTGGTGGATGCTCAAAATTGTTCACCGTTTAACTCAATTCATTGAAACTTGTCGATTGTTTCGATCAAGCGCTACTGTAAAACTGTTCAATTAAATTAATTAATTATACTAATGCTACTTGACTGCGTATATTGAACTTTTAATTAGTAATGACTGTAGATAGAGAAAGATAGTGTTTAAATTAACTTACCTTATACACGTTTTAAAGTTCCGTAGTACTACACCTTTGTAGTTTCGCTTACTCCGTCCATCCGTCCGTCTGTCTGCTCTAACTAATTTCTACTATTATAAACATAAACGAATGAAATTTGGCACAGTTATGTGTTGCGTATAGATTTTAATTTTTTGTAATTCTAATACTCTTTTGACGTAAATTATTTCAAACACTCTTTCAAAGTTAATCAATTCTAACACTCTTTTAACGTCAGTTAATTCACCAATGCATGAATCAAGCTTTGATGTCCAAAAATACCCAGTCTTTGAAACGATACGGCCTAAGAAAGAAAAGACCACATTATAAGGTTTATTCTGTTTTCTAACATATGACTTGGCCTTGGTATTACAGACAAATCTACTGCTATAATTTTAAGTTTATCGTGTGTTAAGTTTTATAATAAAACTAGCGGCCCGGTACGTGCTTCGCTACGTATAAAGTGAAATAAAATAAACAAATCGGAACATCAAATTCATTTAACGTTCGATGTGTAGTTGTAAGCAATAAAGTTTCAACCAACGTAAGTTAAATTTTGATTAATTGCGCTTAAAGATCTCATACGTCACGTTAAGGAACTATCATAACACCTCTTTGTGAAATCCTGCTTCCAGTTTTGGTCGTTTAAAGTACCCTTTTTTGGTACCCTGGCAGACAAGTTTAGTTAAGCACCGACGGCCTTGAGCGAGCAAGACTTGCCTCGAAAAAAGATCAGCAAGAACTTCCCTTTCAGTACAAAAATAGTCATCGCGGTCTACAGAAATGTTTTAAATCTTAAATAAGGTTAGGTTGCCCTTTAACATATATCAGAATCTAATACGCAATATTACGGCGTAACACAAAGGGAACGGCTTCGGAGCAGATATGAAAGTGGCCAAGTTTCATTTGTGCTTAATTTTCAACTACCCTCCTGTTTATTTGTATTTTTGTTATGCCGGAGCCAGATATAGCTTCATTTGAATAATCATTTCAATGATCATGTAGTATAGCCGGGGATTTTGTGTAAATGTACAAAGTTTTGTAGTACTTTGTGGACTTCAAGGTCAAAAGTGTACAAAGACTTTGAGCTATGCCTGGCTCCGGTATTATAGTAGTTTTTTTATGTACACAATGCCATGTGTTGTGGTCGTCTGTCTAAAAGGAGCTACTGAAAATCAGCTTTAGAGTTTCTATAGTACATATTTAGTAAGAGAAGTTTACAAAATGGAAATAGACAGCGATGTAGTTGAAAGTAAAATTTACGCACCTTGCTTAAGTGAGTAATTAATGCACTCGTGTTAATTTATTACTGCATTGATCCATAGGTGTCGGTAAGCACTCAGGTGAACTGTATGTCTCTTTGCTCCGTCTGTCTGAGATGATAAAATTGGGTATCAGTTTTGTGAACTAATAAAAAATAAAAGGGCCAAAAGCGAGTCAAGACACGCTTATATAGAAGGGTTCCGTATCTGATACGCTATCAACGAATTTGTAAATAACTTCAAAAGTAGTTCTCCGATTGCGTTCAGAATGAGTTTCCTAATGAGTATTCAGCATGTTTTATCAACATGGAAAATTTCAAGTCTACTAATTTGGAAATGCAAGAAGGAGGACCATATTACGGGCAGACAGACGGAAGGACGGACGGATAGAGCGAAATTATAAGGGCTCCTTGTAGCATTACGGAACCCTAAAAAACATTTTACAGAAATTCCGTAACGTAATGATTGCGATTTTAAAGGAGAAAGGAATTTTGGAAAATATATTCACAAAGGCTGCCAAAATGAACCAACGAATGGCAGTAATTAGTTGTCTTATGAAAGGGTAAGACGAAACCCTTTAACTCCGGCGGCATATTGATTAGGAGATGGGGTTCCATTGGTAGGAAGCAGAATAATTACAGATTAATAGGATCTGGAAGTATTTCATTGTCATTCTTAACGAGTGGCTACAAACAACCACACCACAACAAGCATGGACCAAATTTACCAAATCTTTTTATTAAATGTTCGCTGATGTCCAATGGTGATTTTTACGGCAAGAAAAATTCGAATAATTACCGGGAGAACCCTAAAAACAGCCCTTTTCTTTTTCCTATACAAACGTTTACCTAACTATAATGTAGAGTCAAATTGAATTTTATAGCTATTCTATAAAGTTCATATTAAATTACATGCACTCACTGTTGACTAAACAATGTAGGTGTATTCCTAACGTCAAAGAGACAATTTGCACTTTATTACTGCCGACGGGGATAGGAACGGGAAAGGGGATGATATGGGATAATAGAAGTAAATAGTAAATAGCCCAACGTTGGGGCAGGACATCGTCTGCCGGGTTAAGTAGTTAATAAATAAATGGGGTCAAATTTTAAGATGATTTTTATTTACAGCTACGGGCGAGCCGGCAGCCTAGCAGTGACCCCTGGGGAAAAACTCATGGAACTACTAAGACCCAATGGTGGCACGCCGCGACGGCACTCAACAGCCGCATGTGCCCCCGCTCAACCTAGACCTTCGGGCTTCGTGTACTGCCCCTCGGACGCACTACCCTATTGCCCACCATCAAGATTTGCCCCACCGAGGCAAATCAATAAGGTAAATTAATAAAAATCAATTCGCTTTCACCATTTTCTTGCTTTAAATCCCATGTCATTTGGAGTCAGCACTCTTTATCTTCTTGTATCATTAATTTCTGACGTTCACCATTTCTGAACCTACACTCATTGTCTTTGTATCGTTTTTTATAATACGATACGTAGCAGGTGGAAGACCACGGCCTCTCTTCCCCTCTATAATATTTAGCAAAGACTTGGTTATGTTGTCATCAGTTGTGCGCATTATATGCCCGAATCAACGCCATCTGCACTCACGCATGCAAAAATTAATTTGCGTTATTTTTTACAAACTTTTACAGTTGACTAACTAGAGGCAGCACCACGTTTGTAGTCCTTTTGATCTGCAGCGGAGTTGTGCCGACGCGTTCTGGTACCAATATTTCTTTATCGGCGTGAAGTGGTGACAATGCCGTCACGTCAATTGATGGTATTGTTGTCGCGTTACGTTCAGTTTATGAGAGTTTTCGGTGGCCCAAACTCTTCCTTAAAGGTCGGCAAGGACCCGATTAATGTCACTTTGTGATATTAGTCGTAACGTTGTAGAAATCTTGAGAGTTCCGAGGTTGGATTTCCGAGGTTATCTCAATGCCCCACAGCCACATCCTCTACAATCTAACCGAACCCTGGTATTCGGTATAAAGCTAGGACGAAGAAGAAGTGGAATAAACCTATGGGGGGATTACAGCTGTAGATAAATATTTTCCAGTAAAACATGAGTGGAGCCGCGTTCAAAAGCTGTAGTAAAACATAATAGAGAAAGGCCCAATTGTGAGCTCAACCATGTTTAGATAACGGCGTCTCGAGAGAAAATCAATAAAACCATCGTGTATATAAAATTTACCAATTGTTCGGCGAGATGGCTTTATTAAAATTCACAAACTCTATTGTTGTTTAACTTTTGTAGACTTAACCGATAATTGGCCACAATATTTCATTACACATTTTCATCCAATTATTAATACTAAATATGTATATTATTTACCAAATCAAAGAGGGTATAAAATCGATTCTATTCACTTTTCTTGAAATCGTTTTTATATCTTCGATAGCTCGTTTTTAGGGTTTCGTAATTCTACGAGGAATACATACCATCGATCTGTTCTTCCATCCGTCCGTTCGTCCGTCAGACCTAAGTTAATTCTACAATTGTGAAGAAAAATGCATGAAATTTGGTGCATTTAGTAATAATAATAATTTTACATTTTGGGGGTGGTTTCTATACAGGTTAAGTGGAGCTATTTTTTTTTCATTCAACCCCATCGTGTGGGGCATCAATGCATAGCTCTTTTAGAATAAAGGCAAGGTTTGTTGCACAGCATTTTTATTATGGGTACCATTTTCGAGTAATTTGCCTTCAAATTGATTTGCAAGGTCCACCCTAGTATTTCCAAAGTATTAGGTGTGGAGACATGAAATTCTTCGTGTTGATAAAATAGACGAAAAACACATCAGGTAAAATACTTTGAGCGAAATCAGACAATACCTTTTGAAGTTAGTTAACAAATACTTTAATTGCATACCAGATGTTTGAAGTCAAGATAATTGTATAAAATGTATTTCGTAGTCATGGATAGAATTAATTATTTTATTATATACAAATACATAGAAAGAAATAAAGAAAAAAAAATTGTCAACCTGAGATCCGAACTCGATGGAAAATCGATGCAACAACTTTTGCAGTTTTTTAACAAATACCTTTTTAGCGTATCACATACGGAATCCTTCTATATAAGTATGTTCTGACACGATTGGTCTGGGTCATTTTATCGATCAATAAATCAAATAATCATATTTTACATTTCTTTTGTTGCAGTTACCGCCACCACAGATTCAGGTGCCAGCACAACCTCCACCAGTACCACAGAGGACTGCACCAGTACTGCTTCGCAGACTATGCCGTGTTTGGCGAGCGAGTGCATCGTCCTTTCCTATAAGAGACGTCATTTTCATAGAAAAACCCGCATTAGCATTATTTATCATCGAATTTGAGATATTTAACATGTTTTTCTTCTTTTTAGGACCTTGGAGAAGGACAATGGCTTTGGCACTTTATGTCGCGTAAATGGGTTATGAGGCATAAAATAGGGCTTGAAAGTTTGTATGAAACTTGAAGCAAAACAACGCGGACAAAGTAGCGGGTTAAAACTGGTTTCAAATAAATTAATCAGATATAAAATTGAGGCATACCTACAATGTTCACACCTGGCTTGTCAATTTTGTTGATCGACGTTACTTTTCTTAATTAATTTTAATTATTTTGTTAATTAACGTGATTATATATTGTGCCATAATATTTCATACGCCGAGCAATTTTAATAAAATGGTACCGAAGGTTTTTGGTTCATCTATTAATATAGAATTGTAAGTTTGTAAAATTTGTATTTTAATACTTTATGGTGTTATTTTTAAGCGTTACATCGTTGCCATGGATAAGCGCGTAAGCTAGTTTGCATCAAATCAAACTTATGAGGGAATTGACACTTTGTCTTAAAATAGGGTGCGTGTCAAAGACTTACATCCAGGTGTTTCGTAATTAACTGGTCGGGCTCTACAAAGGTGCTGGCAATTCCAAGGAAGAGGTTATCAATTCAACGCGTATGTCTTTTTTTAATTTTTTTATTTATGTTTGTTAGCGCAGAACTTTCGATTAGGTGCACGGATCTTCATTCTTGATTCATTTGTATCAATTTAGCGGAGAACCTATTTGGCTTGGTACCGACTTCAGCACATCGGTGAGTGTCTACTAAATCGTATGAAAGTACTACTTATTTTTTGCTTTTTGGTTCCTCGCCTTTTTTGTTTTTGAAGGCGGTTTTCTTTATATTTAAAAATAATTTATCTGGGTCAGGTTCATTTATTAAGACTACAACTCAAAGGTAAAAGGACGGACAAAATTCGTCAGATGTTGGGTCAAACTCGAGTCTGGGTGTATTATCCATATGTATGTATTTATATATTTCAAAAAAAATATTTGTGTATAACAGGCGGCTGTGACCTATAACACAGGCATTAAGTTATCTACCTTAGTGACAGACGTCCGTGTGTCATATAGTCCTGTATATATTTATTTAAATATGCTTTCTTTCTTATGCAACTTTATATTTTCAATAATTTCTTAAAAGTGACTTGACAATCAAATTTGATTGCTTTTTTTTTTTGTTTTATAAAGAATTTTAGGAATATTTTTTAGGTATGTCTAATATTCCCTTTTCCCCCTCCTACTAAGCTTAAATTAAAAGCTCGGTTGGGTTAGTACAACAAATCTCATAGTAATCAATGACCACGTCCATCCTGCGGAGATTTAAAGATTGAAATTAACAAGAAGAATATTAATTTAAATATTTCCATAATGTAGTAAATTTTTATAACGCTGTACGCCGAAAACATGTTCAGTTAAGCATCAAAATGGACGCATCTTAGAGTACACTACAGCTATAATTCTCAAATCTTGCACATATTTTATGTTCTTTGTACAGTAATCGCCCTATAACACTGTAGGCTTATTCCGCATTGTAGGAAAACGCGTTATAGGATTATTCTCGTATAACGCGCTTGTAACGGCCCCGAATGCGCATTATATATATCCTAATATTATGTAACACTTCTAGAATTTTATATTATATATAAGAATTCTAATCTCCAACTTCGAGACGAATCATTCTTGTAACCTTTTTTTTAATATGTAACATTTTTTTAATACTTTAGTTTACTTTCTGCACCCTAAGCTGCGGCCCAACCTAATTAATGCCTGAGTATTTATGTTTATATTGAACGCTGTTTTCGATGTTACAAATATAATTTTAACATTTATTTTATTCGCTAATATTATAATGCATATTTTTTTATAAAATTAAATTATGATTTTTAGGGTTTCTTATCTATGTTGCTAAGTCTCTAACAATGTATATTTATGTATCGTATGTCTGTTACACCATTAAATTTATATTATAAGTATATCTGAGCTTTATTTAAAGGGACTTAAAGTTTATGATATGAATTTCGTATCGTGCCGTAAGAAGGTTTTACGGTTTTTGCTGATGAGTATGGTCGAAAAGTTTATAAAGTGTTATTTAGTGGACTGAAAAAGTTTTGAAAATCATACATGTGTAGTTAATTTTAAAATTCCGTACCTCCTAAACAAAAAAAGGAACCCTTAAAAATTTTTTCGTTGTCCGTCTATCTGTGCGTCAAGACTCTTTTTCTCACGAACGAATTGAACTATAGAGTTGAAATTAATACCAAATAATTACATAGGCCTGTAATTTTTTGTAGTTGTGAAAAAAAAATCAACCCTCTACCATCTGCATCGATTTAGCGGGGAACCTTTTTGGCCTAGTACCGACTTTCAGTCTCTACTAAATCGTATGAAAGTCCAACTAATTTCTTGCTTTTAATTTTTTTGGTGTTTTTTGAAGGAGTTTTTTTATTTATAAACACTTTATTTGTAATACTTTTTTTTTGTGCGGAAACCTAGTTACTTAAAAATAAAGTACTACGTGCTTTTGTTTTGAACATATTTTACCTGCCAAAGAATTAATTAAATTAGTCTTAACAAACGTACAAACAAAAGTTTGTGTGTTTTTCTATAAGTATAGTCACAGGCATATTTTGCTCTTTTAGACAATTTTTCTAGTTTTATCGTTAATTATGACATTCAATGTGATTAAATTTTCAAATAGATGTTGTAATAAAATTAAACTATTGTATACAGCTTTAACTGAGCTTACAGTACACAAATCCACAGATTTGTGGCGTGTGCGAATACAAACCGGCGATACCTAGCTATTTTTGAACAGCTGTACCCCGCGACTTCCTTCGCGTGGACAACTCGTATCACTTAGGGGTTCAAAAAATATTTTTTGGATAAGGATTAATATCATGTTTATAAAAACACCTTCACAAATAAATATAAATAAATAAATAAATATATACGGGACTATATGACACACGGACGTCTGTTCCTAAGGTAGGCAACTTAATGCCTGTTATAGAACTTTGTAGAATTCAACGACAAAAATGTACAAACACATTAAACTACGTCTGGCTCCGGTGTTAGAGGAATAAGTAATGGTAAATAAGAATTATTGAATGGATTAATAATCTGAATGATAAATAGTTGTATAGTGTAGTCCAGCCAGTATTACACAGCGTAAACATATTCTAGTTGTATAATATTCTACTAAAAATGTTAAAAGTCGTCTTTTATAATGCCTTGGCCTATGTACACAGGAGTGGCACACAGATTTCGGTGTTCTTTGATAAGTACTCTAACCATGTAACCATAAAAAAAGTTACATCTGAACATGAACGCGAATATGCAAAAATAATGGAAATATATATAAATGCTTAAGATGTTTTTGTAAAATTCTCGCTAGAAAAAATATACTGATCTAGATGCATAGTGTACCCATCAAAGACGCCCTGTCATCGCTCGCCACATCGATGGACTCAATTAGACGCTCATCTTTTGTGTATGTATCCTCGCCCAATAACACACATCACTTTGATGTGTACACTTTAAAGAAATAAATTCGTACGCCCAATTACAGTCCGTTAGACGTTCATAATAGAAGATAAATTGGTGTAATTATGTACTTGTGCAGAGTAAGTATTGTGCTTCACACGAATCAATTGAAAGCGTGCTAAAAATCGCACTGATGAACTTATCGGACGATGATGTCATGAGATAAAACTGTCTTGACTGGCGTACAACCTTCACAATTACCATTTATGCCTTCCTCCGCGAACGCAACACATTAAATTTTAATCTCAAGGATTTATGCACTCTTAAAAACGTAATATTTTGTTTTTATTGTCGGTCTGGGCGCTCGTGTCCCGTTTCAAGCGAGACTGAATGAATCACTGTACAGAATAAAGAGTTATTTCGACTCGCAATTTTCGTAAACTTTTTATTTTACACGAAATGTACAGTCCAGTTAATTTACGACTGTATTGTTGCGAATGTAACTTGGAAGTGCATGTGTTTTTAAGAAAGTGTGTAACAATAAAAAATATAGAGCTTTATAGACAAGCATATTTACGCAAAATTCTTTTTTTCAACTAAACTTATTTTGTGGGTCATATATTCTATAAATATTACGCTTTAAAGTAGTAAATATAAAAGGAATCTTCATTTGTTAACCCAAAAGAAGTCTATTTTTTCTTACTCTACTACTTTCTTACGCTTAAATATATTATATATTAATGTCCGAGTCCAATACTTACATTTTTCTATCACCATCCACATGAGATTGTACTGTAAATCCAAACATAGATTTGTAGTTTCCCGTGTAAAGCACCCTCGATGGGATATCTACATTGAACCCCAGGGAACCCGCCAGGGTGCAGAGGAAAAACCACAAAAACAACGCCATCGCAAAAATAAATCACAGCACTGCACAAAAATACAATCAACAGATTAAAATATAACACACTTATTTACTCAAAAAACTTATATAATTCGTCCTCATGATCGTTTCGACTTTACGAGTTCGTATTCGTAACCGCGCTAACGTCGGCACAGGTTCTCCGTCCGACGGTCGGCGCAACACTGAACCAAGGCCGCGAATGAGGTAACCCATAGAAATTAGCCGGAAAATTCTTCACGTGTGTCGAGAGACGAGCGCAAGGTTCCCGCGTTTTTCCCAGAATATTATTTGTTGATGCTCGCTCAATTTTGGATGACGTCCACCTTTGGGTTAGATCGCGTCAAGTTGACCTCTCGTTGCCGACGCCGAATAATCTTAATGGATCACGGTCGGCGCATTTATTGGAATTATTTGTTTTGATGATATCATAAAAATAATAATATTATTAAGAAGTTTAATTTCAGAGAAGAGACCATTGCAGCAAACAAGATTTGCAGGTCAATGAAAAGGTCGTAGACTCAGCTTATAGCTGCTTGTCAGTCAACCCCATTCAAATGCTGCATCACAATTTTCAACAAAAAATGTATTTTAAACAGTAGCACAAATAAAATTATTTGTAATTAAGTCAGTTGCAGCTAAAAAATTAAAAATGAATAAAAACTTATTTTTTTAATTACACAATTTTTTTAATTATATACTTTCCTACTAACGACTAGGCATTTTTGACACTTTTTTGAGGGCATGTTAATTGTTGAAATGTTTGAGTGAATAATTTATGTACCCCTTCCACTACCATGCTTTGAGCGTAACACAACAGTAAATATAGTTAAAAAAGAAATGTAATTTCTACCGAGTAGCCAGAATACTACACGCCTATTTAATTTTTAAATTCTTTAAATTTTTCAGTTTTTTGTATATTTTCAAAATTTTCTTTGGGGAGCACTGCGTGCCCCCACATAAAAACTCTGCTAAAGACCAATCCGATTCTAGTGTTTGTACCGATAAAAGCCAGCCCCTATAGAGTTCAGAATCTTAGTCTCGATTTGGCAGATGTTATGGTAGGTGCGATTTCCAACATTCAGATGCTGCAAAACAAAAGCTACCTCTAAAGCGATCAATTTTGGTTGAAGGATGAGTAAATTATACGTGCTCCGCAGTCATATTGTGATGAATCTATTGGTCCCCATTTGTGGCTCGATTTTCCGATTACATTTAGAACTGTTGTCGCGTTACCTTTCACATATAAAAATATTTTGTATATCTCGGTATCGAATTCGGTATACTAGGGATATTTCAAACCTTCTAACATACAAGTACCATAATCGCCGTCTTATCTTAGGCACTATTTGTTGAACCGCCTTTTATCCATTGTTTACAAAAATAAAATACATTATACATGTTATTGGCAATAAATCTTCTGTTAAGACATTTGTTATTCCAAATGAATCACCGTGTGAGGGAAAGATAATACATAAAAAAACATTAATACAAAACCCATTTATTGATCATAATAACTGTCCACGTATAAAACACTACATAAATAAGTTACAATACTGATCCATATAAATAATTTACATTGCAATCATTTAGCTTTATACAAAATACACTTTAAAATAATGAGTGTTTTATAGTAAGATTACTTATTGCAATAAATGAAATAAAATATATTTTAAAGATTATTGTAAAAACAATACGATTTCCAATAATCATCAATTTCACGACCAATTGAAATGTTACCTGATCATTTTCTTAAATTCTGATTAGCCCTGTTACTTCTTATAACATCAAATATATACTTATGGCTCAGTATATATTTTATGTTAGTTCAGCTAGATACCTCTTTCTCAAATAAGATCGGCGTAAAGTGGCGGCAATGCAGTCACTTCAAGTGATGGTATCATTGTCGCATTTCGTTCGGTTTGTGAGAGTTACCGGTGGCTTAAATACTTCTTTAAAGACCAGCAACATATCTACGAGCGACGTGGCGCAGATGTCCATGGGCGTATCTAGTCACTTAGGTGATGAAGCGCCTGCTAGTTTGTCCCTTGTAATATAAAATAAAAGACCCATAAAAATCATTCGAGCGTGATAGACAGACAAACAGGATATGTAAAAAATAGTTTTTTTTTGTACTATACGCTCATACGTGTTTGGTAAAAGTTATCGACGTTACAACCAAACAGTTCCCGTTTATATTAGATACGTAATGGCCACAATATAGAGTGGGAGCTGGTAGCCACCTTGGCCCACATATTGGTACAACATCCCGTTAAGCTATTGAGGCTTTAAACTTTTATTCGCATTATTTCTGGAAAAATTTAAGAAAAATGAAAGAAAGCTAAACCTAAAAGAATATTAAAAAATACCAAAAGATACAGAATTTGTCGCAACTTTGGATTACTTCCAATAGATCGTGAGTTGAATATTGGACCTTTCATCTGACCATGAATGGAAAAAAATAACGTCTGGTGGGTCCCCTAGTTGTATTATTAAAGGTTCTTTATGTTCCATAACCATTGTTTTAAAATTTGCAGATCGTTTTGTTAGATCACCGAATTGGTTTGATTGTGGTTATAAATACACAAAAGGGTGGTTTTGTAATATTTCAATTATTTTGGCCTACAACGAAATAAATTCAGTTGATGTTGATATTTTTCATAACACATTAAATATATTTAAGAAAAAAATTAATAAATGTTCTTTTAACTTAATAAACTCAACTTAACTTTTTTTACACTAAAGTAATTTTTGTTTCTGTATAAAAAAAATTGTGTTTACAGTTTGTGAAAGGTGTGTGTGCCTGTAATGGTGTATTATATAAGTTTTAAGTCCACTGAAACGGTTTGTAAAATTGTTTTTTAACTATACTGTTGGCATGTCATTAATTAGAGGTAGCGCCACGCTTGTAGCCGAATTGGGCCGGCGCGTCCGGGTACCAGTACCTCTTTCTCACATGTCACCTTCCGGCCCCTGTCACATGATATTGAAATTGATTAAGGAATTAAGCGATTTCGAATAAAAAAAGTTTTCATGGGACATAGCTTTATTTGAATGATCATGTAGTGTGACCGGGGACTTTGTGTAACTGCGCAGTTTTGTAGAACTTTGTAGTTCTTCAAGGACAGAAATGTACAAACACTTTGAGCTATATCTAGCTCCGGCATTATAGGTATAAACATTCTAGTGAAAACCGTTCACTAATTAAAAGCGATTCTCTTGTCTCACATCAAAATCTATTGCGTAGTTTTAAATCTCTAAGTGTATTAAGAACGAGACGCTTCCTCAGCGAAATAAATTACTTATAACATTAAAATAAATTTAACTGCACTTATGACTGCAACAGGTAGAGTGACTGCAGTCTAAAAATGCACGACCATCCAATTTTCACCTCTACATGCAAGATACTGTGTAGAAGGAAACACGCGAGCTCGTCAACATCATGGTGGAGTTTGAGTTTACATTAAAAAAGCTGTACACACTACAGCAAGCGCTGCGATTAATTAATGGCGGGGCGTGCATTTTTAGACTGAAATATCTATAAGAAAGACTTAACTTTAACTAATACTTACTTACTTTTGCTTATTTTTATATTGCTATATAAAAATAAGCAAAAGTAAGTGTTATTGTGACTTTAGGAAACTTTACTAACACTACGCAAATATTACTCTTTGATTGTGGTTTTCTGTAGGGCAGTTTCGTTAGAACCTATCTCTCTTACAAATGAATACCGTATTCAAATACTTTTCTGATTCCAATTAAAACCTGTCTAAATTTGTTTCTTTAAGAATATAAGGGATTATTTACATATGCCCAATATTCCCATTTCTCTTTTCACGATGCTTAATTTTTTATAGGGAATGGTCCCGCGGAATTGAGTATCAAATCAGGAACGTTAACTCTCTACCTAATACACGTATATACTATATGGAAGAAAAGGTTCTCAATTCGTCGAAAAAAGGATTTCATGTCTTTTTCGAGTACAAATTGATATGACGCGGGTTGCCTCGAGACTTCCAAAATAGTCTGTATATGAAAACCTAAAACATATACAGTAAAAAAATTAAACCTTTCTCCCAAACATTAAAACTCAAATCATATGAATAAGCTTACATATACTAGCACTTTTTAAACGCAAATAGTTTCAAAAATCATCACCAAAGTTCAGATCAACCAAGACTAAAACAACGATTTACTTCTGAATAATGTCGTAAAAGCAGTGTTACCAATAGGATAGTTTCTACCAAAAGAAATGCTAATACATGTTTGTTCTATGCAGAACAATTGACAGAGGTTTCAATATTGCATAAATCAAGTGGAATGACTAAAATATGTCAGGTTCGTTATTGACACACAAATAAGTCATAAACTGTTGAAATAAATATTTTGACAAATTAGTATAATTAAAAATAGGAAAGAATATCAATTTGCGCGTCCACAAAAAACGTCGCCATTTTCATTGAACTCAACGCATGAAAAAATAAAAATACGATATAATGGTGGAGAAAACTATCTAAAAATTGTATGAGAAGAGTCAAATACAAAATATTTTTTTTCAAAAGAGATATGCAAACGTTAAAGCATCTTTTTACATCTGCGCGCGAACGGTTCGTACAGAGAGTACCGGAAGTAAATGTCAAATACTGTAGGAGTACATATATAAAGTATGCATTTCGTGTTTATATCCGTTCACGATTGCGCTGTTGAAGTTGTTTCAAGTTTATTATAATTTTCATTAGAAATTCAGTTATATATTAAATGAACGGGTAATTTTGATAACAACAATTTGAGAATTAGAAGAAATTAAAAATATATATATTTTTTGGGGTTCTGTAGTCTAACAAAGAACCATTATAATTTCGCTCTGTCTGTGCGTCCGTCTGTCCGCCAGCAAGTCAACCCATCTAAGATTTCCAAACTGTTAGACGTAGAGACTTGAAATTTTCCATTTAGATAGAAATGCTACAAACTCATTAGGGAAATTATTTTGAACAAAATCGGATACCAACTTTTCAAATTATTCAACAAACTCCAATTCAAGTTAATAAAGTTTCCTCTCAACCGGGAGTGATCTGTTGGTTAGTATCTGTTTCCTTTCATCGCTGCTTCTGTAAAATTTACTGTTAAAATATTCATCAGTATTGGGTGATGAAGATTAAATACCTTTCATTATGAAACTTCGCATAAACGTTTACAGAGACCCAGAAAAGGATTTTGTATTAAGAAAAAAGTAGTTTTTGAAAAAAAGCATTGGTTGTCATTATAGTCCGCCTACGAACTTTAATTATACGTGATAACGCGGAACGCGTAGGCCGATCGTGCTTCTCTATAGCTTATTCTGCACTCTCGTTTGCACGCACGGCTCAGACGGAACTGTATATTTGCATATAGTCTTGCTTTTAATTGCATCACAGTTATGTTGTTTTATGTTAATTTGAAAATAGTGGCTAAAGATGCTTTTGTTTGTTCTTATCAGCCTAAATGTAAATCTTTCTGTATTAAATTGGAACTAATAGGAAAAGTTAGGACTTCTGCTTCTTCTACTTAGCGTTATCCCGACTGATACCAGAGTCCGCTTAAATTACAGAGAATGTGGCTCTGGAGCGAGTTACTGCCTCTTGACGTCATACCCGGGACTCAAGAAATCGTTACAATAACTCAGGGGCTTTAATTGGAACCCGCTATTTTCCGTACCTTCCAAAACACGGAAGAGGTCACCACTCCAGATTCCCGTTGGTATCGGAAAGAGCAGCCGCACCCACAAACTTGGTAGCGCTGGCGCAGGAGAAGAACACCACTACGCGGTGACCGTCCTGGGTAAATAAAATAAAGTGGAAATTCGCGACGAAATATTACAAAATCTCGAATGTTATGTCTACTGAAAATCTGCAAATTTGCCAGTTTTTTTACAATTGTTCACGAATGATAATTCTTAAAGAGATTACAAAATACTATCTGTTCATTTACATATTTCAACTTAGGTAAAAATTTAAGGCCCTTTAGAACATGACATACAAATAAGGAATAATCGTTTCCAATTTTATTTATTTTAACAAATTTAATGTAGAGACTGAATTTAAAGATAAGTCTTTATTAATAATATAACTACTTCTATTCAAATATCTCTATGAACGTACCTGTTTCAATTTCTGCAATTTCTTCGCGGTATTCGGCGAGAAGGGAAAGTTGCTCCCATTTTGAGCAGCTTCTACACTGTGGACATCTTCAGCCTTCACTACGAAGTATCTCGTACTTCCCTCATTGTTCTCCGCGTACTTCTCTATATTCGCTAATAATGTCTTCCCGTTTGGAGACATAGGACTCTTCGGTCCACTGTAAGACTGAGGAGAAAATCCTTGAGGCATCCCATCGTTTCTCCACCCGGGCCTCTGATTGTTCCTATACGCATAATTATTTTGGTAGAAATTATTGCCGAAGTCGTTTTGATTATTGTACTGGGGATAAAATTTGTTCTCGTGTCTGTACTGTTCCTCGTCCACTCGCATTCTCCAATTTGGAGTGTCCACCGTTAAGGGTTTTGGCCGTTGACCGATTCCGCTCGGTTGAATTAGACCCACGTTTTTCTCCTCGGCGCCCAAAACGTGAACAACCGTACTCAAGATTTGTTCGTCAAGTGGCGTCATCGGTTTCGCAGTATTGGACATTCGGCGAATAACTAGCGCGCATAGTTTCTGCCTCAAATAATATACGCTTATCGCATCAGACGCGTCCGCTGTGAAAGCCATCCAATCGTCTAGGGTTAAAACTGCCGTATCTGGGGATGAATTGTTTTCGTCCGCTTCGCTATCAGAATCACTGGATAGACCGGGGGGATTAGCTCTTTGGGTCAGGGCTCCTGCCGGAAGTCGCAACGGACCGCTGAAGAGAGCCACAGTCAAGGGAGTTATTAAAGTGTTACATCGGATAAAACAAAATCGTCCTACGCGCGATATTTCCTCGAAAACGACCCAGTCCGTTGGCAAATTTTGAACGGATTTTTGCGATCCTGTGACTCCACCCCCGCGGTGAAGCGTCGAACTCGGATGGAAAGCCACTTTCACTTCCTTGGACGTTCTCAAAGTGCACGAATCTCGATCCACTCTCGCTATAGAGGGATACAATCCGCTCACTAATACCGCTTTAACAACGTGCCACTTCTCCGAGTTTAGATTCACGTCTTTAATATCGCCCGAACCTCTAGCTTTAACGAGACACAGCGCTCTAAGTTGAGCCAGCAGCTGTGATCGATAGCCGACTATCATTTCCATTGTCGCGCCGCATATTAAATTCTTAGCGCAGAAAGATTTTTCTGTGCCATTTTGTCGAGCAGTTTGCCAGGCTTGGAAAGCGCGCAACAGTGCCATGTGGTCCGAATAGCTGTCGGCCGCGAGCTCTTTCCGTGCCATGCCCCCCTTTTTCCTATTTTCGGGATTCATTGAAATCTGGAAGGGCTCCTTATTGGCCAAACTGCAAACGATAGTCAAAATTGGATCGAGGCATTTCATCACGCACGCGTAGAGCAACATTTTACCCAACTTCGGCTCCACCGTTAGGTCGAGGTATATTCTCAAAAGTTGGACCCACACAAAAACCTGCAATATTTTGTTTTCTAGAATATTATAAATACTTTTAGTCAGATTCTCGTTTCTTTTCTAACTAAAAGTAGAGCTTGCATTAGAAGTATGTAGTACAGTCTAGTTTCGAATTTTTACCTAACGTTACGTTATTCACGTTACGGGTAATCTCGGAAACTGAACTAAACCGAATATGATGGAACTTTCAATCAGCAGATGTCATGAAGAATAATTCTTTATTTCTTCTTAATTTCATCAAAGAAATTGAGATTCCACGCGACAAAATTAAAACAACACTATGAAAATAAATCATTTACACACACAAATATATATATATATGTGTGCGTGTGTGTATATGTATGTGTGTGTGCGTGTGTGTGTTAATATATATAGAATAGTCCTAATCCCTTGCCAGTCTATAGTATGAGACAAGTATCAGAGGAATCGATGACCTTCTTTTTTGGAGGTGAGTTAAATGGGATAAAATCAATTTTGCAATTACAATCGGGGTGTATAGAGAATGGCTCCATGAAACCTTTAGACGGCCTTGAGCGGTGAATGCAGTTTTGTAGCTTACACAATGGACTGAGCTTGCATTAAAGGCAAGAGGCCCATTTTATGCAATTGTTAATATGTTTCTAACTCTCCGATAGCTCAACGTTTGGATTAAAATCCGTGAGGTTCTCAGTTTGAATCCCGCCTGGGTGATTGCCTTCTTCTAATAGGAGTAAAATCAAACATACCTCAAACTATTGGGAGAAGTAGAAGAAAAAGAAATGTGAGATACAAATGATTAATAGTATTCATGATTAATTGACTGTCTTGTGCGCAGTGATCCTGCCTTCCGCTCCGGGGAATAAATATATACAGGACGATATGATACACGGACGTCTATTCCTAAGGTAGACAACTAAATGCCTGTGTTATAGGTAACAGACACCTGTTATACACTAATACATTTTTTGTAGAAATATATAAATAGATTCATATAGATAATACACCCAGACTCGAGGTGGGAATTGAACCCACGACTCTTGGAGCGGAAGGCATGGCCACTGCCCATTGCGCCAACGGGACAGGTAAATTAAAGGCATTTAAAGATTTTTTATATATTTTTAATAATATTATGAATACTTTTCAGGTATGTCTAATTCCCTTTTGCCACTCCTACTAAGCTTAAATGAAAAGCTTATATTAGAAGTGGGTGCGACAATACCCCAACGGCTTTGGGGTTTGAACCGGGTACCTTGTGGATTTCAGTCCATACCTTATACCGTTGAGCTATTGAGGCTCTAATTTATTTCTAAAGGTTTAAATGCCGACCATTGATTAGGCCACGACCTCTTCCTGCGAGAATCTTGTCTATTCTAAAAATATACTCTGTTTAACTCTACAGTCCCTAAAATTCCTCAGTTTTACGCAAATGAGGTCATTGCCACCGGATTAGTTTTCGTAGAAAGCTTCGAAATTTAAATTACTTTTGCCAATTCACCGTCCACCATTGATAGTCGAGGCTAAACCGTTATTGATAATATTGCACTACGTTAGTTAATGCACACATTCATTTCTTAGCAAATTCCAACTAGTAATTGACACCGATACCGACTAAAATAAAACTACTAGTAGAGTTCGTTCAGTCTAAAAATGCACACCCCTCCAAATTATTTACTTCTACATTCAAAATAGTCAGTAGACGCAATCACGCAAGCTCGTCACAATCATTGGCTTACGGCGCGTAGTTAGATTTGAGTTTACAATAAAAACGTTGTACGCTTGCAATTAATTGCATTTTTAAATTATAAGTATTCTGGCGATTGTCAAAATTTCAAATTATATACTAGCCGTACCCCGCGACTTTGGCCGCGTGATTTATTCAATTATTTCTCTAAAACTGAAGTAGACTATGTTACTCTTTGCAACATTGCTTCTCTGCCAGTAAAAGTCCAGTCAAAATCAGTCCAGTCGTATTGAAGATTACCCGGAACAAACTGACAAACAAAAAACTTTTACTCGCGCCTTTGTTATAAGTGTTATGTATAGTCATATATATAACATATTCATGTTTTAGTAAAAAAATTCAACGTTACAACCCTATTGAAAAGTTCCTATAGAATCCATGGGACAAAAACCACATAGAAATTTTTATAAAAAATGCATTACAAATACATTAAATATATAAGATGAAATACATAAGACCTCACACGCACCAATGCCAATCGATTTACACACACATGTATACATTTTACTTTAAGATTGTATCAAGGCAAAGTTATGAGAGCCATATGTATATTAATTATCAAGTATTTTTTTAAGCCTTGTCGTTGTGAAAGAATAATTGATAGAAGCAGGCGTGACTTTGCGGAAATCCATGACATGCAAGAGAAACTAAACTACTTTGCTTTAATCGGCGAATGAATACGAGGGAAAAACGGTGTAATGCTGCAACCCGAAAGCTACACCACCGAATCCGCCACCAAAGCACAGGGATCCCTAATTACTTACCTACAAGTAAAGTAACCTATGTTATTCTTCGTAGAACTAGCTATCTATCAGTGAAAGTATCATCAAAATCAGTCCAGCCATGTCGGAGGTTATCCGGAACAAACATACAGACAGACAAAATTGTTTTGACCCTTTTGCTATAGGTGTCGTATATACATATAAGCAATTAGTAAAAAAATTAATATATGTATATAAAGAAAATACTAAACACATGGTCGTCTGTTACTACGAAAAGCAACTTAACGTCTGGTATTTATTTATTATGCTTATGACTTATTCATTCAAAATATTGTTTCCAGTAGTAAGAAAACAGGACACAATATTAGACGAGCGTTTATAAATTGACGATGCCGTATGTAAAGGGCGAAATTATACAAATTGCCAGTGACATATACAAGTTCACTACATTCGTGTCCACTTGACATGGATATATACAAAATAACGCCTGATTCAATTAAATAGACATACAATCTTTCAAAAATATGTATAAATATGTGCTACGAATATTATTATTAGCACATTCGATATTTACAATTACACATCTTAGCGCTTATTCTGTTAAAACTATATATAATTAAAGTTTAAAGTTTGTAAAGACTAGAAGTTTATAGCAAGACACAGTTTACAAGTCGCTATCGAGCGTGTACCTTAATTTGGTAGATAATTTATCAGTTTATTTGCTTTATATTGAGGAACGTGGCTCCTCGATGCTATTTATTCCGAGGAGTAGCCTTAACGGAAAATCGACACGCTTTCAATGAATTTTAAAATTCAGCACGAAATATTCTGTCTTGCGATTATGAAATATAGAGCTTTGAAAATTGTGGCTTGAATTCCCAATAAGTTTCTTTACAGCAATTACTAATTAATATATTAAATAATTATTAACTTATACGTGTCATCGTTTAGTGTGCTTAGTAATATCGCCCTTTTGTTCACTTCATTTTTTTCCAAATCGTTTGCAATAAACCATTGGTTAATACGACTCTTATATGTAATCCACGATTGTAAATTGTGAATAATAAACGTTACACTACATAATTTAAATTGTGTAGTGTAGTAACATTTTTTATTGAAGAAATACCGTTAACTTGACCAGTAGTAGTATGTATTTTGGTGCCATTTGCGCTTTAATAAAAAATGTGTCAGCAATATACATCTTGTTATTTCATCATTTCATCTCTTATTCTCCCAATATTTAAATAAATAATTTATTGAATGCCTTTTGTAACGAAATTTGAATTTTCACATCTCCTAACCCAATCAAGTGTAAAGTGAAATGTATAATTTGCAGGACCCAAGACCTTCCAATCTTTGTCCGAATGCTAGATAGAGATTCAATTTGGGGTATCAATAATGGTCGTTCATCCCTTCTACCGCTGAGCTATTGAGGACCATTTTAGATTTATTGTAATTTGAAGAAGTTTATTCTTCAGTGAATTTAACTAACTTTTTAACGAATATAGTATCTTTCAATTTCGGAACTGTGAATTCTATCTTGCCGTTAAAAAAATCTTCTAAGATTTTTTTAAATACTTTGTGCCTTACTTTTTTTTTTAAAGAATATTAGGAATTCTTTTTAATCCCTTTTTCCCTCCTACGAAGCTTAAATGAAAAGCTTGTATTAGGAGTGGGGCATATATTTGTAATTCGGACCAGTACTTCCTAGCTTTATACATTATTATAGATATAGATTTGACTGGACTATTGATTTCATTCATGATATAATCCTAATAAAAGTATTAAAATAAAAAATCTTCTAATTTTTCATCATGGCACCGAATCCGCCACCAAAGCACAGCACTACACTGACTTTCCGAGATGCCTGAACGCACGTTTCGCTTCGACGCCGAAGCATCATCAGGAGATAGACTCTACAAAGTGTTATTCATAAAGTGACTCACCGATTTTCCGTCGTATTCAATCACGAATTTAAGCAAAGTAGTTTTGTATTTCATGCATGTCACCGATTTCTGCAAAGTAACGCCTGATTCTATCAGATAAATGTCTTTCTTCTATCTTGCTTTCTGTAGGGTAGAGATACTTCCTCAGGGTTCCTTCCTCTGAAACGCGATGGACCCGGCACCCGCACGGTGAATCCATGGAATGCTAAGAAATTCGTCTCTCTCTGATTAATGTTAGGATTACTGCGTAGTTGAAAGAAAAAGAATCCTATTTCTAAGGAATGTCATGTTTCTCAAAAAAAAAAATTAAAAGTGTCAAAATATAAAAGTAAACGGATACGCCGATATAGCATTTTCATAAATAAAATAAGAACCATCCTAAGCCCTCAATGGTTTTCCATCTAGTGACCTCGATAAAGATAATTTTTCAACATTGTTGTTAATTCTGCATAAACGATAAACACTTATGTACATACATAACGATTGGCGCAATACGAATGGCAATGCTATTTTAAATGGAATGGTAAGTGAAGAAATAGTTAATTTAATGGCAAATTTGTTTCTTATCTAGTGTAGATGAGATGAATTAATATGGTAGATCATTGATTTTTATATATTCGAAGATAGGGAATGAAGTATTATAGATGCTATGCTTAAGTAATAAATTTATAAATAGTATCAGTTCATAAATGCGCAACATTGTACTTGGTGTGTTATAATTGACAAAAAACGGTGCATTCTTTTAGTTCATTGAACGTGAAAATAATTAGTTTAATTTTGCCAATTAAGCGCGTAGGAGTAACACGATCTAATGATGCAACCGTCTCAAGTTATGGTAGCGACACATAAGGCGGAAAAAGATGAACGTAACATTCAGTCGGCATTCTATATCATTAAGACACTGTTACTAAATAATATATATTTTTGTATATATATGGAGTAGGTAGTAGTTTAATCAGTGGCCGGCATTCGAGTTGATTGCTAGATTAAGTAGGTTTTACCACAACCGGGTGATAGATGGGTGACCTACTGTACTGTTTTTTCAAATATCCGATCTCCTCTGTATCGCGGAAGTCACCTAAAACAGTGGGTAGTAAAAAATTAGTGTCACTGAATGATATTAGAGATTGTGAGTGATTGTTTCGTGAGAGTGTAGAGATTGTAAGGATAACGGGGATGACGTCAAACGGCAGTAATAAATATAGTTTTTATGTTACCGTTGATCAAAAAATATTCCATAAAAAAATCAATATCTAAAAAAGATACACACGAAAATATATGAAAAAAGACATTTTTATTCGCCTTTACACTTACCTTTGTTTGTGTTTAAAGCGCACTATAAAGCGAATTAAGCAAAAGTATTAACAATTCCTATAAAACGCCACAAATAGACAGATACAAGGAAGACTTTGTGACCATTTTCTCCCTACTTTAAGCTATTTCAAGCTATATGTGACAATCGGTAAATGCTATAACGCGTAACAAATAGGCAAACCACAAGGAAGACTCATATGTGTCGCTGCCTTTATGACTATGGACTCTTTGCTCGCACTAAGCGGCCGTGGTGCGATTAAATAATCTCTAGTTATGAGTCGTTGCTCTTAAAGCCGCTGCTGACCCAGTTTAAGACGGTAAGGTCTCTGTAATGCCCTTTGTTGCGTGCTTGCCTTTTCACTTCATTTTTCCTTGACTTATGCTTAAGAGACTTACCCAATTTGTTAGGGTTCCGTAGTCCTACGAGGAACCCTTATAGTTTCGCTCTGCGCGTCCGCCCGTCTGTACTTCTATACTAATGTATAAAGCTGAA
>JANCMC010033613.1:13890206-13911722 GCA_024363005.1 Charaxes varanes
TTTTCTTTTAAATCTTCTCAGGTATAAGGAGAATGACAGAAAAATAAACAGTATTCAAAATAGTTCAGCGGTTTCAGAGTTATAGCCAGACTAAGGAACGACGATTGATTTGTAAATATATAGATACGGTAAGTTTATTTGTAATGAACGAGCAAGCCGTTCATCTGAGTGAATATCGCCCGTGGACATTTGCAGTACCTGAAGGTTCGGAAGTACGTTGCCTGCATTAGAGAAATCGTGTATTCTAGAAGGTCTCTAAGTCGTGTAATTTCGGAAACACTAGATATGGCTACTGGTTAATCAGAATCCAATTCTGACAATGCCAAACCTGGACCCGCGAAGGGGGATCAATATGTCGACTTCCTGGATGGCCACCATTGGGCGCCGACGACCCGGCAGGCCGAGGAAGAGGTGGCGCGACGATGTGGATACCTTTGCGGAGAAGTTATTAACGAGATTGGCCCAGGTAAGAGGAAAGTGGATCAAGAAGGGGAGGCCTATGCCAAGCAGTGGGACACAATATGCTAATAAAAAATTCACTCATGTAATCGTAATGATTGAATGTATATTTCTATACAAAGATATATTAAATAAGGCCGATTTTGTTTCAATTTACATGTATGTAACGCTGTGAAGTTGGAAATTTGGAATAACGAGGATTTGGAGTCATCGGTATAATCATCACGGAGCCAGCTGTGGGTTTGCCTATTTTGTATATTCAGATAGAGTTTAAGTGTTAGCCTACATCGCCAGTACTTGAATTGTATAATTAAATCAATTGTCAAGTAGAATCGCTTGTAGTGCTTCCCTATGCTATTATATTTTCTAGCGGTGCAGTAATCGCGTTTGTGTAAATAAAGGGTACACAACGAACCTTCGAAAACGAGACAAGTGTTTGTGTGTGTGTTTGTATGCATCTGAGTGTGTCTGTGGATATTAAATTTGTATTTACGCACAGTATTAGTACATATAACTAAATAATAAAACTAAACTTTATCACATTCGGGCGATCCTGAGCTAGAAAATTTCAATAGGATTTAGCGTAAGGACGACTTCACGAATACCTACTTTACATCTAAAACGAATTGATTGATAAATGCCAGTCGTCACATTCTCCGCCATAGTTACAGCACAAATTTATTTTTATATAATATAACTACTAGCTGTAATCCGTGACTTCGACCGCGTTTAGTCCGCGTTACAAAATTATCCATCTACAATAAATGTAAACAAGATATAACTAGATATCTGTTTGACAAAACATACGATGAAATTGAAGAACTCTTAAAAACTGTATCTTAAATAAAATTTATTCTAAAAGCACACATAAAAAACACACAGCACATTAACAAACACAAAAATACAAACACTTTCAGAGACATCACATTCATACACACACACACATTATACAGACACTTTACAATATACTCATTACATAGTACATTCACACACACGAAACTTTAAAAATTTTTTTTCAAATTTTAATTATTGTTAATGGTAACAACAATATTAACTGTATTCTTTATACCTGCACTTGGAGGAGGATGGCTGGTCATCCTTAACACAGGTAAATCCTTAACCTAGCTAGGATGATCAGTCTATACTCATTTTCTTTTATGTTTCGTTGGCAGTACGTGATTATTTTGGCAAAGCATACTGTGGGAACGGAATACGCTACTTGGACTCGCCATAAGATCCAGTATACACGATATCTTATATTTTCATGTACACGAAATTTTTAAAGGTCTATACGGGCAATACTCTTATAAAATTTAAAAAACCTGGCTAAATTTACTGAAATAATCATCGATTAAGAATATCTTCAATAGAAACGTAGTTTGAGTCTTATATAGATGCCCGCCTAGAAACAAACCTCCGCCATACAGAAAACCACATTTAATTAAAAATAAATATGTGTCAGCTCTGAGGAACTTTTTCAATCAATTTTATCAAGTATATTTATAATATAGGAGAGGTTCTTTAGGTCCCTTATAACATTACATACGTTTACATTTCAATAATATCACGAATTCAGCGTGATATAAGAAAATAATAGAGTCACAAAGTTGTAAAAAAACGTTTACTCGTCGCTTTTCAAATGTTCGAGCGCGATTTTTTTTTATTATTATTATAAAGGAAATCCTTTAAGGATTACGGAAGAATATAATCTGACGATTTTCTCAAGGCAATGTAGTTAAAACCATCAATAACGCCTGAAGGGTACGCTCCGGGCGTTATTAACATTATGATCTTACCTTTAAAAAACTCTTTTTATAGTTTTTGCACCTAATCCAATACACAACGCTTTAATTAGATACTTGTTTGTTTTATTTTAAATATTTGTAACAAAGTTGACGACTTGTAACATATGCTCATAGAATGCAGTAAGGTAAAAAGGAAAAGAGAGTCTTTGATGCGCTCTTTTCATCTAAATCGACTCGATTTAGGCGTATTGCAAAGTGTTTTGTCCAACCCTACGTCAAAAGCGGCATTTGCAGTGTACGATTTAGTTCGTTGTTATTCTTAGCTTATACTACATATATGTTAATTTAGGTTACGATGGGGCTGGCATGTTTGTAAAAGAACAAAAGTCCCTAAAACGGTAGACAAAAAAAAAATTGTAAAGAAATAGATTGTTGTAGTTATTATCTATCAATTTTTATGAATTTATATTATTTATCAATTTCAAATACACTTTCAAACAATAAATATAAGCATTATAAAAAACTAAGAAAGTTTGTCCATAATGCTAGTAGATTACGTTTAACTTAAATTATAAATAGAAAATTTATTGTAAATACGTACGTAACAAGATTATTAAATTACAATTAAGATATAGAGTAGAATTGGGCAATGTTTTAAAATTACAATAAAGACTAATTTAAATTGTTTCAAAAATAGAATTTTAAAACATAAGTACAGTTATTAATATCTCTCGGGAATAGTGCATTTTTTCTGAATTAAATGCATTTTTCTGAATTAAAAGAAAAGATACTGTTCACCACATAGACACTACCGTTATCTTTAGCTCTTAATAGCTTGCTGATGTGCGAAGGTCTCTTTTTAATTATTCCTGTTGTCGCCAACATTTCGTACATCCTTTTTCGCGAGGAAGACTAGTAGAACTGGCACATAAGAAGTACACAGTCGTCAAAAATTAAAGAAAAAGGGGACATTATGGAATAATGGCGGGAATTAGGGGCTTTTAATCTGTCAACTGTCAATTGTGGTTATAATGTCATTAGAGTAATTAGTAAAGGAAAGGAAAAATAAGAATTATTGAATAGATAACTAATCTGAGAGATAAATCGTTGTGTGGCGGAGTCCAGCCAGTATTATATAGATTAAAGCAAAGTAGTTTAGTTTCTCATGCATGTCATGGATTTCCGCAAAGTAACGCCTGATTCTATCAATTAGTCTAGAGTCTATTATATTTATCTAATAAGATTTTCTTAAATACCTTAAACTGGGAATAATAAGGTCGACAAAATATTTCTTATTCGAATGGCGTATAATCGTTATCTTTTCATATTCAGATCCTACCACAAATCGTCCTAAATGTAACACTAAGTACAAGAAAAGGTGATCCAAAAGTGGCCAGAAGCTTGTTGACACGCTTATAAATAGAAGGGTTCTGTATCTGATACGTGGTAAAGATATTTGTTAAATAAATTCAAAAGTTGTTGTCTTCGATAAACTTCCAAATTGTTATACCGATTCGAGTGAAATTTTCTCACTCGGTGTAATTTGGTGTAACTTAAAGATAGGATTCATAATATAGAATACGGGATATTTTTTATCAATGAACAGGCAATACAACGTTAGCAGGCTCCGTTAGTAATATTTATTATAAAATTTATCACGTTTCTGTATATACCTACATATTCAATACAAATACTCTTACTGTAAGTACCTGCATACTTATATAAAAAGTATATTTTACGAATCTTTATTCGAAAGTATCTAATTATGAGTAAAAAGATGAGAAATAAACTAGAATTCGCATTTTAAAGCAAAAACTGCTCTCCATAATTTACGTAGAGGAAATCCCGGGAAACAGCTAGTATGTAATATTTTATGATATTCCCGTGAGTTAGTATTTACAATGCTCGATGCGTTTCCGCGTTGAATCGCTAATCCTTTGAGGTATATGCTTTGGCTTTCCTTTTATATCTTTTTATATTATTCAGTCATACAGTATCTATTAAAAATGCCCTGTTGCAGCGAAAATAGTTTATTTTTAAAATGTAAGGTATGCTTTATCCAGATGGTAAAGAAAAAACTAAATAATTTACAATACAAAATATTTTTTCTTTTAACTACGCAGTAATATTTTCATTAATCACTGCAAAACCGATAACAAAGGACGTATTTTCTGTATACAGTGTATGTAAACAGATAAAGTTTTAGTCTAGCCGAACTGTTGAATAGATCTTGTATCCTCCATACTCGAGTCTCATCCACAGTCAGATCAATTTGATATTCGTAGACTTAGTTATACTGATTAAGTTTATAATTTAACTGGTCTATTGTTTTTCATTTTGTCTTTTTAATTTTATCAACGTACCAAAAATTATGAAGTATCGCAAAAGCCGCGTCAGGAGTGCACGACTGAAAAGAAGAAGAAGAAGACCAAAAATTATCTACTGCAACTTCAATGCTAGAATAACATTGCCATCGAAAAATAACATTGCTTTGCACTCGTACATTTTTCTTAAATAAACTGCGAACTTTTGACGCATGGTCGCCTTGTTTGTTGTTAATGTCTTTATCAGAAATTGAAAGATATCCAACGCATAACTTTGTGAGATAAGAAACATAATAATCTGAATTTGCTACATTTTGTTTTTCATTTCTTATTAAAATTAGGAAGATATATTTAATCAAAAATATTTTAGTAATCATGGAAAATAGCGTTACAACCATTTTAAAAAATAGTCCATCTGCCTATGCCTTTGAGGCTTTTCATATAATTTTAATTTATCTGTTTTATTCGTGTAGCGAAAAATGTACAGCTGTATTTTTGGACTTGACACAAACCTTTGATACATATTATCATAAAGTTCTAATATATATATGTATGTATATATATATATATGTATATAATATTAGTATTTATGTAGTGTATTAATTATTTAATAAATTATATATAAGTTATTAAATTATACCTATAGTACTAAAGAAAAAGTAAAGTACAATTTATTTAAAAAAAATTTTTCATGACAGTTGCAAAGTAATTGTAGATTTGTTTACTATAGGACACACATAATGTTATATTATATATAGTACGGTATCCAAAAGTTTATACTATAATTATCGGACGGATGCCAACACTGGTCTTCAATCAAACTTTACACTTATCAAACAAGTGGTCAAATATAACAAGTCCCAGCTTTTTGCAAATATCTACAAAACCTTACGTAGTTCGCAAAGTCCTCGGCTACACTACACAATCAAACAAGTGTCCATTTACATGAAGCGAAAATCAAAAGTGGGGCGCTGGTTTAAAAAAGTTATTAATCTGAGTTATTAAGTGCCGGCACCAGACATAGCTCTATGTGTTTGAACATTTTTATCCTTGAAAACAAAGTTCCACAATACTTTGCGTAGCTACACGAAGTTACCGGCAACAATACATGATCATTGAAATAATCATTCAAATGAAGCTTTGTCTGGCGCCGGCATTAGAGCTTAGGTCTTTACCAAAGTAAAACCGTATTTTTACTCTGTAGTACCTTATCCATATTCATAATTCATACCTATCCATATCGCTAATATATGAGATTGTGTACTATAATATAACTCTACATTAATGCATTATTTAATAAAATACTACAAATTTCTCAATTTGACGAATACTTGAAACAAATAATACAGAGTTACAAACTTCTGAAGATAACCTGAAGGAGGCCGTTATGTCGTTTGCTTGTTTAATAGTAGATTGTATGGCAGACTGGTCGTTTCCCGTTTGACAACCAGTAAAATAGCGTCAGTTGCTTAGATTACATGAAATCTAAATCATTTATATTGTAATAAAACTATAATTCGATTCGACCATTTGAATTTGTCATGAATTAAGTTATTCCTCTCGCTGTGGTAAAGTTTTAGTTGTTAAAGATTGCAGTTTGTTTTAATCTTTGGTGCCGCAATACATGTTATCGCCAATTTATCTGACATACCATGAGTTTTACACATGTACTTGCTAAAATTAAGGAGAATGAAGAGAATCGGGCGAAACCAACACCTATCGGTATGTTGATCACTTATTGCTGCTTTTAATATTGTTTAATAAAATGCTTAATTACTCTACTATTCCTAGCTATGGTGGCGCCAGAACTTAAACAATATATGGATGATACTGAAATAACAAAAACATGCGCAGTCTTAGGATGTGAAGAGTCAAAAAATTTAAATTCTGATTCATTCTTCAGGTAGGTGTGTTTTTTTATCTAGAAGCCAAGTTACGACAATTTAACTTATTAGAATAGGCTAACAAGTTAATGTTATTGTTGGTGTTATTATAGTCATCTATACTCCATATACATATCTAAAGCTAAAAACCTGTTTGTTTGCTTGAACATGTTAATCTCTGGAATGACTGGTCCGATTTGAAAAATTCTTTCAGTGTTAGATAGCCCATTTATCAAGGAAGGCATCACGCTAAAATTGAATCTATTTTTTACCTCATTTTATGCAGACGAAGTTGCAGACACAACTAGTATTCTATATAAGTTGAATAAAACCTTGTTCTAATAGTTTTTTGTGTAGTGATATTACAAAACTTGTTGTTTCACTGAAATCTAATTTAATAGAGAAATAAATCATAAAGTTAGTATAAATATTTTTACTATACTTTCAAATGTTCCAGGTTTCCTGAAGATTTAAGCCTCAGACAAATATGGACAGATCTTACCGGTAGAAATAACTGGACTCCTACTGACTTCTCCTATATTTGTGTGCAACATTTTTCTGTGGACTGTTTTGAATGTGATGCTACTGATACAGTAGTGCTCAATAGCAAAGCTGTCCCTTCATTAAAACTGCCTAAACATGTCTTGGAGGTAACTTTTTAATGAGTTTGTGTGTAAGGTTTTTTTATGTTACATAGGGCAAACAAGCAGGTGGTATATGACCACCAACACCCATGGACATCTGCAACATCAAATTACTTACAGATGCATTGCCTGCTCCCAAATAAGTGTTTTGGCCACCGGGAACTCACTCAAACTGTACAAAACGCAACAACAAATTACAATCATTTGATGTGATAGCTTTATTGCCACTTTACACTGATCTTATGTAAGAAAGAGGTACTGGTACGTCAACATGCCAGCACAATTTAGCAGCAGACCTAAAGGAACTGTGGCACTACCTCTAACTAGATAAACAGGTAGGATTTCAGGAATAAAGGACAAAAGAATGTGGATACTACTGTTACCGATGGGTGCATATTGCAATTTTGTTGTATAAGAATATATACATTTTGTATATAGCTATATGTAGGCATATATTATGCAAATTTTGAGATATGTGGGCGAGTTTCGACCAGGCAGTCTGTAGTACATATAAAACACTAAATATATTTACATAAAATAGTAGGAGCATTTATTATCCCATAGCGAATATACAAACAGTTTTTTTTTCTTGCTAATGTTATCTCAGTCTAGTACCAGGGTCCACTGAGATTGCATAGCATGTAGCTGTGGGTCAAGTTAAGCTTACCGACTGCCATCCGACATCATCCCTAGAACCCCCCACAATCTCACAACTAGTATAACTTAATGACATTATTTGGTATCCTTTGTATTATGTGTCGTCTGAAACGCAGAGGATATCGAATATCTAATAACTAGTATTAGAACTGGTGACTGATCAATCACCCGTTCGCGGTAAGAACGAGCTAACGATCGACTCAAGTGCGTCGGTAATTACCGACGATTGACTCAATTGAGTCAATCGCTGATTAAGCTACAGTCTCCTCAAAATTTTAAATCAAAATTATAACATCTTATCATTTTAGGTAGAGTATATAGATGAAGAAACACTAGATAATGAATATGAGGATGAAGAAGATTATGAAATGGAAAGTGATGCTGGTACTGACACAAAATATGAGTTTGACAATACAGAAAAAACAGTAGATAACTTTAAGGAGGAGGTTTTCAGTAGTAAACATTTGACAAATGGATCTATACAAAAATATACTGAACAACCAGCAAGTAGTAGTTCAATTACAAAAACTGATACAAATAAATCTTGGGAAGCATTTACAAGCAAAAGAACTGAAGTTAGTAGAGTTCACCAACTATCTGACAAGAAAATTCTACGAAATAAGATAAAAGACTTTCCATCAAACAACAAAACTGAATTAAGTAGAAATAAGAGAATTCCATCAAATAAAATAACCCAATCAATTAAAAATCAAGAAGGGGATAATGTTGAATTGCTCAAACTATTTACAGAAGTTCAAAAGATGCAAAGGCAAGCGGTTAACCTGAAAGACAAATTGAAGACAAGTATGAGAATTTATAAACGTCAGAGTAGGTTTTTAACTCGCATAAAAGAAGTTATTGATATGAAAAAGAATCTATTAAGTCAAAAACGCAAAAAGAAATCAAGGATTTTGTTGTCACTGCAAGATAAGATGAGGGAAGATACAAACGGTTTAGTATTAGCCATGCCCACTAGACATACAGATGACTTAAAGAATTTTGCCCTTAGTGTATATAAATACTCTCCTCAAGCTTACATCTACATCAGAAATACCCTTAGGACATTGCTGCCAAGTACAGATGTCTTAGAATCTTGGGTATCATCAGGATTTGAACCAAAAAATATGTTGTCAAATAGTAACTTGATAAAAGTTATTTCAGAATTAACAGATTCTGAATTAACATGCAAAGTTTCATTACGTTAGGTTAGCTATTTTAAGTAATAAGTATAAATTAGAAATATTTTTTGTGAATAAATTCAATGTTATTTTACAATTAATTGTTGTTTTAATTAGAAACTTATTATTTATTTTTGCTATTTAAAAGATCCCTTGTTAAATGCAAAATAATATAAAAAAGTTTTTTTTGATGAGTCTGGCATAATCTTAAATAAATTTAAGAACCTTATAAACTAGATAAAAAAAGTTGCAAAAATCTTTAAAATTTTATTATCATTAGCCTTTCTGATGATGACACACAATCGTAAGTATGAGTTTCTTGTTTTCTTTTTTGTTGCGTTGGTACACAGATAATATTCACACCACAGAAAAATAATATTGGCCATTTTTATGTCCCCAAAATTTAACTATTATTATATAGTGAGAATATATTATTATATATTGAGAAAATATAAATATAAGATATATTATTATATATTGAGAAAGAAACTGTCCATAGTTTCGCAAGTCTCCTTTTTAGCACGAGACTTGTAGTCAAACCGTAACATCCATAAAATACGTCAGACGTTGAGGATATCACCAAAATGTGACATTGTGTGACAAAGGGCAGGGCTCAAAATCTTTGTGACGTTATATATCAATTTTTTTAAACTTTTATATAACTTACTAAATAAAATAATTATGGATGTGTCCCGATATACACTGCGCGCACTGCTCAGTGCTGGCGCTGGTGATTAATTCTTTCCGGTATGCACTCGCAGTATACTGCCTCAGTACCCTATGGAAATATATGCCATCATAATCATTTATGTACTGTGAGGCGTTTTCGAGCTACAGTGCTCTCAGTAATTTAAACACGTGGTCAATTCAAATCGGAGCAGCTCTTGTTAAAAAAATAATAGGATTATATAATATATATTATTAAAAAATCTTGGGTGAAGACAAATCGAGGGTTTGTAAAATCGTGGTTTTGTAAAGTTGAAAAAATTGATTGGGGTTGTTAGTATACTGGACCGTGTTCCGTTTTATACTGTCACCAATTTATCAAACGAAATTGACGTCTTGGCTTACAGTGCTCGGTGTATATGTCAGAATACACTAAAAGAAGCTGTTGTTTCTTGATAATATGATGTCACACCAAGGGAATGGGGGTTTCGAAAATGTGTGTAAACTATGAGAAAGACTTAGGGGAGGAGTTAAAAAAACATAAAAAATCGTGTGGCGTAATCTATGGGTGAACCACCAGAATGGTTATTGGTTAATATAATAAATAGCAAACTAGAAAAGGTTAGTCAAGCGTTTCATTAAGTGGTGATTAACGCCATCTAGAGGCAGCAAGAAATATGAGCCATTAAACCAACGTGAACTTTGTATTAAAGTTCCATCAATCACCAGTAGATGTCTTGATTTAAACCGAGTAGAAGAAATGAGACAACAGTATACGGAATCTGTGAAGTGAATAGGTGTACTAAACAGAAACAAACGATGGCGAGCCAGTACCGTGATTCCTTCCTAGTAAGTCGTACTGTTGTAAAGCGTATCTCTACATGATTTTACGGCGCGCGTGAACGAAAATAAATTACCATCTGTTCAAATATTGTGCAAGTTTTTTTTACTATTCCCCTAAAACTTTGGGTAAAATGTGTGCTTTTTATGTTCCTTATGTTCTAACATAACTGCGTTTTGTTTTTTGTATTTTTGTGTTTAGTGCTTGAGTGGGTTTTGTTTTCGTATCCGTGTATTGTGAATGGATTTATTTTAACTTGATTATGAAGGCGTGCGCTTCGTAAAAGGTATGTTGTTTATACTTGTTGACTGTTAACATTATTTGCGTAAATGAAGCCCTTTTTTCTGTTGCGAATACGACGAATAGCGGCTACGGATTTATAATAGCCAGTCGCCAGTAACTGGACTTTTGCAATCACTATTCCTTAAGCGTTTGTAGCATGCCTTAAAAGTAAACCACAGTGCCATAGAAGTATTACATTCAGTTGGTATTGGAATACGTGTAAAATTTCAACATCGCCAATTCGAACCGGCCATAAACAAAATAATGGTTGTAATTATTATCGTTTCAAAATTCGAATCAGGCTCACCAATCATTTCTCTTTGACTTTTATGGCGGTGGAATAATTTCTACTAATTATTTGCAATTGAAAGTGGGCTGACGACTTTGGTAAATATATAATACTAGCGGACCAGGCATACATTGTCCTGCGATCGATGGGTTACTTACTATAATCTATTATCGTATAATTACCGTTTCCGTTGCCGTTTTGGGAAAATGTTTTTACTTTATTTTCAATTTATTAATAACTTAATATTTTTTATGCTATCCGGGGCGAAGACAAATCCAACAAGTCAAATATCCAATAATCCAACTTTTTTTATAGATATAGGTGTATAATAAGAAGAATAGCTAACTTTTAGTCAAATTTTTAATTTGCTTTGGATAATCTGCAAATTAGGTCTCGACAAAAGATGTCTTGTACGCTATTATCCAGTTAAATAGTCTCCTTTATGTATTTTCCATAAAACGTGCCACTGGCCTTATGTTTTATGAAATAGCAAATACACATAGCACGTTTTACATTCATTTGAAGTATTCTGATGTATCGGACAAATCTGCATTTTTGGTATTTTTATATAATCTTTGGCTTTTCGTTTCTTTCTTTTAAAGCTTTCCTGGACAATGAAACAATACAAACAGAATTTATATCGGTCGGTTATACCTAATTTATAGCCCTTTTTTTATTTAATTAGATCTTACTTTGACGTACGAAAATAAATAAGTTGTTTTACTTGTACATTTCTTTAAATTCTCGTATCCTCTGTGCACACGTACGTATATTCTATCGTATTACTCTATGTTATTATGAATTTATGACTAATTATTATTAATTGATTAATAAATAATTAATTGACTAATTCATGAATTTATAAAACGCCCTAGGGCTCCTAGGGGCAGACCAGCCAGGGCCAATGACATCCGATTCACGATAGATTGGGCTAGCTAACCTAACCTAACCTATACCCAGCTGTGGGTCATAGGCTGAGAATGATAATGTTATGAATTGATTAAAAGTCAGGGAACTTTCAGGGTTTGTATTAAAGAATTGTGTTAAGTATAAAAAAATCTTATAATGTCGATCACTTCGTTTGCTCTCTATAATATATCTATGAAACAAACAGATACGAAAGAATACAAAATATTTTACAGATAAATTATGATTAAATGTTTTTTTTTTACTGATATAGGTTTAAGATATCTTTGTTCATTATATTTACTAACACGTGGACCTGTTGTCTGCATGTAAAGAAATTTGAATTTGAATAAATGGTGTCAAATATGGGATCTATTATCATTCAAATATAATAACGATTATATTAGCCATTACATTACAGACATTAACCTTGATAATCTTTATATAAATACAATTCTGACATTTTAATGAATAATAATAGAACTAAATTTCTATTATCGCGGGGATCAAGAAGAAGTGGAAGATACGAGTTTTTGATATGACTCATGCTCATCAAGTCAGGCAGTCACATCTGACCTCTGATTTCCGCAATTAATTGAATGCACACCCATTACGTCACACGAATTTTACGATTTCTTAAACGCTCAGCCCGTCCTTGTCACTGTTTGTCACATTCCCCCCTCTCACTTGATGTGACATCACATATTAAAAAAAAATATGAGGTATTAAAAAAATAGCAGTTTCAATGGATTTTTTAAATGTTTTCACAAATAGATCTAGGTAGGTAGGACTGTAATTGTTTTAACATCAGTTTTATTATATTTATGAGCTTTTACGAAGGTTCATAAAAAATGTCCAGATCCTTATTTCGAATAGAAAAATTATGGAGTAAGCTTAAGTGTTGTCGCAAATATTTTTAACCAACTTTTTCGCGTGAAATACTAACAGCACTGGCAAATAAGAAGTACACTGTCGTCAAAGAATTAAAAAAAGGTATAACATTATGGAATAATGGCGGGAATTAGGGGCTTTGTATCCGTCAACTGTCACTTGTGATTATTATGTTATTAGAGGACTTAGTAAAGGAAGGCAAATTAGAATTATTGAATAGATTAACAATCTGAAAGATAAACAGTTGTATTGGCGGAGTCTAGCGAGTGTTATATAGCGTAAACATATTCTAGTTGTATAATCTATACTAATACATAAAGCTGAAGAGTTTGTTTCTTTTTGTTTTTTATGACATCTGATGTGATTAAAGTGTCAAATGTCATTGTAATAATGCCGGAGCCAGACATTACTTCATTTGAATGATTATGTAGTGTGGGAGGACTTTGTGTAGAATCACAAAGTTTTTTAGTACTTTTGTAGTAGTCTTCCAGATCAAAAAAGGACAAACACTTTAAGCTAAGCCTGACGTAAGAATAAAAAAGCACATAGCTTAAAACAAGCATATGATTTGCAAATCTAAAGATTTCTGGCAGAAATTCGAACAGCCAGAGATCTCTAGTTCGTATAAAAAAAAAACAATACAAAGAGAGAAAAAATTCAGCATAAACAAATTCCTTGAAAATCTCTCCGAAGAATAATCTGTAGAAGACCGATAAACACGCCACCCTACGACGATGCTGAAGACAGTTCGGTGACGATGACGCGAGTTTCACGCTTTTTGTTACCGTCACTTCTATTGGGACTCCCAGAGTGCCTTTTTTTGAATATAGACATTGTCATTTTCGAATTAAAAAAAAAACTATTTTGTAACGAATCAAATAAAAATAGACTTAAAAGTCTTCAAAAAAAATCACGTTTGAAGCACTGAACTGGATTTTTAATATCAATTTGAATACTAAATATACTCTTTGATGAAAAAAAAGATATAATTTGTTTATGTAATGAAATTGTTTTGCCGATACTTTCATATGTAATATGTTACCATTGTACGTAACGTAAGCTATCATTTTTAATAAAATAAAATAAAAATAAAACTGTCTTATTCATCTTAAAATATAATCAAGGCTTTTTATGGGGGCACGCGGGGGCAAGTAGGAAGAAAATATGAAAAACTTGCCATAAAAAGTAAAAAATGGAAGAAAAATAAATGGGCTAATGAACCCTGTACACTTGATAGCAGTTATGCTTCTTTTAAATTTTGTTTACACAATTATAAATAATATCGTCACCATTATAAAATATGTTTCAAATTTATTCAATTGCTTGTAGAAATTCAAGTTTTGTATTCGTAGAATGCATCTATGTTCAAAAGGAAGTGTTCCACTACTGCCAAGACAATGTCAAGCACTCTTGGATTTGTCCAGAGGGCTTTACTTTCCATCAGGTAACATAATAATATTAGTGCTTCATGATTACTATATACTTTTTCATTTTGATCAAATAATAACGAATAATTAACGAATTCGTACAACATAATAACTAACGAATTCCTTTTAACAAAATTAATAGGATGTAAAAACTGCCTGTCTTCTTAGCGCTATCTTAGAAAACCCGCTTAAGTTGCACAGCATGTGGATGTAGGGCGAGTCAAAATTACCCACTGCCATCTGACATCATCTCCGCTTTGTAAAGCTTGTTGTAATTGAACTTGCTGTAGCCTTATATGTATATAATCAGCGACAAGATTTTCTCTTCCGTGGGCTCTTTTCGGCGTTTACAGCCCTTTCTTCCCATTCCTACCAAAATTATCTTAGAACAATCTCTTCTTCTTTCAATTCTCGATTATCTTTATTGCCGACGCAAGTTTCATAATTTGACCGAGGACCAGCTGAACAAACTATATAGAGACTTCGAAACCTCGCTATCGGTTCATAATTTGGCTTACGAAAATATGACCTTGTATCAGATCTTTGTAAAAAGCTCAAGTGGCTTCCCATTCGTCTCTGGCCTCTGCCGGAATATGAACGTCCTCTCACTTTTTTACTGTGTTGTACCACCCTGATCTGTTTGGGTGCCACGGGAGACGTGGGGGAGGGTATAACTGTAATAGGGCAATTTATTTGCATTACTTAACAAAACAGACCTTACTCTGTGGTAATGCCACACGACTACTAGGCATAAGTGTAGTAGAAAAAAGGTTTTCAAATAAAGAAAGCCAATTGCATTCATTCATTTTAGTTCTATGATTTAATTAACACGACTTGTATAATAATAAAAGCATACAAAAATTTAGTACTTATTCAGGTATCCGTTTCGATATCTCAGTTGTGTCGGGCCTATTTTTACGTCTGCTCATTGGAAGCATTACTAGTTTTGCGTCTAATTTGCTTAGAAAGTTTACTAGTTATACCAAATTTCGACAACCAGGCAATCTCTAGCATAAATAAATCAAGGAAAAGTGTAATTAAAAAGGTTGTTTTTAACGGAATTGCATTGTACTGTCCTTAAGCAGTTTACCTCATCCGTATTTAAAAAAAAATCCGAGAGCGTGTCAAGACACGCTTATATAGAAGGGTTCCATATCTCATACGCTATAAACGTATTTGTTAAATAACTTCAAAAGTTGTTGTACAATTTCGTTCAAAATAATTTTCCTAATGAGTTTTTAGCATGTTCTGGAAAATTTCAAGTCCCTACGCCTAATAGTTTGGAAATGCTAGGGGGGAACACCTCACGGGCAGAAGGACGGACGGCGTTTCATTCATCGAGGGCCGAAGAATCTGCAGAGAATTTTGCCAATATTAGAATGCTTTATGTCTACTGTCCTTAATGGCGGCACGATGCTGGTGTTGATATATAAAGAAACAATTTAAAAGGCCATTAATTTGTATATGTTATAGACCATGCTTGAATAGTTTGTTTCGTTTCTGTCCTAAGAAAATATTTCAAAGAAAATGCGATTTAGCTATACTTTTTGAATTATTAATAATGTTAAGCAATTCTCTTCGTTCGTTGTGGTTGTATTTCACTCGTGCGTCATTAGTAAATATATTTTACAATGTAAATGACAATGTTCGTGCATAAATTGGTATGTTTAATCCATTATATTTCTTGATCTGTGTTAAAATATATGGAGGTCCGTTAAATGTCAAAATTTGTTAATGTGAAAATGATAGTGAACTCTCATGTTCCCTATTATAATTTGAATTTTATACTAATTGTTAATAATAAATACTAATATAATATGTAATGATTAATTTAAGTTTTGGCCGTCGGAAACTGTAATATATGATTATAATTTATACCTAACACAATAAGACATCTGTAACCATATCTATCCAAATAAATTATTGATTGATTGAGATATGTGAGAGTAGGCAGCTTGATCAGTAGACGGCATTTCAATCTATCGCTACGTTAAACAGTTCTTACTGCGTCCGGGATAATTTAATCACACATAAATTAGGGAATTGATTAACTAACACATAAAATTAGGGAAATAATTATTGAACACATAAAATTAGGGAAATAATTAATTAACACATAAAAGGAGGAAAATAATTAAAACGCGAATAAAAAGAGTGCAAAGTTGTTCAATTCTATAATCCAGTTGTTATATGAAAAGCAGTTGATATTTTATCATTGAAAACGCTGGTAAATAAAAATAGTTTTTTTTTTTTTCACAACCCTCTTTCCTAACAAAAGGAGATTGAGTTAATATTAGAAAAATTATATACGATGTGAATATAATATTGATATTTTGAGGATTTATTATTACATACATGTAATGTCATTACCTTGATGGCTTATCTGATGTAACAGGGCGGAAACCTACATCGCGAATTGAAGGTTTTTATTTAGATAACCAGCTTTTTTAGGGTTCCGTAGTACTACAAGGAACCCTTATAATTTCGCTATGTCCGTCTGTCCGTCTGTCTGCCCGTAAAGTGGTCCCCCCCTTACATTTCCAAACTATTAGATATAGATACTTGAAATTTTCCATGTTGATAGAAAATGCTAAAAACTCTTTAGGAAAATTATTCTGATCGAAATGGTACAACAACTTTTGAAGTTATTTAACAAATACGTTTATAGCGTATCAGATACGGAACCCTTCTATGCGTGTCTTGACAGCATACATCTGGTGGTGGACGAGAAGGTTTGTATCTGATACAAGATATGGCATTCCTGCTCTGTGGCATACGTGGGTACCACCCCGCGCCGCTGCAGGAGTGTCAAATCAAAGCATGGGATATGATTTTGGATGAGAAGGCGATAACAACTCAGTTAGGTTGCATTAATTTTAATATTAATATTCAATATTAATCACCAACCATCTAGCCTAGTTATAAATTAATTATGATGATATTCAATAACGATGGTCAACTAGAGTTGACTACATCAATACACATTTGTTTTGTTCACAGGGTCAGTTCAAAGAAGACAACTTCAACACGGCGATGGCGGTGCTGAGCAACATTATGTAGGGAGGCTAAGGACTTTGTGTAGCTGCGCAAAGTTTTTAGAACTTTTTTTGGATTAAGAATGTATAAACACTTTGAGCTATGTCTAGCGCCGGCATAAAAAGTTGTGAGATCCATGTAATGCCAAATCGGTTAATTGATTCAGTCCATACTTATAACAACTCATTTCATTTTTATACTTATACTGACTGACAGAAATTGCATAAGATAAAACGTTATTTGAGAATATATGTACCTGCGACATCGCAGTAAAACCTAATGGTCTTTTGGATGAAAGTGACTCCGTTCTGTGATGACGGGAAGTAATAGCGGTTTGAACTTTGAACGGTAGAGACAAATTTTTACGTTTTTGTACCTAATATTTCAACGCTGTACGTGCCTGTAAAAGTGTTTTACATAGTTCAACGATTCCATAACGTACAACTATTATATATTGTGTTGGAATTGTGCTGATGTTGGAACGTCAAAATAAATTAAAAAAAAAGAAAAACAATGCTGCCACTATCAATAACTCACTTTAAATTCAAAATCGGTCATTTTAAGATTAAACATGCGATATATATTGTCATAAATAAAACAGTATAAGTCCAATTCAATTTTTAATCACTTTGGTTACGACATTATACAAAGGAACTTAAACTAAGGAGAGCAGGCGTCGCGTGCGAACTCCCAGGGCGAACTGAGATCTTAACTGATGTCACTGAGTGATATTAATCATGAGATTGCATGGATTGTGGAGGCTCCGGGGAATGATGTCAAATGCAGTCCATCATCTTAACTTGCTCCACGGCCTCATCTCCTGCAATCTAAACGGACCCTGCTACAAGAACTGGACAATGCTAGGAAGAAGTTTCCTCCATTAGCACAATTTTCATAAAATAATACTGAAAGCTTTTGCTTCACATATTAATATATAGAATAGTTGATAGTACATGATTTAAAAATTATACACGACTTGTTATTATTCTAGTGTAAGATAAAATGTACAATGGACACTTATTTATTTACAGCAAAAGATATAATATTCCTTTTGTCAACGAACGTCTGAAATGAATTCTGCTCGATAAGTCAACGCTTGAAAGGTCAGTTGGGATGAAAAAAGAAATCGCTGTCAAGGGAAAATTTGGCTAATAGTGCAGTCGTCCTATAGACAATTTCATAAAGTTATAAGGAGACAACGCAAGGAGAACGGCGTGCGGATCTGGATAATCCCGATTTGCTGATATGATACAAGTATCTTCTCGGAAAGAATTTATTCTATATGACACACGGACGTCTGTTCCTAAAATAGACAATGCCTGTGTTAAAGGTAACAAATGCCTGTTATACACAAATATTTTTTGTAGAAATACATAAATCACACCAATATATATATTGCATCTTTTACAGCATATGTCATGGGGAGCGTTCGAACGAATTGTTTGAACTTATACCGCCAGCTGCATTTCACTCCTTTCCCACGAGTAATCAGACCACGATTACATTAAACATTTCAGATACCGTCCCTACCACTTGATATTTTAATAAGAAAATGCTTTGCTGCAATTTTACCTCTTACCTTCGCTAGCTATTACTTGCGACTTCTCCTGAGTTACCGAAATTAAAAAAAACATAAGCTCTTTTAATTTTGTGATGGCTACGGTTATATATCTTTGAATCGTCTTTATGTATACTTTTTTGCCCGTGTGTATTTCACTGATCTTGTTTGGACTAATTCTAGTCAATTTTCTTTAAAGAAGTTTCGGAGTACCTTAAGATATTATTTTCAATATTCTCATAACCTCACCAGACTTTTTTAGTGTCCTATTTTATACAAATTTTAGGCAAAATAATATTATAAACAATTTAAGGCACATTTTTTCAAGCACATTGTTTTTAGTTAGGTTTGTCAATGTAAGGAAGCCTTGCCGCGGAGGTTGATGCCTTATGATGTTCGAAATCTTCACTTTGCTAGTACACAGCGACTTGCGCTATTTCTGTATAGGACCTTCTATCTTGTTCTTAATGCAATATTCCGGTCTAGCACCAGAATCCGCTTAAATTGCAGGGGATATGGCTGTGGGGCCACTCCTAATACAAGCTTTTAATTTAAGCTTAGTAGGAGGGGAAACGGGAATATTAGACATATCTAAAAAGTAATATTCTTTTATAAAAAAAAGAATATTAGGTAAAAGCCCGAAAGCCTTTTGTTGGATACTGGAAAATCTGAAGCTAAATTCCGTGATCAACAAGAAAGGAAAAAATCAGCTGACTTGGTTTGTAAGTTTTTAAGAAGTATTGTGTGCAAAAGTAGTTACATAGGAAAATGTTCCTAACCAGGTCCAGCTGGACAAATTTTTTTTTTATTCTAAGAAGTCGTAGGAAGATCTTGTGAAGAGTAAAAGAGAATTAGGGTGCTCCTCAAAACTTTACTGTAGTAAAAGAATTTGGTTTCGATGTTACAGACCGACACTTCTGTTTTATTTATATGGTATAAATTATTTACTACACTTTTAGGGTTCCGTAGTAGTACAAGGAACCCTTATAATTCCGCTCTGTCCGTCCGTCCGTCTGTCTGCCCCTAAGGTAGGCCCCCCCTGGCTTTTCCAAACGAATAGACGTATAGACTTGAAAATTATGCATGTTGATAGAACATGCTAAATACTCGCCAGGAAAATTATTTTGAACGAAAACTGACAAAAACTTTTGAAATTATTTAACAAATACGTTTACATCGTATCAGATACGGAACCCTTTTATATAAACGTGTCTTATGGGGTGGTGCGGACTCTGAGGCAGTGCGGGCTCTAGTCGTTGCGGGCTCTAGGCCATACGGGCTCTCGGTGGTGAGGGCTCTAGGCCAAGCAGGTCCAAGCCGGAGCGGGCTCTAGGCCATGTGGGCTTAAGGCGGTGTAAAGTCTAAGCAGTACGGGGTTTAGCGAGTGCAAGATTTTGATACAGCGTTGAAGGTGATCTTTAATAGTATTGTTCATTTACGTTTTGAAGAATCCATGAGGTGTTTGGGTCACTGACTGTCTTTAAATGCATTCTTAAGAAAAACTTTATAGTGTTTTTTTTGCAAAGAATGGGAAAGATACGTGAATGGCATGGCATAAGTGATCCTAGTTTTTTTACATTTGTCAATTGTTTGCTATAAACATTGCTACTGTCTCAGTGTATATGTATGTATGTGCTTATCTTTATGGTGCTTTGAATTAGCTTTTGCTCAGTATTGTGTCAGTTTAGAATAGCGCCACTTCCCTCTTCCTGAGAACGATTTTATATGCGCTTTATATCTAAATAGATTTAAAGCGCATATAAAATCCTTAAAGACATATAAAATAGTACATTTTTTCAATTTATGAGAGTAATTTGATTTTTTTTTTACAGATAATAATCTGCAGACCTATGGAAAAGATCTGAAAAATATTTCAGAAACACGTTTGTGAATTTTGATATTTGTACACTTTTTACGCCACTGTCACGCTTGATAGATTTTAACGATTTAATACGTTTACGTTTTTTTTTGTCATACATTTACAAGTTTTTATACACTATTTATTGTGTTAGTTAAGCGTTAGATTTTAGGTAAAAATGTTGTATTAGACTTGAAGCTACTGTGTGTCTTACATTTAAAACGTGCGTTTTTAAACTTAGAGTGTAATTAAAGGTTATTTTTGAAATCCGCCTTAAGGATGATGTCTATACTGAAAAAGGCTTTAAATTATAATAAGTATTCATTAACTGGCAACACTATCACCATATCACATTCTAACATATTATGAAAGTATATATTTTTGATTGGAACTTACAGTCTAATAATAATGAATATTTTTCAAATATTGTAATACCATCAATTGTAATAAAAAAAGCACATTTACTTTACTCAATTATTTCGCTATGTTTAACTAAAAAAGACATTAGATTTATTACATTGAGTGGTAAACTAGCATTCCACAGAACATATCTAAGTGTATTCTTGATTAAATTATGTGTAGCCATAAAAATATCTTCCAATGTTATATTACAATATTTAGGAAAACCACACTAATCTTAGGACAGTTGGAACTATTTAGTAGTCTAATATATCCAGATTAATAATAGATAATGCTATAAATGTTGTAACTTTTAAAAGAAGTTGTATTTTTTCTATCTGCATCAAATCAATTTTTAAAAGATAACTCATATTAATGCATTATTTGAACTTAAAGTTTCTATATTGTTGAGAAATAGCGAATGATTCTTGACAACAAGAACTAATACCGTCCCATATATTTCATAAGTCATT
>JANCMC010033613.1:13918919-13990642 GCA_024363005.1 Charaxes varanes
GTAGTGAATACTGATAAGAATAGCAAAAAAGTTTTGACTGCATATGTTGGAGCGCTGAAAATCAGTGTTCTCTGTAAAGAAGATGAAAGGAAAAAAGAGGACGATATAAAAAAGGTAAATATATAACTGATAATACAAATTTTTAGTGCAAACTGTTTGCTGTGTTGCTTAGCTTTCGAAAATATTACCTTCTTTCGGTAGTAAAATGTATATGAACAAAATCAAAAGATAGCGTCAAAACTTTCGCTACCATTGATTTCTGACTTACTGTTAAAACAAATTCATATTATACTATTTATAATATACGAGCAGAATTTAGTGATTCTGTTAAATTTTTAGTGTGTGGAACTCTAATTATTTTTCGAAATGTTACTGCTTCTAACATCTGCCAGTGAAAGTCCCGTCCAAATCGGTCCGTCCTTTTCGGAGATTACCCGAAACAAACAGGCAGACAGACAAAAATGCTTACCTTTTAGTTATAGACATCGTATAAAAAGTATATGCAATTAGTAAAAAACGTAATTTCGACATTAGCAACAGACCCGTCAGTTTTATTTATATGTATTGATTATGATTAGGCTTTATTTTATTTTTTTGTAATAATATGTCAAATATGAATATCATTAAAAAGATAAATAGCGTAAAGTTTTGAATTTTTTTTATATTACAAGGGACAAACGAGGAGACGGTTCATCACTTAAGTGACTACTGGGCGTCGCCCATGGACTTCTGCATCACCAGAAGGTTTGCAGATACGTTGCCGGCCTTTAAAGGAGGATTTAGACCACCGGGAACTCTCACAAACCGAACGAAACGCGACGACAATACCATCACTTGAAGTGACAGCATTGCCGCCACTTTATGCCGATCTTATGTGAGAATATAAAGTGAAATATTACGAAATTCGTCCCGCAAGACCATTTAGGTCCAATTTTATTCTTTTTCATTGCTCATAATTGCTCAGAGGTCCAATTATCGCAATTTACGTGTAAGTACCGGTCGGTCTCAGAAGTGAATAAAATATGAGGTCAAAGTAACCAGAAACTGTTCCTTAGCCACCCGGGAAAACGTTTCCGTAATGAATACTTAATAACGTTTTTTATTATGAAAACCATAATGGTTGGGATACCAGTACAATTTTTGTAGTCCCATAACTAACCTACCCGTGTGTTTAACTATTTACCACTCTTTTTTTAATAATTCTTGGGAAATCATTCAATCAATGTGTATATGAAGAAGAAGGAGAAGAAATTTTATTTGGAATAAAAACTTTAACTACTAAGATAGATCATATTACAAACTATTTGTAATAAGATCTTTTGATTAAAAAAAGTAATTCTACTTTTAATTTACCCGACCCAAAATGGTTCCCCGCTAAATTGATGCAGATGGTACCGACTTCAACACGCGAATAGGTGTCTACTACATGGTATGAAAGTATTAATTTTTTATTGCTCTTTAGTTCCTTGCTGTTTTGTGAAGGCAGTGTCCTTTCTCTTTAAAAATACTTTATTTAATTAACAAGGTCAAGTAGACTGAAATGGCAAAAAAGAAAGAAAGGATATTACGAGTTACATACCTGTGGCCAGTGAGGTGTTGATCCGTCTCCGGATGGTGTCCTCTTCGAAAGACTTAACAAAATATTCCTCGTTGAGATCTCTTAAGAACTGTGGCTTCACCAGCACACCGCCGTAGTATTATATACTTAAAAAAATCTATTGAAAAAATATTGTTTTATAGTGTTCTGTAATATAAAAAAAAATATTAGTCCAAGATCCTTTACTTTTAATATCATTACGGGTTGTAATGTCTATTGTTTTTTTTTTGTATTAAAAGTAGGCTTATTATCTCTACGAATATGTCTGGAGAAGTATAGAATTTCGGCTATCGGTTCGGAAATTTCCAAATTTTAATTGTTTTTGTTATTATCCTTTTTTGCGTTTGATAATGGTTACCCTATTTTATGATCTTTTTATCATTCAGAACCAATATTAGCTGCTTCATATTACTCAACACGGGTCATCCCATAATTACCTTTACCAGTTTGTATTTATCTGTACACTGACTGTGTAAAATTAGGTAAAAAAAAATTATATTCAATTTTAGCATGATGCTACATAGTCTATAGCGTTTCTCGATGAATGAGGTATCTAACACTGTATGAATTTTTCAAATCGGAATAGTAGTTCCTGATATTATATTATTATATTTCCTGATATTATAAAGATATTCTTCAGCTTTATATATTAGTATAGATTAATACGTGAAACAACAACTTTCGGTACTATTTTACGAAAATTGCGAGGATGTAGGAGTATGAAATATGGAACAATTATAGTTTATATAGAGGATGGTATGTGAATGCTAATATTTTCATAAAAGCGGCTGACCAAGTCACTATAGTTGCTTTCACATGTATTTGTTTGTTAACGTATCATTTCAATTCCGCATTTTTTAATATTTTTTAAATAATCTTTTGACATTTCTGTTTCTCCCTTTTTTTAATCCTTGCGAATTAAACAAAACAGAGAGAAGTCAAATAGGCTTAGCCGTTTTTGAATTATAGCGAGAATTTATTTAGCTTACATGCCAAAAGCAAAGCACTTACCGGGCCCCCCTTCTTACACCCCTTGGAATATACACATAAAATTTTATCAAAATCGGTCCAGTGATTTAGGAGGAGTAGGGTGACAAAAATTTTATTTTTACAAGAGTTGTTTTATACAGATATATATATGTATATATCGGTAAGGTAAAAAAAAATGATAAATTGACTTATCTCGAACGAGCTATGCCCGCGTAAAATTAGGTAAAAAATAGACTCAATTTCAGCGTGATGATATATAGCCTTCCTCGATAAATGGGCTATCTAACACTGAAAGAATTTTTCAAATCGGACCAGAAGTTTTTGAGATTAGCGCGTTCAAACAAACAAACTAACTCTTCAGCTGTATATATTAGGATAGATTCAGAGGACCCTTAAACCATACAAAAAGGACACGAAATTATATACCCGGGGAGCATTTAAAAAAGTTTGATTGAAGCACCCCTCTTCATCTGCGAACCTTCTGTTCTGCTCTGCCAATTGATATTGTCAAAAGGTTAAAATGCCTTTAAATCATTCAATCATTAAACAAGACTAACACAAAACACACATATACACATAGCCAAACATTCGCACATTCACATCACACACACACACATTTAATGAGTAATAGTAATTGTAATAGTCTAATTTATATAATTTAAGTATTTTGTCATAAGTTAAAATAAAGAACGAAAATCTTCTTTTACGGAGGAAGGCGATGATTACCGCAACACAGCAGTTACTTCTGCGCCATCAATGTTTTTGTACTACCTATGTTGTAACGGTTCTAAATAAAGAAATATTTAAACAAATCTACTTTTTTGGCATTTCTCTAGTGATGGGGACATTATAAAAAAAAACATATCGATAAATAGCAAAACATTTTTGAAAAACTATTCATTTTTTTGACGTGATAACGTCTTATAAATTGATTGACGACGACTGCACGCACGAAAAGGCATGACTCACTGTCACGTTCTGTCTGAGTCGAGCGTGTCTGTAAACCGATTTTACAGAAAATCATTTTTTTTAATTATTAGGAAGTAAGATAAGTAAGTATAATATGTTTAAGATTTATGTTGCAAAAGTCCAGCAACCCATCTGCAAGCCTTTTGAAGTAAAAACTTCTCTAGGCGAGTTAGGCATTTTGGAGATGGGGTAAAACCCTTGAACTAATATGTACTCTACTTGATAAGCCTTAAAGAAAAAAAAAAGTATTTATAATTGTGAAAGACGTCTTAGACATAGATAATGGTGTATGATAGACTTAGATAATAAGGACAATTAAATTACAAATTATTGTTTGTTATCGTTGGTTTACTTTGTCAATACATGTAGTTGTTTCACCAATTAGGTCAAAGATAAGATGCGATAGTGCTGTTTAAATTGAAAGCGTTATATATGTCTACATAATGTTATGTAAATATATACCAGAGAAAACGTTGTTCTTCATGTCCAATCTCAAATTAACTTCAACTTACAAACAAAACTTCAAAAAATCCTTTTATCCGCTTCGGAACCTCCTACTAAGCTTAAATTAAATTTAACACTGACATTTATACCCCATCTGCGTCGGCGTTTGAACCCTGTACCTTGTGGATTTCTATCCATCCCTTGTACCGTTCAGCTATTGAGGTTCTTTAAAAAAAAATAACAAACTTTTATATAAAAAATATTAGTTATTTAATTTTTAATATTTAAATATCTGTTTACCACAAATGAATTTTATCTGAAATGAAAATCTAGGTAAGAAACATTTTTAAAAATAAAGAAAGAACTTCTCTCATATATGTAGGTGATGGGGCTATAAGAATGTAGGTAGTTAAATAAATAGAGGTAAATTAAGGTTGATACATCATGTTTCATTGCCATCTGACGTCATCCTCGGAACCCCCACGATCTCTACAACCTTACGACTAATATCACTCAGTGATATTAATCAGGTCTCACTGTTTTATGTGCCTTCTGAAACACGGAGAAGGTCGGATACCATATATAAACCAGTGCTAGAATGGGTCACCCATTTATCACCCGGTCGCAGCCAGAGCTAGGTAGCGATCGTCAGGTTAAGTACCTAGCGATTGACTCAAATGCCGACCACTGGTTAAACCTCGTCCTTTTTTTTCTTTTTTATGTTACAAGGGGGCAAACGAGCAGGCAACAGGCACCGAAGTGCCTACCGGCGCCCATGGACATCTGCACGACCAGAATGCAATCGAGCCGAAGCTGAATGATCATTTCAATGATCATGTAATGTGGACTTTGTGTAGCCGCGCAAAGTATTGTAGAACTTTGTAGTCTTCAAGGAGAAAAATGTACAAACACTTTGAGCTATATCTGGCTCCGGCATTAGAGAAACATACTACATGTCTTCTTCCTAGCCACGGGTACCACTCAGTCACGGCCTTACTCCATCCGTCAACCCTTCGTTGGGCCAAGTGTCGTGTCCAAATCCACTTCAGATCTAAAACTGTTCGTCCGATATCCCAAACATTCGTCCTTCGTCGGATTTCAGTGTTGCATACTTGGTTTAGTCTTGGAGTTTGGTACCGAGCATAGACATCTCCATAGCTCTCTGTGCGACTCTTTTTCTGTGCAGTCTCATTTGTAAGTGTCAATGTTATAGCATCGAATGTCATGGTGGGTAGGACAAATTGATTGAATAAACAAGTTTTTAGACATTGTGAAAATTGGCGCGACTTGAGGATAGCATCCAGTTTGTTCGATACCTCCCAAGTAATTTGTTGTAAGTCCTAGTTCCCAGCTTTGCAGTAGAGTGTTACAAACAACTAAATTATAATACAACAGTCACTTTTTAATACATTATTGTAAACATTAATGTAATAATTATTAAATATATAATTGTATACATAAATGTATTATCTATTGAAGATTTTGTTTCAATTTACATGTTTGTAACGGTCTAATGTGGAGTTGGGAATTTGGGGTTACAACAATTTACGTGGGGGGTGTCGAGATGTCCTTAGGCATCGGAATTTACTCAATATATTAAAAAGATAGCAACAATAGCCGTTTTATTTTACAAATAGAACAATTCGCAGAAATCCAAGTTAGGAGTACATTATTTGGCGTAGGGTTACGTCATCAAGGTCATCGGATATCTACACTAAAATAATAAGAGCCGTAAATATCTTAGACATGATTTGTAACTGAAATTCTGCTGTTTTATTTATTATTATTAAGTAGATGATCGGAGAAGAGAACTAAGACACGATTAGAGACGCACTGGTTTATTCCATGAATGACAACACATGACATATATAACAGTTCCTCCCCTTAAAATAACATTTAACATCCATAGAAGAAAATGATTTGTAATTCACTCTAATTTAATTCTGCTTATTAAATTAGTAAGTAGTAGTCTACTAGAAGGCACAATATATATGCACAATAGAAGATAACACGATGTTTTACGATTCAAAATCCTTACATTGTATATAACAAAGTGGCTTCCTGTTCTTGTTCGCTTAGGTCTTTTAAACTACGCAACGGATTTAAATGCGGGTTTCATCTATAAACAAAGTGATTCAAGAAGAAAGTTTATATGTATAACTAGTTGTATCCAGCAACTTCGTCGACGTGGGCCACTCGTATCACTTTAAAAATAGATTTTGGATAAGGATTAATATCATGCTTTATAAAAACACCTTCTCAAATATTACATTATTATAGAACAAATTTGGTTAAAAAGGTTATAGTGAGCCAACCTTAAGAGATAGACATATGTTGTCGTGGATTTTTATTTAGAACTTTTAATGGGGAACAATTCTGTAATTTTCGCGAAACTTTAACCGTTTACGCAGCGCACACAGCGGAATCTCTCAAAAGGGGAAAATCCCCCGATTTTAATACATTCTTCATTGATGCACCGCTCCTATTAGTGTGATAATGTATAGCCTATAGCTTCTTCTAGTTCTATTAGCTTCCTCCATAAAAGAGCTATCTAACACTGAAAGAATTTTTCAAATCGGACCAGTAGTTCCTGAGATAAACGCGTTCAAGGAAAAAAACAAACTCTTCAGCTTTATATATTAATGTATAGATACACGCATACCTATATTGGGTCACCAGTATGTATAGAGTAATTTAAATAGAAAAAAAATAGTAACGTCGTTAGTGTCACTATGCTAAACAATGTGAAGGATTATAGACTCGATTTTATTTGCTCGCGCTGTGCACTTGGCAAAGAGATAAGAATAAATGAATTCTTTGAACGTACAACAACGTGAAAGGATAAACCGCAACTGATTATAATTTACCTACTCTGAATGATATTTCTTAGTATTTCAGACAATTATTGTTTTGGCATACGAGCACAAGACATTTAGCATGGCCCGTTCAATTCAATTTATTTATTTGCCGGAATAAAGTTAATTAATATATGGGTACTTTTAGGCTTCCGTAATACTATAAGGAACGCTTATAATTTCACTCTGTCCGTCCCTCTGTCTGCCCCCTAAGGTTCCCCCCCCCCTCCCTAGCATTTCTAAACCATGTATTAGACGTAGACTTGAAATATGCCATGTTGATAGAACATGCTAAAAACTCTCTAGGAAAATTATTCTGAACGAAATTGAACAACAACTTTTGAAGTTATTTAACGAATACGTTTATAGCGTATCAGATACGGAGCCCGTCTAGATAAGCGCGCTTTTGGCCATTTATATTTAAATTTAGCCCTTAAATTTTACTATTTAGATGTGCAAACTTTTCATTATTGTTATTATACACTAGCGGACCTGGTAGACGTTGTCTTCCCCTAATTTTGGCTCGTCTGCTGTTAACGAGTTAACATCCTTTCTCCATAGAACGTGACACTGGCTATATGTTCTAACAATACTAATATATAAAGCTGGAGGGTTAAATGTTTGCTTTCATGCGCTAATCTCGGGACCTACTGGTCCGATTTCAAAATAGCTTCAGTGTTAGATAGCCCGTTTATCGAAGAGGACTATAGGCTACATATAATCACGCTAAAATTGAACATTAGTTGCTTCTACTAGTATATCAAACGAAACTCATCAGAAATAATAAGCACTGTTTACAAATCTCGTTTCCGTATCGCAGTCAAAGAATCACACAACACGTACTTAATTTTAAATAACTAGCTATTATCCGCATGCAATTCTCTGAGCATAATAAGATAATCGATGGTTTTTAATCTTTTGTATTAGTTGTCTTTGTTAAATAAAACAAAACAATGAAAATTTCAGCGTCGAAAAATCATAACTGTATTTTTGATTTCCACCCAGAACACGGGCCTTACACCCAGTATAGGAGTTGCAACTCGTATGAATTATACAAAAGAATATACCGCATTTAACCTTAATATAACGAGCCTCAATATAAAGAATTTCTCGATTTAACGATTTTATCCAAATCACCTAGAACTATCCTTAGGAGTTAACGCAAAGGATACGTTTACATTACTAATATATATATATCAAATCCATTTTATAACGAATGCAGAATATAGATAGAAAGCATTAACAGCTAAGTTTACGAGGGTTCTACGCCCTCCAAATTCCCAACAAAACTCAGCTGAATATTCTTTTTACTATCGCCATTCGGCAATAATAATTAATGTGCGTCAAAAAAATTGTTCCCAAAATTGTTCTTCCCTTACATCAAAAATGAATTTTTGAATAAGTTTTTAAAATAAATAAAAAAAAAACATTTTTAATTGTGGTATATTATCAGAAATCCGTGACGAAATACTCAATAATATCAAATATTTATTTACACCATAAAAAAACCATTTTTATTTCTTTAACACGCAATAGTTTTCGCGTTAAACTAATCTCAAATCTCACGTCCTCGAGTTAACGTTCCAGCTGTTTTTGTATGTCTAGTTCCTTTTGTCTTATAGAGATCGCAAAAACTAATGCGGTTTCACGTGTTTATAATTTCAGTTCAGTTTCTACAAAAAATGTGTATAACAGACGTTTGTTGCCTATAACACAGGCATTAAGTTGTCTACCTTAGGAACAGACGTCCTTGTGTCATATAGTCCTGTCTTCTTATTCCCTCGCGTTATCCCGGTTAAATGCCAGGATCCGCTTAGATTGTAGAGGATGTGGCTGTGGGGTGAGTTAAGATTACCGATTGCCATCTGACGTCATCCTCGGAACCTCCACGATATTTACAACCTCACGGCATCTTACGCGAGCAAAGTCGCGGGTCCTTCTGGATCTTGGCTTTATAATCTCCCGAGGCTCTGCCGAGGAGTGAGTCCACGAGGGGCTTATCAGCCTGTCGCACGCGGATCGTCACAGCCGGCTCAATAAGCTGAGGAAGTTAAAAAAGGATATACCACAGGTCTTTGTCATTGAAACAATTTAAGAATTAAATGGCCACATAGAGCCCTGTTCATTTGGTGGAAGTTATACTTCTTTTTAAAACTTATTAACAAAATTATCACTATTAATACCATAAGTATCATAAAATAACATATCAAATTTATTTCATTGCTTACAGGAATTGGAGTTTTTTTATTCTATCACTACAGATATTCGCATTCTCAGAATTGACTTTTTATTGTTTATATGAATTTTGAATTTTGTTTTATATGGGTTCTCGCCTGAAATAAAATGATTTTATTTTTATTTTATTTATACGTTAAGATGATATAAAAATAGCTCATTCATGTCCAATAATTCACGTAGATGAATTCGCAGTCGTCAGCTAGTGGCCCAATAAAACGTGTTTTTTAGGATGAGTTGCTTGTACTCTACGTGGGTACTGGCTGCCGTCCTCCAGTGTTACGTAGCGGCGATATTTCCTTAACAGCGCTGGCGATACGTATTTTTGACGATTGACGTTTTAAATAAAAACGACCAAGAGCGTATCAAGACACGCATATATAGAAGGGTTTTAGTTACTTATAAAACATCAAATTTCATCACGAATCATAGAGCTTTAGACTAAAGTTTTGAATAAATCATTATGAGAGCTTTTTCGTCTACACATTTAAATTAAATTCTTTAATTCGTAAGTGGTTGAGTTCTGCATTTTTTTTAATTCTCGAAGCAATTTGATGAATACTCACACACAATTAATATTATAATCTTAATATATGGACAATAAGAAGTCAAAAAAGACTTTTAAGAAATCAAATGCCAACATTACAATGAAAGCCCTATCGTAATTGGTAGTATCAACAAAAAATATGTTAGCAGTACTTTTAAGTGGATTTATGTTGCTACAGTATAATGCACCGGTTCAAACCCCACCGCCGTTGGCGTATTGTCGCACCCTCTCATAATACAAGATTTTAATTGAAGCTTAGTAGGAGAGGGAAAAGGGAATATTAGACAAACCTAAAAAGTATTCCTAATATTATTATTTTTTTAAAATAAATTATAATTATAGTGAAAAAGATCGCCGAAAGATTAAAATGTGTTATGACATGTATACTTCAATCTCTCGTAAAATATAAAAACTGTACCGAAAGGATGGCTGCAAATTGGTTTTCAATTAAAAATACGAAGTTTTAATTTGAATTGCAAACAAGAGATTTACAAATAGATAATAATTCACCACGTAATTACATCATGTGAATAAGGTTATTCTATCAGAATTAAAACTCTGTAATACACTAGACGAGCCGCAGAAGATTCGTACAATTATTAAAAAAAAAACTTTCATGTTAGCTCTCTCCTACTTTACTTAGCTTCAGTTGTAGACGATGGGTATTAAAAAAAATGTTAACAACTAATCTACATAAAGAGAAAAATCACCTAACACGAAATTTCGGAAATTAAAGGACGTATAAAGATGAAATTTCGCAACCAGGTAGTTTATAGTTTGTAGCCATCCGCTAAGAACATATTTTTCGATAGAGCCATCAAGTTTTATTTTACGCAGACAATGTCGCGGGAGACAGCTAGTAGTTAATATTGACCAGGATTTTTGAAATTTCGTGTTTATTAAGCGACCTTTTCCTTTAATAGCATTATCACATTATTGCGCCATCTGTTGGTTTCTTACGCCACCGAACGCCCGCCGCCGGCCGGCTCTGCCTCCGTATTTTAAATCTCTGATATCTTCTAAGATATTCCTTTTAATAATATGCTTTAAAGGAATGCATAATATGTACAAAGTACCTAGCGTATTTAAATCAAAAAGGTATTCTTTAAAATAGCTTCGTAAATAGTTAACTATTGTTTTGTAATATGTAAATAAATAAACAAATTTATACAGGACTATATGACATACGGACGTCTGTTCCTAAGGTAGACAACTTAATGCCTTGCCGAGAAATGTCTACTTTGGAATAGTTAATTTTGCTCTAAAGCAAATTTTATACAAATCATAATTCTCTTTGTTAGGTGCTCCGTGTGTTTAATCTTTTATCTTTATTCGTTTCCTTTGTGTGTCCGAGATTTCCTTTATAAAGAGAATTTTTCATTGTACTTCGGAATATTTTTCTCATTCGCAATTAGCATTTATAAAAGATACCTATCTATTCTATACCGCTAAGAATCTGTAACACTCTCTCATATCAAACTCAAAAAAGTTTTTTTAGACGACAAAATTAAATTTAAAATTTTTATCTCCCTTATTCGTAATTTTGAATTTGTAAAGACGGAAAACACTACTGCTCCAAGGGCAGCTTGTATGTGGGTACCGATAACCCTAATTAGCCTCATTAGATTTAATTAGTATACCAGCCGTTACCCGTGAATTCGTCCGCGTAAAATTAGGTGAAACAATAGATTCAATTTTGCCGTGCCTATGTCCTATAGCCTGTCTTGATAAATAGCCTATCTAACACTGAAATAATGTTTCAAATGTGACCATTATTTCCTGAGATTAGGACGTTCAAGAAAACAAACAAACTTAAGCTTTATATATTAGTATAAAGAGGTAACGCCATGCTTGTAGCCGAATTGGGCCGGCGCGTCCGGGTACCAGTACCTCTTTCTCACATGAGATCGGCCCGGTCGCAGCCAGAGCAACTTAACTTAGCGATCGACTCAAATGCCGACCACTGATTAGGCCACGGCCTCCTCAAAACAAACTTATATGCAATATGATAAAATCAATATATTTTAACTTCAGATATTGACTATCCGTCACGACCTACTCCCAGTCTCCGATCCTTGATAGTTTGGTTGCGCGTCAACATCAGAGGATCAGCCCTGTTATCAACATCGGCGAGATATTACAATGAATTGATGCTAAATTACAATGACATGATGCAATATGGATATCCGATAGCCCTCTACACCACCATCACGCTAGTGCCCGGTTCAGGCACCCATAGAATAGTTGCAGTCCTGTTTGAGCAAGATGGATATATAAACATAAAGAACTATGATCTTTTGTAGTAAGTCCTTAAAGTTTATTGTTTTTTTAGGGTTCCGTATCTCCAAAGGAAAAAAGAACCCTTATAGGATCACTACGTTGTCCATCTGTTAAGATCCTTTTTCTCAAGAACCGATAGAACTACAAATATTGAGATCTACCGTCCATTGAAGCTGTGAAAAAATCAGCTCTCCAACTGTAGACAATCCAAAGATATGGCTGTTAATATCACACATCCCATACAATTAGAATAAAACGAAAACGTAGGGTACAAAAATCTAGAATCATTAAATTTGGCAAGGAATTTAGGAAAACATCCAAAAACTGAAAATTTGTCGCAGCATAAGTTTCTGTATGTCTGTTTGTCAAGACCTTTTTTCTCAGAAATACATTAATGTATAGTAAATACTAAGGTTTATGATCCCTTGAAGTTATGATAATATAAACCCTATTAGTAAAAGGTATGGTCATTTATGTCACATTTCCTATACTAGTACATACGAAAAGGGAACCAAAACCTATAGGGTACTTCCCGTTGACCTAGAATTATGCAATTTGAAAAGATCCTATATCCTTAAGTACAAATATAGGAAAAATTCCTAAAACCGTAAATTTGTAGTTCATCAACAAAAAATTGTAATGAAAAGTCTGGTATAAGTACGTGACGGTACGGAACCCTTGGTGTGCAAGTATGTCTCGCACGTGCCCGATTTATTTATTTAATTTATTCACAGCGTACCAAATGGCAACCGACAAAATCTGGAATCATTTTGAAAAATAGAAAGATTAATTTATGTATATCGATTGTTCGAACTCTACAGTTATACGTTGTTTCTATAAATAACTAGTTATTACCTACACTAGCGACTTCGTCCGCTTAATCGGTGAAAAAATAGATTCAATTTTAGCATGATGATGTATAGTCTATAGCCTACCTTGATAAATGGCCTTACTGAAAATAAATAAAGAATTTTAAAATCGGACCAGTAGTTCCTCAGATTAACGATTTCAAGCCACCAAACTCTCCAGCTTTATATATTAATATAGATGAGAGAGAACTGCTATCCAACAGATTGATGAAAAATTGACTAATTGATAACCTTTCTTCGACCATAAAAACGACACTAACTCCCTAATATATTTGCATCGTCTTTTTCAGTTTGGGCGTGTTCAAAATTCAGTTTAACGCAACTCAATTCATTGCCAACTACACATTGAATCCAGTGGCGGGGAATTTTTGGTTGTCTCAATTACCCAAATGTTGTTATTCTGATTACCCAATTAACACTGAGAACGCATCCAATTGTAATGATGTACGAATCGTTTGAAATGCTTACTTATTTTCTGCCGTAAATCTTAAATTTTGTACCTTAAATGTACATCACATCCGTTAAAATATGTATTCCACTTCAAAACTAAATATGCTCCTTCGACATAGAAGTAACAATAATATTGTAGATTCTGTGGTAATATTAAAGATTTTCTTTTTATGACAGTTGTTTTAATTTTCATCTTCACTTTTAAATAAAACCATCCAGCTTGGGATTTAGAAGTTTTCTATTGAAAAAATCTCTTGTGAATCAACTGTTTTATGGTGAGTAATACTAAACCATTCTGGTATAAATAAAGTCATCAGTATTATCAGCGTTGTACACTATTAAACATAAGCTCAAAGACTGGCTGATAATAACATGATCACACAATTATGATATGTTATGTGTTCTACTGCATTGAATTTTTCCTGGACAGTCTTAGTACAGAAATTATTTTTAATGCTTTTTTTTTTCAAATTATCATAATTTTTCACATCAATTCAAGTTTTATACATTTTTTCATTTTTTAAAAAAAGAATATTAGGAATACATTTAGGTATGTCTAATATTCCCTTTTTCCCCTCCTACTAAGCTTAAATTATAACCTTGTATTAGGAATGGGTGCGACAATACCCCAACGGCGGTAGGGTTTGAACCGAGTACCTTGCGGATTTCAGTCCATACCTTATAAAGTTGAGATATTGAGGCTCATTACATACATAACATACCTTACACAATTTATTAAAATAAGTATTTTTTTCATAAACCATAGCTAATTTTTCATAACTTCTCGCGAAGCAAGCGTTCACCCAGTTAATGGGAGAAATAGAAAAAACAAATGAGAATTCATTGCAAATATTTATTTAGTCATGTCAACAAATACATCACAGTTGTACAGACGTACTAGTATTACAATAACATTCATCTTTTAGGGGTGGCACCTTGCTGGTGAAGAAATTTCCCGCCACAAGATCCAAGTTATAGCATGATATAAATTCATCCAGATTAAAATTATAACGCCTAACTGAAAATCTGTGAAAAAATGAAAAAGTTACATAAAATAGTAAACCGTTGTCTTTATTACTTATGCCAGCATGAGGGACCACCGGTGATCATGCATTCTTTTACAGAAAATTTATAAAGTTTACCATTTTAGTAAAAAATATTACACAAGTATTACGTATATACGTGGAGAGAGCTGGCCACATAGAAGATAAGTTGATAATCTAAGAATATGTCTATGGAACGTTTTTATAAGACGCCATTTTGGAGACGGTTTTGGAGTTGAAAATTTGGAGAAGTATAGAGGTGTAGTATGTTGTGGTGTAAAATTTAATTTATTAAACAGCTGTGGAGTAAAAAACATGTTTAATTACCTAATCCTTATCCGACATATATTTTAATATCAATTGTATAAATGGATTATAAAGGGTTCTATTCCAATTGCCGATACAATGTAAAGAAATCAGCTTTATAATGAGCCCTTCGTGCTCGTCTAATAATAGTTGTTCCATAGACTCTATCACTTTCTCGCGGAGGTCGTGACCTAATCAGTCGGTCGGTATTTGAGTCGACCGCTAGGTTAAGTAACTTTTGCTGCGGCGGGGTAATAGATGGGTGACGGGTCACCCATCTATCACCCGGTCGCAGTCAGAGCAACTTAACTTAGCGATCGACTCAAATGTTGACCACTGATTAGGCCACGACCTCCTCTACAGTAGAGCTTTACAAACAACTAAATTGCACAAACAACTAAATTACAAATAACTAAATAGCAGTCACTTTTAATTTACTTCTTTTATCCTATATCATGGCCGTTCCCGTTTCCGTTCCCGTTTCCGTTTCCGTTCCCGTTTCCGTTCCCGTTTCCGTTCCCGTTTCCGTTCCCGTTCACGTCCCCGTATAAGTTCAAATTGACTCTACTGTTTAGATATAAAACGTTTGTATGGGAAAAAGAAAAGGGCTGTACTTAAAAAATGGGATTTTAAGACGTTTTTTATGTTTTTATTATTAATTTTGTTTTTTACTTCGGACGGTAATTCATATAACAACCGGGGCATTAGATAACTAGCAGTTCGTTCGCCGTATCTATTGTTCGCTCGTTCAATGCGTAACCGGTTTGGGTATCGAAATAATCATAAAAAAGTAGGCGGTGTACAATAACAATAAATAAATAAATAAAATATTTAATTAAATAAATACAATTTTATGGAACTTAATATATATGTCATTGAACTTAGTTTAAATGTTCCATTCGAAGTAGGAATCGAACCCACGACCCCCGGAGCGGAAGGCAGGGTCATTGTCCAATGCATGTAATTGCAGGAGCTGACAACTAAGGGGTTGGTTTGTCTTTGGGACTGACGCATGCACGCTGCGCGGCCATATTTATACCTTTAATAAAGTTAAAAATGTTTCCGAATAAAAGTATTAAATAAATGTGAATACCGACACGTCTATACGAAAATGATATTTAACTATCAATACGACGTATCTATAATACAATATACACATTTATAAATAACAATAACAGTAGTTGCTTTAGATTTCATTTATGCGAGGAATATTTGAACATTACTGAATAAGATCGTTGGTTACCGCAAAACCTTTTGAATACAAATTTCTTAAGGAACGTCTGACTTCAAATAGCATTAGGCTGACGACTTTCCAACAATAATTGGAAATGTTGAAACTTTATTGAGGACTATGACAATTAATATAAACAAAAATCGTATCGAAGGTGAGATTTAAATAAGAAATATGGAATAACACAGGTTTTGTTCTTTTAAAGTTACAAGGCAACCTATGGGGAGCTATGTTTCAGTAATGAGCCAATAGACAGGCAAATGTTAAAGTTCGATATTGAAGTTTCTGCATTTTATTTTACAGGTATTTCTGTAATATGGTATCTACTAACCATCATATCCGGAGGTTGCTACTTCCATGTATTCGTTTTGTCTGCGCTTGTGCAAGTTTTTGTATACTACCCTCGTAGGATCGGTGTATATATGTACCATACTAGCGGACGGGTCAGACGTTGTCCTGCCCGACCGTTGGGTTACGTACTATTTACAATATTCTATTATCCTATAACATTATTCCCAGTTCCCGTTCCTTTTTGCTTTGTCTATAATTTTTTGTTATACAAAACTTGTCCTAACAATAACAAACACAAAAAAAAAATTATAAAATTTGGCAGTTGTTCGTAAGTTATGCACGTGCATACAGACTCATTTTTTTTGCGACTATAAATTGAGATATAAGCCATCTTTCAAGTTGGATCAAACTGTATACAGTGTGCAAATTTGATTGAAATCGGTTTAGTAGTTTAGGAGTCCGTCGCGGACTTAATTAAATTACTTATACAGTAGAATCTCGATATCTTAAATGTCAAGGAAATTGCAAAAAAACTCCAGACTTATTATTAAGTCTTCGACTTAACAAGAAGTTCAAGATATAGAGTATTTGCTGGCTAAAATTTCGATTAAGGCGCGATTTTTTTAATGTATTTTTCGAGATGTTCAATCAAAACAAATGTGATGAAAGTATATACTATATATTGGAATCAATTACACATTTAAAAAAACTATTGCTAGCTTCCTGTTAACTCATAGCATAGAAGCCAAAGCCTTCTAGTATAGAAGCCAAAAATAAGTATTGATTTGCAAAACGAAATTTAGGTTTGTGCATAATAGAAGTTAGCTCTATTTGATTAGCCCAATACAATTAGTACTCTCTTAACTCTCTATAAAGAAGAAATAAATAAATATTTGTATATTTAGTGGACAGAAAATATGTACAAAAGTATTTGTTGTGTATTTTTGTTTGCTTTCATAATATATTTATAAGAAGCTTTGAAGTGGTGAATTTGTTAATAAAGACAGCTTAAGTAGTAAAAAACTGACTTTTTTTATAGTTAATTGCCTCGAACATGTTTGCCATTACTCTTACATTACATTATCGGGGTATATTTCTCCCCAAACCGCCCTCTGACGGACTTCGAGAACTTCCTCGAAGTCCTCACCGCAGTCTGCGGGGTTAAATGTAATATCATCTGTAATGTACTAATACAATCATAGATTAAGAAATTGCCAAAATCTGTAATAAAGGAACTAAAATTCCAGAATCAAAAAACAAACTAAAATGGTAATATCAACAAATCTCTTTGCAATTGTATTTTTTGGTTTTAGTACCAAATTCTATTTTCTAGAACCAAAATGAAGCGAAGAGACATTCTTGCCTCTTATTTTACGACAATAATCGTACAATTTTCATTTAACGGGGCAATTTTAGCATCTTGGTCTAATTTCTGATCGAACTATTACGATCATGTTCTCCATCTATCAAAATATCGAATTTTAAAGATTTTTTGTTCTAATTTTTATTAAAATAAAACCACACGCACACCAATGCTAAGCGATTTACACACACATATATTGGTTGATGTCAAAGCCCAATCGTGTTATATTAATTGTTAAATTTTTTTTCTGTGAATAGAACGATATATGTCGTTTTACGGTTAACAAAACGGTTTGTGGGCGAATTAAAAAATAAATCGATGCCTTTCTTATTGTAATTTATAAATTTTAAGTCAACATCAACATTTATCAAATTTAATATTTTTTATTAAGTCATAATTACCAACTATTGTATTTTCAAACTGTGTTTACTTGTGTAGCGTACAATTCTAACCACAGCGACAAAATTGTCAACAACAATTTATGACCGATATGGGCGTTTATGTCACTTTTCCAATACATTTGCAAGGACATCCAAAACCTATAGGGTACTTCCCGTTGACCTAGAATCATGAAATTTGGAAATAAGCTACATCTTGTAGCACAAGTACATGAAAAAATCCGAAAATTATAAATTTGTCCTTGCAACAGTGTCTGTCTGTCTATCTTTGTGTCTGTCTGACAGTACCCTTTTTCTCAGAAACACAATATTTTCACAGCATCAAGGTCTATAATCCCTTGAAGCTGTGAAAATATTAACTCTCTAAATATACGCAATCAAAAGATATGACCATTTATGTCGCATTCCCTATACCAGTACATTCGAAACGGAAATATAATTACATACATATGGATAATACACCCAGACTCGAGGTGGGAATCGAACTCACGACCCCCGGAGCAGAAGGCAGAGTCACTGCCCAATGCGCCACCGGGCCAGCCAATACAGTGCTGTCGCATAGAATTCGACGAAAGCTCTTTTCCGCTATTTCGAATCGAATCAAAAAATGTTTTATTTAAGTAGACTTTTACAGTTTCTTTTGGATCCTCCAATATTTTAAAAGCTACCACTTGTCGAGCCGCGAGAAGAATCATATTTGGCAACATATGACACTAGAGTATTCAAATCACGCCCTAGACGATTTAAAAAAAAAGAGATCAATTAAAAATATTTAATAAGTACTTTATAAATCTAAAAAATGTATTTTATGTTTATAAAAAAGCGACAATATAAAAAAGTAAAAGCAGCATTATAAAGAAAAATACTTATTTAGTGAACATATAAATAGTGTGTGTTAAATGCTATATTAGTTTCGATTCGAAAATCGTGACTGTGAATAACTTCTTTTAAAATTAAAGTAAGTGGTATAAGGTGGACCAAATTTTCTCACATTCTCATTTCGCGGATTTAAAAAAGAAAATTATTGCCATGTATCAATCCATCATAGATTTAAAAGAGACGGTTTTGCTATCCTCCGTTTTGTATTTGGTGGCTGTCAATACGAGTACAACCTCAGATCATAAAAATAGTATGATCTGAGAGTACAACTGAAAGCGATATCACCGAAAGTCGGTGCCTTGGTACCAACGATCAACCACATCTTAACACCGACCAACTCTTAATACCTATATAAGTAAACATTAGCAATATTCGTTGTAAAAATGTCCAAGACTCGTAACAGGCATTTCAATAAAATGACCAATATTCGAAGTAAAACTAACCAGAACGCATAAAAGGTACCTTAGTATAAATGACCAATATTTGAAGTAAAAATTACCAAGACTCGTTATAGCTATGTACATTATTAAAAATGGCCAATATTCGTAGTAAAAAATGACCAAGAACCATAAACATCTACTTAAATAAAATGTCCAGTATTCGTATTAAAAAATTAACAATACACGCAACAGCTACTTCAGTAAAAATGACCAACATTCGTTACCACACATGAGCGGACTCGTGTGCTCAAACCATGAAAGTTTAAACTACAATGTAATAACAGAGATGCCAGCAATGTGATGGACGACCCACTTTATGTTAATCGAAAAGGTCGGACGCTAGTCTGGCCGCGGTCTCAACACATTCGTCCGCGGAATACGGTGGCTATGAAGAATGGTAGCTCAACGGACGAGTAGAAACTAGTCTATGCTACTATTGCTCTGCAATAGTAGCATAGACTAGTTTCTACTTTTAGTTTCTACTTTAATATTTATGTAACATAGTATCTGTACTATGTTACATAAATATTTACTGTCCAATGCTACTATTACGGATACTGAGAAGGTCGTGGCACAATCAGTGGCCAGCATTTGAGTCGATTGCTAGGTTAAGAAACAAACTTGCTGCGACCGGGTGATGGATGGGCGAGTCATCATAACACTGGTTTATATTTGAAATCCAACCTCCTCCGTGTTTCGGAAGGCACGTAAAACAGTGAGACCCGATTAATGTCACTGAGTGATATTTGTGAGATTGTACAGATCATGGGGGTTCCGAGGATGAAGTCAGATGGCAATCGGTCATCTTAACTCGCCTCACAGCCTTTGGAAGATAACTCGTAAAAAAAATAACTTTGAGTTCAGATTTGGTAAGCAAATTAAATCTATTTCTTTTATTCATTTAATGAAAGTTTTAGTGTTGTCAGTAAAAGTACAAAAAATGCAGTGTTATTTTCTTTATAACATCAAAAATTGTGTTATACCTGTAAATATGTATTGAACGTGTGTGTAGAGACTCCGGCCGCTCGCTAGATCACTTCTTTTCCAGTCGACTGCGCGACGTACCGCCCTCTAAATATTTTATTCACGAGCTAGAACAGAAGCCATGAATCTGGGATACCGTTGTCACAAGCCACTGCAGATTTATTTATTCCATTATTTGCTAATGCATCTGTCTGCCTTCAGCTGGCTTAGCCGGGATTATACATCTGACCTAAAAAAGAAAAACGTGTGTTGAGACCCTCTTACATATCGATACAACAAAGAAACTAAAGTAAAAGTACTCGTATTATATAGGTGACTTAGGCACTTCTTGCCTGCGACTTCCTCAGATCCATTGATTTTGTTAACTATCGGGAATTTTTAAATTTACCTTTGTCATTCCTTATAACATCAGCTAATATCAGTGAAGGTCCGTTTGAAGTTGTTCAAATAGACAGATGGACAAAATCACTGCACTGTCGGTGCTTATAAAACTAGGTTCAAGTCAAACCGCGTCACGGCCCCGTTTCAGGTTGGCCTGAAAGAAAAACCCCCTTTTCTTCTCACCCTATCATTTATTTCCATACAAAGCAGTACACATTATTTTCTATATAACAATATTGCACGCCTCACGGCGTGTGCTCTACTCTCACTTAATGAAAATCGAGCCATTTCGTGAACTAAAAATCACTCTATTTCTTTTGTATGGCGCTTATTGATAAATGTATTTTATTTTACTAACTTCTTTGGTCTTATACAATTTTGCTATCCAACCGTTTTATGTTATGTTTGTTATATCATTCGTTAAACCAAAAGTGCATGCCTATCTTGCATAAAAAAGATCCTTCTTTAAAATTAACAATACAGTTTTTATATCACATTTTCTTATGCCAACTACAGAGGTGGCTCCTTAAAGTTTTTATATAAATTATTTTAAATGTATTTTTGCTATAACTGTTACAAATATTGTGTAACGTAACACCCCGTTAAAGCCGTGCTATATGACGCATATTATATATTTTAAGAAAAATATGCCGCCGAAGCGGCTTGACTTTATCAAATAACAACTCCACAACAATAAATAAACCTTAACCTTTTTTTTTTAAATTCAAAGCACAATGGCTCACTTTAAAATACATTTGGTACCGCGCCCACCTAACATGCGAGGAGAGTCCCACAGGACCCAGCGCGCATACACAAACAGCACTCAAAATGTATAAACACGATCCACACAAAAAATATCCTCTTCTAGTAGTCACGTAGTAGCTCATAGTTGTCATATCTCCTTTATCTTATATATTAATACATGAAGTGAAAACGTTAGGTACCATTTTAGGAAAACTGCGCGGTAGGAGGAGTATGGATCAAAAAGATACTGGCTAAAAATAAAAAATCGACTGATTGATAACCAAAAAAGGAAGGCGCGCATTCTATAGCAAAGCTTAATCGAGGCACAAAGGTTTGATCGAGGCTCAAAGGCTTGATCGAGGCTTAAAGGCTTGATCAAGGCTCAAACCTTGATCGAGGCTTAAATGTTTGATCGAGGATCGAGGGCTTGGTCGAGGCTTAAAGGCTTGATCGAGGCTCATAAGTTTGATCGAGGTGAAACGGCTGTATAAAGGCTTAGAGGTTCTATTGGTCTCAGAAGTTTTATCAAAATTCAAAGCCTTTTTAGAGCTCAAAACCTATGCTGCAGATCAAATAGAGCGGCCTTTTTTCGATCACAAAAGAATTCTATCTATTTATTATTTACAGTCAAATGTGCAGTTTTCTTTAATTCCTCAATCTATAATCGACGCGACCGGCCAGTTCGTTTTGATGACATGTAAGTATTTATATGTGTCACTACATACTCTTTCCTTTAATCGTTATTCATATATTATTCTGTCAACGTTATGCTATCTATGTAAAGAAATTTAATGTTTACATTCTCTTTGACTAAAACATTGAAATATATACTTTCATAATTGCTTGACCATGGCATACTACACTTATATTTAATATATTTAAGTGCATACATTGTTTGTACCATCAGTTAAGAAAAACATGAAAAAAATGCCACCCAAACCAATTCTTGTAAAAAATGATCCCGTCAAAAATGTTTTAGCGGCTCCAAGCAGAGTCGTCCACGATAGCACTCAAGCTCGCATCTGCGAGTAAATAAATAATGGAAAAAATTACCTAATAACGGCGCCACATTATTTCCGTGAATTCACGGCACAGGTCATGTCCTCCACAATTACGGGATGCTAACAGTCGTTCGTGGAACTCGCCGCGAAATAGACGTGGAAAATGCTGCTAGCTGAACTTTTGTATTACCTTACTACAGGATTAGAATTGTCTTTATTAATTATAAAAATAGCATTTTAGACTTTCTGTAAAAATGCAGTTATCAGAATTATATGAATATAAATTATAATATTAAACCCAGTGGCGAAATGCAATTTCACAGAGCCGTGAATGTGGATGTGTTTGCACGTCAATTAGTTAAAAGGCTCATTTTTGCTTGTTATGCATTACGTTAATTTCTAACAATAACCCTTAGCAAACTTTTCTTTTAGTAGGAACTGTCATCCAAAATGGTAAAACACTTTATTGGTCGGCTATACATAAAAGCAAAATTAAAGGGTCTGCTTTTAACGTCAAAATTACTTTTTTACTAATTACATATCGCTATTATATATTACTGAAAACGCAAGTAAAATTTTTTTTTCCACTGTGTTCGGTGTGTTTGTTCCGGGTAATCTCCAAAACGGCTGTACGGATTTCGATGGGACTTTCACTGGCAGATAGCTGATATTGCAAGGAGTAACATAGACCAGGTTGAAACCCCACCGCCGTTGGGGTATTGTCGCACCCACTCCTAATACAAGCTTTTAATTTAAGCTTAGTAGGTGAAAAGGGAATATTAGACATACCTAAAAAAAGTATTCATAATATTCTTTTTTTTTTAAAGAAAAAAAGATTTTCTCATATTGTTTACTTTTTATCAGTTCACTTCTTTACTATGGCTCCGTTAATATTGTCAAATAACGCAAAAAGTAGGTGGTATCTTCTATTTTACTTGACTGAGAAACGTCTAATTTGATCGACTAGAAATAGCCGGTTGGTCGAAATTCGCCCACAAACCTTTTTACGTAAAACGACATAAATTATTCTATTGTAAAATAAATTGCCTTAAAATGTTACGTGCCATCCATGTTAAAATTTAAAAAAAGTGGCCAAGAGCGTGTCAAGACACGCTTATATAGAAGAGTCCCGTATCTGATACGCTATAAACGTATTTGTTAAATAGCTTCAAAAGTTGTTGTCCTATTTCGTTCAAAATAATTTTCCTTATGAGTTTTGAGCAATATCTATCAACATGGAAAATTTCAAGTCTCTACGTATAATAGTTTGGAAATACTAGGGGAGGACAACCTTATGGGCAGACAGACGGACGGACGGACAGACAGAGCGAAATTATGAGGGTCCCTTGTAGTACTACGGAACCCTAAACAATGAAACTCAAACTGAACACAGTGTGGGTAGTTTAGGAGTCCATTGTGGACAAACAATGTGATGCGTAATTTATATATACTATGATGAATATGGTGGACAAAGGCTGTAACAGTAATTCATTTTTTGAATTTGCAATAGAATCAAAATTAGATCGTGCAAAAGAAATATTTAATTTCATAATCTTAATAGAGAATGTATCAATATTGATAATTCTAAGTTAAATTATTTTTAGTTAAAAATTTTAAGTGTTTTAAGAATGTCAAATGTCTAATATCATCACATATGTATAACAAATGTACAGTATTTATTAAATATAGTTATCTATTTAAAACGATTTTAAAATGCAAAGTTACTTGGGTCTGTTTCTTGTTTTTTTTAATCTTTTGTTTTTTTTTCTTGTGCCAAATAAATTATTTTTGATTTGATTTTATTTAATTGAATGTTATCTGCCCTAAAATAGTTAAGGACCTTATATGGGACATTTTGTCAAAATTATCAAGATATTATTGTGCTTTATTACTAATAAATAAGCGCTATAATATAAGAAGTCGGCTGCAAACCGCGAACCTTGGGCACAGTTGGAGGAAGCCTTTACCCTCGTTATCAAAGCAATAAATAAAATTATAAATGAAATTTAAGAAATTAATGTAAACGATTGAAACAGTGATAAACAATGAACTATTTTATAATTATTATTAGATAGATTTTGGTTAAATAAATTAAAAGAATTAATAATTTTAGAGCTTCAATAGCTCAACGGTATAAGGTATGGACTGAAATCCGCAAGGTACCTGGTTCAAACCCCAACGCTGTTGCGGTATTGTCGCACCCACTCATAATACAAGCTTTGAATTTAAGCTTAGGTGGAGGGGAAAAGGGAATCAGACATACCTAAAAGTATTTCTAATATTCTTTTAAAAAAAAATTAACACGTGTCATATTTGTATGTATAATAATAATAATAATTTAAGTTTATTTATTTTATGTACTTAAGTAAGTTTATTAATACTCTATTTGTCTGTTTATATATATTTATTATGTTATATATTTATATTAACATCAAAATTGAAGTCTACGCCTGTGGTTTTTACATTATCTTCTATCTTAAGGATATAGGGTCCTATTTTTATGCTTTACCAATATCTAATCTTCGTGAAAACTTTGAATACACCGAAATTATATTACTGAAAAAAATAGAAACAACATTTCAATTAAAATAACCATTTCTTAAGGCCTATGGATGTAATATAAATGTAGTAATATTCATCAATTTATTATATGTGTAAATTAAACAGCAGATTTATATTTTGCATGAGTAGTAAAATATTCATACATAAAAAGCTAAAATAATTGTAACTAATATTTAAGGAAACGTTATAAAACCAAAGCCAGAGCGTGCGGCCGGCGGGCTGTATGTTTGGTGAGTGACCTATTGGTGAGGTTATTCGTAAGCTAACGTCCCGGCAGGACAACGTCTGCCGGGTTTGCTTAGTGGGTATAGAATTTAGTCTACACATAGACATGTTTGTAGAATGCAAATGGTTGCCACAGTGTAGTCATATCAGTGTGATCAAAAAATTATCATTGGAGTAAATTTGTATTTTTAAGTATGTGTGTAAATTTATTTGACTGGCCCGTTGATGCAGTGGGCAGCGACCCTGCCTTCTGCTCCGGGGGTCGTGGGTTCGATTCCCACCTCGAGTCTGGATGTATTATCCATATGTATGTAATCTATGGAGTTCAAAACTTGCTAAGTGTATGAAAGTATTTCTTTGGCAAATACATTCAAACTATTAATAAGGCATGTCGTTGTTTTACCGTTCTAGTGTTTTATTTGTTTATCCTTTCAACACTATACAGAATTACATAAAATAAAATGGCCGAGAGCGTCAAGGCGCGCTTAGAAGGGTTCGGTATCTGATACGCTGTAAACGTATTTGTTAAATAACTTCAAAAGTTGTTGTCCGATTTCGTTCAAAATATTTTTCCTAATGAGTTTGTAGCAAGTTCTACCGTTGCAAAGATTATTTATGATGGACAGATGTGTTTTCTGTCGTTTTTTTTTTTGGCAGTTGGGTACCTTGCGGATTTCAGTCCACACCTTATACCGTTGGGCTATTCAGGCTCTGTATATTAATAAATTAAATTATGAAAATAAACTCACACGTACACCAATGCCAGACGATTTACACCATTTACACACACATATATTGGATAATGTCAAAGCGCAATCGTGACAACCGTTTGTTATATTAAATGTCAAATTTTATTTTTCTGAATAAAACAATATATGTCATTCGACCAGCCAGCGATCTATAGTACCTATAGACATTCCTCTTGAATCACTCTGATTGATTGACGAATGCATTAAATTTATTTACGTATTTTAAAGTATCCATGCCTACAAGAACGCGAAGCGACGATTAAAGCAAAGTAGTTTAGCTTCTCATGCATGTCATGGATTTCCGCAAAGTAACGCCTGATTCTATCAATTAAACGTGATAGTCTTATTACTGAGGGTTTCTTTAAGGAAATCTAAAAAAACCTTACCAATTATACGATTTGAAGATCTTAGCCTAATCACTTAATCAAAAGTCGAATTCGCGACCCTGGATAAAGTCACGGGCGTAACCTAGTTACTATAATCGTTTAAACCTTCTGTAAAAGGATGGCAGTAGACCTTTATAATCAGGTAAACTACCCGTTTGCGACTTACATATAAAAAAAAGAGACATGCATCACGCCGAACGTAACGATTGTCCGATGAACGCTGACACTATAATAATTTATCATTTCGGTAATCATTCTATCGTACAACAATCGAGCCGTTATGGATTAATAAAGTAGTTAAAATTTGGATATTCTATAAGTATGAATTATCAACATCTTTTAATAAAGTTAGTGAAGATTAAAAATGACTATAAGGGATATTTTAAAGGTGGCACCAATAGTGGAACAAATAAGGTTAGCGTGGTATGGGCATGTGATGGGAAGAGATGAAGGATATGTTTTTTTTTTTAATGTTACAAGGGGCAGACGAGCAGGCAGCAGGCACCGAAGTGCCTACCAACGTCCATGGACATCTGCACGACCAGAAGGCCAACAGATGCGATATTACTATTATTGGCATATTAATTTTAATTATTGGGGTATTAATTGGTGTAGCATTTTTAGTGGTCCATATGTATGTATTTAAAAATTTCTAAAAAGAAAAATAATATGTGTGTATAACAGGCGGCTGTTACCTGTATATATTTATTTATTTATTTTTCAAAAGCCGGCAACTCTTCTGCCAGTCTTCTGCTGAAGGGCAAACCTGTATATATTTATTTATTTATTTTTCAAAAGCCGGCAACTCTTCTGCCAGTCTTCTGCTGAAGGGCAATTATCCATGGGCTTTGGTAGTCATTCGAGTGAACCCCTTACTCGTTGGGCCCTTGTTATTACTAGAATCCCTATGTTGTATTTTTTTTAATGGATTTTAGGTGTAGAAAAAATTATTTGTTATTTTTTGACGAGTATAGATTAATATTAATCACTTTTTTTTATAAACTCATCACATAATTTTGGAACAGGAAAATGATGATTTAGTTATCTATGCTATATTTTATTTCGCCGCTATTGCAACAGTTCAATGACATTCGTCTTCATTGTGATGTATGAGGTGACAATACTGATTTAGACATTAAAATCAACCTATGAGGATAAGTACGTACAATTCACATTACTAGAAATCGCCGGCCGGTCGAAATTCGCCTATAAATCTTTTTCGTACAACGACATATATTGTTCTGTTCGCAGCTTAATTACACTGATGATCTAATAGTTTACCTTTAGGGTGTTTGCATTTCCTTGGTTGCTATTCTTTAGGTATAACTAATGTACCCTCTCTCATACTAGTGACCTTGTTCTAGTTGTGGCTAGCATGGTCCAGTAGAACCGGGATTTGGAATTGACTATTTTAAGCCTTTTAGCTCATCTGTCAGTAGGTATGTCTTCTTGTATCTTCTTCAGTATATCCATAATCTACTTCCTGTTTATAATTTTTTCTGAGTACTTATTTATTTATTTTATTTATTTAAACTTAATTGCACACATAGGAAAAAATACAATGGTAAAAAAATATATATTGCAATTTGAGTACAATTTAGTTTATACTTTTAAATAACTATAGCTAAGTAATTTAAATTCTTAAATAATTAAGGACCCCTTTTGGGTATAGGCCCCCTCCAAACTAAGCCACTCTGTTTTCTTAAAATTTATCCAAACCCTCCAAACTTTATAATAGTCTTATCGTATTAAATTTTGAAGAAGAGAATTAAATTCAAAAAAAGAATAAAACACACTTAAAATGTCATAAACGCTAAATAGTCAAAAGTCATGGTCCGTCCATTAATCAGTGATCTTTTTTTAGCATTTTTAACTCCTAACTCCTCCCCCTTGATGATACGGGTTGAGGTTCAAGAATCCCCCCCCCCCCCCAACAGCATGCTTATACCCAGGAAGGTTAAAAAGATAAGAAAGAAAAGTCAGAAGATTATTTTGAAATATTAAAAACTGCAGATTTGGTCGGTACTTCAGAATACTTCAAATAGATGACGTTCGTACAAGACTTTTTGACTGACGTGCCATGTAAATTTATTATTTCATAAAACATACAGCCAGGGTCAGGTTTTATGGAAAAGATTAGGTCTTTTAGGAGATCGATTAACAGGCTAATAGCAGACGAGCAAAAATTTGAACAAGACACCGTCTGACAGGCTCATTAGTTTAATTTACATATTTCCCATTTTATTTGCAGTACCTTCGCTTTAATAAAGCCAGTCCCTCCAAGTCAATACCTGCACGCGGGAGGACTTGATGGCCGCCTCCGGTCGAGCAATCGATGTCGCTACTTTTTGGGCTTTGAACATTAGGCCCTTACACCCAAAATATAGTTTTGCCATTGAAACGAAAAGAAGAAGAATAGCTCAACGGTATAAGGAATGGACTGAAATCCGCAAGGTTCAAACCCCACCGACGTTGGGGTATTGTCGTACCCATTCCTAATACAAACTTTAAATTTAAGTTTAGTAGGAAGGGAAAATGGAATATTAGACACACCGAAAAAGTATTCCTAATATTCTTTAAAAAAAAAGAAAAATAACCAGATAATAATGCAGGCTCAGATTCGGCTTAGACTTCGATGCGGACACGTCTTGCTAATTCTTTGAAAAAAAATATTTTAATTAAAAACACTGCTTCCGTCACGCCCCGAGCAAAGCCGGGGTATAAAATAATCAACAGTATGGCACATGTGGATAACGTGGAAAACACTGAAGAGGTAAATAATACGGAATAAAGCGAATATTCCCTTAGTTTACGTTAGTACCGATGTCGGCGTGTCGCGAGTAAATATTTTCAGAGCATAAACGGTATTAGCGAAGGAAAATAAATGGGGTTTACTTAAAAAACATCGGAGGATTCGACGTCGGCAAAAATAGTGAGGTAGAGATGGATAGAGAGATTGTTTATTTACTTAATGTAAGTATTACCGATGTTTATTATAAAACATACTAGCGCTTCGCCCGGGTTACGTTATCGAAGTTTTCATACGGATCCCTAATTTTTTTTTAAATATTCTGTCGCCCATGTTCATCAGGGATAATGGAGGATTCTAATGGTAAAATATTTGTTTCAAATCGGTCAAGTAGTTTCAGAACCTATTTAATATAAATAAACTATAAAATCTTTCCTCTTTATAATATTAAGTAAAACAGCTTCTCGATATCTCAATGGTAAAAGGGTGGACTAAAATTTGCAAGGAGCTTGGTTCAAATCCCGACTTCACAGGGATATCGTCTAGATCTTATTAATAAAATATAACATAGGGCAAACGGGAGGTGCACCTAAGTGACTATCGACTCCCGTGGACAATTGAAAAACAGAAGGCTCGCAGGTGCGTTGCCGGCATTTGTGGAATGAATATAGTATTTTCGTACCAATTTATTGCTTTTTAATAAAAACTGTTACCGAGAATATTATACCGGGAATAACTACATGTATTACTAAGCAACATAGTCCAGTCTGTTAGCATGTTTTTTTAAGTTATAACAAGGAACAAACAGGCAGCTCATCTGAGTAACTACCGACGCTCACAGATGCGTTGCTGATGCGTTGCTGGCCTTTGAAATATGAGTATACTATTTTCTTGAAAGTACTAAGTCGTTTCGGCTCGGAATACCAGAGCATGCAACTGTTTCTACGGACATGTTTGCTTCCTGACTAACCTATAAATACATATTACAACCAGTAACAGAAATAAGGATGTTTATTCAGAGTGTAAACGGTACAAATTGTTTGCACCGAAGCTCTCTTTACCTGAGCTTTCATAAGCTCGTCGCCGCGGGCTTCCCGCGACAGATTGTCAGCCTTCTCGCACAACTGTAGATTTGTTGACGAGCAAGTATATATAAATTCCTTTGCGATGATGTTACGTCTCTGAAACTCACTCCGGCTCATGTTATCATTATGAAGTTACTAGTAAAGTCCTGCGGCCATGTTTTTGTTGTACAACTTTCGAAATATTTTACACGAGAAATATTTTTAATGCTTTGTAGGTTTTTTTTAAACATGCTATGAATAGTTTAGTTACGCTAGAAGTTGGTGCGATAATTAAGGGCATCTTAACCCCAAAAGGGACCAGGTTGTATGTTTTCTCCGTGTTTCTTATTTAAATAAAGAAATTGTCAAGAGTGTGTCAGGATACCTATAGAAAGTTACTAGTGTAGTTTTTAATTAGTTTAGTTACTAGTGTAGTTTATAATTTACTAGTGTAGTTTTTAATTTTAAGTTTCTGAATAAATGCTTTTTTCATGTCTTATTTCATTTTTTTTTTCATTTATTTGCAATCACAGTCTACTCACACGTGACTGCAGGTTTTGAGATGGCATGAAACATATGGTACGACGTAGACGGGATATTTAATCTTCAAGTTGATTTCGAGCCCGCGACGACAGATATTTTCATAACCTACGCTTTGCTTACGAACATGCAAATGTGGTTTGCACTCAAACGTAAATCATTGCCAGTCTTAATGAGAGAAGCAATATTCGTTCTAGTTACGACAAATTATCACAAAAAGAAAACGACTGGAAATTTTCAGAATTGAAATTAATCTCTCAAGAAACAATAGCTTTCAAATTAAAAAATTATTATGAAAATCGGTTAATCCTTAATCGGGATACTAAAAAAATACGGTCAAATTGAAAACTGGGTTTCTTTTTTTTTCTTTGGAGGTACGAAACCATAAAAAAAATAAACGGTATCTCTGTGTCGAGCTGTTAACATATTGTCACAACAAGACTAAACTTTTCAAGACAATTTAAACGGTGCTCTGATGTCACGTCACATTTTTCAGTTTCCTCATCATGCCAGTGTTTACGTACGGAAGTAAACAAACAGGAATCTCGCAGTGTAAACGGTATTGAAAGCACCGTTTACATTGGTTTTATTGTAATAAAAATATTTTTATTCAAATCATGTTCAAAATTGTTGCCAATAGACCGCAGTATATACATCGCAGTATATACCGCAGTGTAAGGCGTTATCTAGACCTACAATAACATCGACGGTAAAACTATTGTACAATAAGATTATATGATGCTTCGAACCCAAATGAACCATTATATTACACAGTAGTACGGACAGCGCAATATTTATATTCTAATAAACTAACTTTTAGAACCTTTTTTTTCCACCATTTTTGGCCGCCCATGTGTAATCCTCTTCAAGACACATGTACAGACTGAAAAATACTGCGCAATACATGATGCAATGGAAAAATATAGTGCAATTAAAGTTAAACTCGCTAAAAGTTTCGTTCAATCCCTGCATACGCTATACGATCTACAATATTGAACAATGCGTGGTATTACGCAATATAATTGACTATTTAGGGCACGCCTTACACATATTACAATACATAATATCCGATGCAATACACTCTAGGATGCTGCAATTTACTGATGGACTATCTTTAGCAACTATTAGAGGTAGCGCCATGCTTGTAGCCGAATTGGGTCGGCGCGTCCGGGTACCAGTACCTCTTTCTTACATAAGATCGGCGTGAAGTGGCGGCAATGCTGTCACGTCAAGTGAAAAGCTTAAGGCTTTAGTAAATAACTAGTGGACCCGGCAGACGTTGTCCTGCCCGACCGTTAGTTTTTTTTAAATATCAAATTATAGCGCCATCTATTGGTCGCTTACATCACCGAGCATCCGCCGCCGGCCCGTACTGTCACCGTATTTTGAATCTTTTATATCTTTTAAGATATTCATTTTAGTGAGATGCTATACAGAAAAATTTTGTTTTACATAATATGTACAAAATATCTAGTATCGTATTTAAATGGATAAGGATTAATACGGTTGTTACGGACAGATGATACAAGAACGGTATGGCGGCGTCTTCGATCGTGGACGCCGTCGGACGGACTGATCCTGGCGGCCGATGCCTACCTCATCATCGCTCTCTATGCCACCTTGTGTAGACGCCACAAATTCTAATAATAATAGGTAAGCAATATTAGGTTACACTAATATTAGATTACACTAATAATAGGTTACAGTAATATTAGATTACACTAATAATAGGTTACACTAATATTAGATTACACTAATAATAGGTTACACTAATATTAGGTTACACTAATAATAGATTACACTACTAATAGGTTAGACTACTAATAGGTAATTCTGATGTATATTTTTTTACATAATCATTTTGTACACCACGTTAGCGGTCGATCACAAGATACCATGAAATAATGCAACAACTTGAATTACTGTAGCGCCATCTAGTTTGCTTTGGTGTAACCTTTTCCACTTGACATCATTGCTATCTTGCTATGTAGCAGCCGCTACAACACCATCTATTTGTATACCAATATGTAAAGCTGAAGAGATTGTATATTTGTTTGTTTCCTTGAACGCGCTCGTCTCAGGAACTATTAGTCTGATTTGAAAAATTCTTTCAGTGTTAGATAGCCCGTTTATCGAGGAAGGCTATAGGCTATATACGCTAAAATTTAATCTATTTTTGATACCTAATTTTACACGGACGAAGTCGCAGACGCATCTAGTGTTAAATATAATGAATACAATATTATATATAATGAATACATTAATATATACCATATGCATGGTCGCTGCACATCTGAGGAGGTACAATTTACCCAGAACCAAAGTCGGATTATTCGTGTTTCGTGTAGTGATGTGTTCTGGTCATTGTGAGTCGTTGACCGATCTCTGAAGAGAGGGAAGGTATTGTTGAAAACGCGCGAGTCAATGTTCCTAGCTTGACAACGTTTACTTTAGGATCGAAATATCCACATCTATAATTAAATGGTCCTGGTATTTACAGGTTAAATATCGCAATGTCATTAAGCCGAAAAATTAAAAGTTTTGAATTTTTAAGAAAGTAACGGCTTATTAAGCTCACGCGTATGTATATGGGGATTGACCCACTAGTTTCGAACCGTGTATATTTACTTCTCAAAAACCGGCAACGAAACAGCAAGCCTTCTGGTAGTTAAGTTGTCTTTGCCCATCGGTATTCACACAGGCGAACCGCCTAAAAAAAATTCTTAGAGAGAGAACTTACTTCGTAGTTTTTTTAATTTTATTTTTAAATAAATACAGCCAGAACTTTCCTTTATCTACTACGCTACGTAACTGCAATGACATCTTTCACGTAAGCACTAATATAGATAGTTTCTCTAATAAAATAAATGAATTCCGTTATAATATAATATCAAGCAATTCTTCTATATAATTTTAATCTAGCCTTTAGTTTTTATTTTTACATTTTCTTTTCCTATTTAAATAATTTTTGCTTAAAAAATATGCTGTAACGAAGCTGCATCAATAACTCTTATTTGTCAATACTCTGCTGAGGCCCTGGCAAGAACATTTCGAACCGTGCGAAGTCGACTAGTCGACTGTATTTAGGTTGAAAATGTTCGTGCTAGGCCAACAGCTGACCCTCTTGGGTTGGGTTGGGTCAGCATTGATTAAAAGCGTGACACGAAAAGACTTGCCTCTTGTGGGCCTAGCATGAACATTTTTATCCTAAACAAAGTACTCTTCGACACGAACGGTTTGAAATATTCCTGCTGGAGCATCTTATGCCCTAGCACGATCTTTTTCGAACCGAAGTAAATCGACGATCTAGTGTATATAACATTAACACGTGTTGAGGATAATGAAATTTTCTTGGATTGGCAAAATTTTCCTCTATTATTAATTTAAAGTTTAGTATTAGTATTTAAAGTTATTTAATTTATACTACAAAACTATTGTAGCAGGCATAAAATAAAATAACTATATTTCAGGCCTTTGAACATAGTTACACTTTCTTACTTTCTATGTTATGTCTATGTATATAAAAGTCAAATGCTGTTCGTTAGTCTGGCTAAAACTCAGAAACGACTGATTCGAATTTTGTTGTCTTATTTTTCCTCTTATTTCAGGGAAAGTTTAAAAGAAAGAAAGAAGAAGAAAAACATAGAGGAAGAAAGAAATAAGATAAGGAAATTGTAATTTTTTTTTACCATAACGTCAAGGAGGCTGTCTATGATCTCGACTCGTCTATTGTTCAAACAAGACATTGTACAACGCCAAATAAATTTTAATCTTCCGCTATTTATACGACACTTGAGACTACGCGCAATATCATTTCTCCAGAGGAGATACGCTGAGGTGAGGGTTCAAAAAATCCAGTGTCAATGGAAAATAAAACACGATTTAGTAAAACATAATTATTTGCTATCACATTTGCATGTGCATTTTGATTAATAATTTTAGTATTCTTTTTCTAAAAGACAAAAATATTTAGTGTATACACACTGATTCTTCTTCGTCTATACGTAGGATACCAGAGAATAATGTTTTTCTCAAATAATTATAATAATGCGAGCACGCGCACGAGCCATGTGCTAAACCTAGTTGTACAGTCGACCAAGAAAGTGCTTTAATATTTTCGATAACAGTTCCTACTTAAAGAAAATTTTGCTAAGAGTTGTTAGAAGTTACCGTAATATATAACAAACAAAAATGAGCCTTTTAACTAATTGATGTGCAAACGACATTCGACCTTAGTGTGGCATACCAGATTCTTGGTCGACTGTACCCTATGTAAAACATTAATCAATTTTATATCAACGAAAGTATGTTATTAATTCGTATATTAATAATTGTAGTAATAGTAGCGAAACTCCTTCTGATTTTGAAAGTCGGATAAATTTATTAAGAGTATTTGGCATAATAAACGGATTATAATGACTGAATTATTGTGAAATGTTGATAACAAAAAAATTTCCCCACTGAGTTTGTTGCGGGCTCTTCTCTGTGCAGGGCGCCCTTGTAAAATTAGTTCTTATTCTCAAAGTTTATCATCAAATGTTATAATAATGATTTTGGAAAATACTAATAATACACAAGACGTTCATAAGTCTATATGAATAAAACACATTTTGACTTTAATGCCAAATGCTCTTAATAAATTTATACGACTCACATATCACAACTGGAGAATTGGAGAAAGAAATATATATGCCCATGCCCATAAGATATACTAATTATAACATTATATATTATAGAATAATATTAATGCGTTATAAGAGCATTGTGTTATAGGGGGCATTTCAGTACGCAATATTTTCGTATCCACGACGCTAAAAAAAACGCCAACGCCGTGATTTAACGCAACGCTTTTTAAACTCTCGTGCGAATGATGGCTTAAGATCACTATTGCTTCAAACCTAAACGCACTATACCCTTAAAAGTAACGAAAGAATATTCGCCGGAGATTACAAATTTAAAAAAAAAAACAATCAAATACTTACATTTAAATACTGACCGAAATGGGAAATAAATAATTAAGAATTTACGAATGTCGTGCAGATGTCCATGGGCGCCTGTAGACACTTTGGTGCCTGCTGCGTGCTCGTCTGCCCTCTTGTAACATAAAAAAAAGACTTAAAATTTTAAGTTTGTGTTTAGGTCAAACAAAGTTCTCTATCTATCTTTCTTTGTTTGTATTTAGCGCTTTTAGGACCAATCAAACCAGGCTTTGCTTATTATTAGTCCGCGTGATGTTTTATTATAATAAATGTAAATGTTTTGTAACAAAGTAGATACTTTGTTTATCGATATAGATATATCGAGACAAATCTATTAAATGGAACAAAGAGCTTTCTTTTTTTAACTTTCTCTTTTAAGTATTTAAAATACGCAACCCTTTAACCATTTACGCATCGCACGCGGCGGAAGCTCTCAAATGGGAAAATAACCCCCGATTTTGAATTCTCCATTGGTGGTCCGCTCCTATTGGACTTAGCGTAGTGATATAGCCTTTAGCCTTTAGCCTATAACCTTCCTCGACAAATGGCCTATCTAACACTGAAAGAATTTTTCAAATCGGATCTGTACTTCCTGAAATTAGCGCGTTCAAACAAACAAACTCTTCAGCTTTATATATTAATATAGATAATTTTGAAAACTGATTTGAACACTAGAAGAAACGATTGAAGAGCTGTATTATAGTCAATGGGGATTACTTCGAAGGTGATAAAAATACGTTGTACAAAAGGGGCAATATATGCGTAATGCACTTTATCTATACTAGTCTTATGCCGGAGCCAGACATAGCTTCATTTGAAAGATCATTTCAATGATCATGTAATGTGGCCTGGGATTTTGTGTAGCTTCGCGAAGATTTGTAGTCTTCAAGGACAAAAATGTACAAATAATTTGAGCTATGTCTGGCTCCGGCATTATAAATGCGAAAGTAACTATGTCTGTTACGTTTTAACTCTTAAACCGCCCAACCTATTATGATGAATTTTAGTACAGAGACAGATTGAACCTTGAGGATGAATATAGGCTACTTTTTGTCGGGAAAATGACATTCGAAAGAGGTGAAGTAGGTTCGTCCAGAGTATTCTAATTTTATAAATAAATAATATTATTTTGAATTAATATACACCTTGTTATTAATATTATTACGAATACAGACTATTATCGCATTAATTAATAGTCAATAATTTTGTAACTTTAGCTGCATTCCGAACAAAATGAAGATTAAAAATTATACGAATTGACTGTAATCACGCCGTACAACATAGTTCTTCTGTTTTTTTTTGAGTACCGATCTGTATGCCCGTTGATGCCCCATATTGTAGAAATGTCTTTCTCGTTTGCTCGTCACTTAAATTGGCCTTAAACTTTTATTTGCAGCCACTTTAAAAATCTGAGCTATAAAACAACGTGAAGTGTACTGTTTTACCACTGCATTTACTGTATAATCATTGTTTTTAATTTGTGTACAATAAAGACTATTCATTCATTCATTCATTAATTATTCGCCACATCCTTCCATATGATATATACCAGGTAGTCCCCTTCACCCACTAGGCCACTTCATACAAAATTGAGAGATATTTTTTGTTTCTCGTTCTACATACGTTATTCATTTCGATCAAAATTCAAGCACTACTTGTTAATTTTTCAAAAAGAAGCTCATAAATAATTGTTAATTTACCTTAATGTTATGGCCAATATGCTTTTCTCTGCTTCTCCTGTTTGGTTGTGGTGAAATTTCATAACATACTGTTTATTAGCATTCTATTACGCATAACTCTATTCGATTAATTAGTAAACTTGATATGGGTAATATTAATTTCTCTTGAATTTATGCTATTTAATTTATTATTTTTGTCTTATTTATTAGGTAATTTCACAACGAACGAAAATAACTATGGCAAGGATCTATACATAGTAATAAGAGTGCAAAGTTGGTCTTACTGCTTACTATGTTGATTGGCATACATAGATACGTAATTTTATATTCAAATCCAAATTCAAATGATATTTTATTCAAGTAGATTTTTACAAGCTCTTATGAATCATCAAATATTTTTAAAGCTACCACTGATTCGGAGTCGAGCCACGAGAAGAATCAGCCCGCACGGCTGAAAGTGTACCATCATAGGTGATAACTCGAGACACGTGTGATAAAAGTGACAGGTGTGTTTTTAATTACCTAATTCACACTTTTAAGTGATTAAGTGACCGACGTAAATTCGATTTAATACGACTAATGTTAAGCGCTTTTAATTGGTTTTTTAATTAAAAATTTAATTGAACAATTTATTATGAATTGTTTACCTCTAGTATAATTTACGTAGGCAATAAAGCAAGATGATAAAAATTTTGAAACGCAATACGAAAGACGTTTTTGTTCGGAACGATATAGTGACTCATATTATGTGTTAAAGTGTAAACGTTAGGTTTATTTAACCGTCATTTTATTGTCGAGTGTTATCGCATCCGGTTTGAATTAACCATTTAAAAATTAAACACAGATTTTTTATATGCATCCTGAGTTCCTTTTTCAACCGACTTAAAAAGAAGGAAGTTGTCAATTCGATTGTATCTTTTATAACTGATAGAACAAGGCGTTACTTTACGGAAATCCATGACATGCATGAAAAACTAAGCTACTATGCTTTAAAGTTTTTCGAAAAAAACATTCGCGGATTATAGCAAAGTAGTTAAGTTTCTCATGCATGTATTTTTTGTCTTGGGGGAACCGATATAGATGATTCTTTTTTTAATTGAAAGCTGATGCTTCCCGTGTGGTCCCGTTTCAATGTGTTGAGATTGGAGACCATATTACCAACTTACGAAACCATATGCGCTTATATGGATAAAACAAACTATAATATGCCCGTGGTTAGTGTGTGAATTTAATGCTTAACGCCGCGGCCGGCATAATAACGGATTTCTCATTGACATTTTATTATTAAGTTAGTAATCATAAATTATAATTTTAATATGAAATCTATGCAAATAAATAAAATTAAAACATTTTCTGTTTGTTAAAATTATATTTAATATAACTGCATATATAAGGTTTCTCAAAAAAAAAAAAATACAACCCTTGAATCACAATAATATTTTACGCATATCTTGGGATGCGGTAAAATAATGTTTGTGACTATTTCGTTCGCGCCTCACCAGCGACCTTTCACCACTTATACAGTCCACTAAAACAACTAAATATCCCCTACAGTCACAATATTCCAAGCTACTGTGCTATAAAGATGATCTATATTCTTTAAATTTTTATACTACCAGTCTGACTGTTTGTATTCAAATAATATTGTGGTTTTTTATCACTTTCTCCATTATTTTTATCGACGCCGATTCAAGTCGTAATTCTTAAGCACAGACGGAGGGGAGACGGTTGGCGTCAAACTTTATTTCTCTTCTGATTTATTACCGCAGCAGAAGTGACAATAAAATGAAGATTGTAAAGTTGTATTAATCTCTTGATATGAAGACAAACACATGACTGAAGACATAATTCTTATAATTATGAATTTACTGTCAAAAATGAAGCCTCTATAAGTCTATAGCTTAACAGTGGAACAAATCATAACAATGTTGGACAGAAATCTAGTGTTCGTTATTGATCGACAAGATACTGGGACGTTTTTAATTTTAATTATAGTTATTTGTCAAAGCTTGGCAACGGATTTGCAAGATTTTTGGTACTAAATGGGTTTACTGGTACTAAAACATCAGCGTCGGTAGACACTCAGGCAATCTTCGTGTTCCTTGTTTTATATTAAACAAATATATAAAAGAAAAGCTTATGCGACTTTCATAGTTCATCCTTGTACCGTTGATAAAGCTATTTATAATCCTATAAGAAGAAATATTTCGAGAGATACATCAATGCTCGTGTAAATCGGTGGCGTTGATACGCTCGTGTGCACAAAGTAGGGTAACGGAGATTCAAAGAATCTGAATTATCGCTTCAATAAGGTTTCCATGGCGATATGGGATGCGTATAGATTAAATATAACAAAGGCACTAAGCGCAAAAAATGCCACCGAATAAGATATTCTTTTATAAAAATTTGGGCTTCATGTACGTTAAATTATATGATTTTGATTTAATCTAATATCTTTTGTGCAGAACATAGGTTTTAGGGCTAAATTTTTAATTATCTGTTACATTACATCAGTCGAGTACGCATCAGTTGGTGCATATATCAGTCAAGTCAATAGCCTATTTTCAGAGGGACAAAAATTATAAGAATTATATTTTATATACCAAAACCCCAGGGGGGTATACAGTCCCACGCATTTAGTAAAAGAATATTGCGACAAGGAGACTCTGCAGTTTATTTATATGTACGTTATATACCTCTATTTATGTGTAAGTGTATGTAACAACAGTTTGCGCAGAGATTTTTGATTCCACGTCACGTTTAATACATCAGAGATGAGATTATGTAACACGTATTTCTATATCGTATCACTAAATATTTTATACATTTGAGTACGTGACGAGTCATACATATTACAAATTTTACTTTTGCTTTTATGTTTTCTTTTTGTTATTGGTTTTCGCTGTTTTTTATAGGATTTGGGAAGAGTCCTTACAGATTCAGATACATCAGCTCCTCAGCCTGTTGATATAATAATAAAACAATTTTTTTTGTGATAACGTCTTATAAATCGATGAATGCCGGCTGCACGCACGAAAAAGTGTCACTTTCTGCTTGAGCCGAGCGAGCAAACGAGAGCACTGAACAAGCGGTAGTAAAGCTAAACATTTTTATTACTGAATTGAGATTAGACTCAACTAGATTAAATCGAATAGTCGCCCAACAGAAATTTCTTCGAAATTCATTTTCTTTTTTCAGAAAGGTTCGATGACACACCCGTAATACCCGAGTTGGTTATAAATCTATATGTGGCTTCCTTTTACGCGGGACAAAATTAGCTTAACAGGAAGAATTTCATACATTTAGAATTCCTTCCGGGGCTCTCATCATGAATTTTACAAATTGACACGCACCATATTTTTCCTCCCCTTGGTGGAATCTAAATGAATAAAATCAGTGTAAATTTTCTTGAGTTATCAAGCAATTCCGCTTTATTTATTCTTATAGCGATATTCAATTTTATCCTGCACCATATCTCGTCCAACAGTATTCCGGAAATACCCTGCTTGACATTTTAATCTTTTGTCTAATATTGTGTTCCTTTATTTTATTACCGGATCCATTTATTAACTTTGAGTTTGGTAGCTATAGTGTGGAGATCATAGATTAATCAGTAGCCGACATTTAAGTCGATCGCTAAGTTAAGCAGTTCTTACCGCGACCGGATGATAGATGGGTGAACCATTCTAAGACCGGTTTTTCAAATATCCGACCTTCTCCGCGTTTCAGAAGGCATGTAAAATAGTGGATTCCGAATAATGTCACTTGATATGATATTAGTCGTGAGATTGTGGGAGTTTCGGGGATGACGTCAGAGTTCAGACGGCAGTCGGTCATCTCAACTCGCTCCACAGCCAAGTCCTGTGCAATTTAACCAGTCCCTGGGTATGAACAATGTTGTTTCTGTTCATAATAAAATTATCTAACGTTATGAAATAAGTTCTAAATTTAGTTCCGCAAAGTTCGAAATGAGTTACATTCAATACAACTCTTTTACAGTTGAGTCAAAGAGGCTTCAATATGCATTATGTATAACATAAAAATCGGTACTCATTAAGGAGTTGGTATATATAATGCCAGAGCCAGACATAGCTCAAAGTGTTTGTACATTTTTGTCCTTGAAGACTACAAAGTTGTACAAAACTTTGTGCAGCTACACAAACTCTGGCCACACTACATGATCATTGAAATGATCATTCAAATGAAGCTAAGTCTGGCTCCAGCATAAGGTGCATGTTAGATGTATAAGCTGCTTTCGTAGCCACATTAAATTTGTCTCCGAGAGAATATGCATGAAATTTTAACGCTCAGGGAGTGTTTTGCGTGGAATAAAGATGCTATATGTTGAAGTACACTTTAAAAGAAACAATAGTTCTGGCAGTTAGTAGGTAAAAAATGGCCAAGAGCCTGTCAAGACACGCTCCTTGGAAGGCTTCTATATCTGATACGCAATAAAGGTATTTGTTAAATAACTTCAAAAGTTGTCCTCCGATTTCGCTTAAAATAATTTTCCTACTGATTTTTTATCATATCCTATCAACATGGGACAATTTCTACATATAATAGTTTGAAAATCCTAAGGGAGGACCACCTTGCAAAACACTTTGAAGACCGAAAACTACTTGAAAATGGTACCAATAAGAAACATCGCCTTTATTTTAAAAGAGCTACTTCACACGATCGGATTAAATGGGAAAAGAAATTAGCTTCGCTTCACATGTATAGGAGCCGCCCCCTAAATGTAAAATTTGGACGGACGGATGCACTGAGCGAAACTATAAGGGTTCCTGTAGTACTATGGAACCGTAAAAATCAAAAATTGCTCAACTAGAACTTAAGTTATAACGAATTTCACCATTGCTCATGATTTATCAACATTCAACAAACAACTAATTCGTTGCAAAATTTGGACTTTTTCGGAAATTTACTTGTAAAAGTTTTTGAAGTTACGTTTGATGTAATTGAATTTCAAACTCACCATGATCACACAGGAATATGATTTGATATACTTTAGTATGAAATATAAAAAAAATTAATATTCTTAAACTTAAACTATGACGATCCCGAAAGTAATATTTCATTGGGTGATGAGTTTTTAAATCTCAGTATTTATAACTAGAAGACCTGTAGCGTTAATTTTACTTGTGAAATGTAAAACCCTTTCAAAGAATACCTCTAGCTTATTTACATTAAATTTCTCTCGTGTAATGTAAGCCTGTAAAATTTTATGACCTGTTTTTGTAATTGCAAAATGCTCTACGAGCTAATGGCTGCATTCTAACATAAAGAATGCTAATGAAAATACATGGACGACTGTAATATTCATGTTTGTTTAACGTTCTCTTTTATTACCAATTGCATTCGTAATAGTTTGAGATGTAATTTATAAAGATATTTTTTATGAATCGTATATAATAGTGGCGGTATTGTTAGACAAATCTCGAATACTAACATACTTTAATATAATTTTATTCTTCAAAACTTAAGGCAGGTTCATAATTGAGAAAAAGGAAAACGGACTTCTTTATACAAAAAGAAAAACTATCAAAATAGAACAAAATCATTGAAAACAATGCGGAAAACGTTACGGGCTTTTAGCTAGTGTATTAGATATAATCACGTGATCAATCAAATAGCTCTCAGACCGAGGAAGGAGTTTTCAACTCCGTTACATTAATCTGCGCCCGTCATTTTAAATGTGATGAATGGAAATACAGAGTTATGTTCCGTTTAGCAATTAAGGCAACCTCTCGTCCCTTTTTGACAAACTCCTGGTACAGTGAATGATATCCATACTATGAAAAACTATACTGCAACTTACAAATTAGAGGTAGCGTCACGCTTGCAGTCCTTTTGGTCTGCAGCCGAATTGGGCCGGCGCGTCCGGGTACCAGTAGCTCTTCCACACATAAGATCAGCGTGAAGTGGCGGCAATGCTGTCACGTCAAGTGATGGTATTGTTGTCGCGTTTCGTTTTGTGAGAGTTCCTGGTGGCCTAAGCCTTAAAACCTTCTTTAAAAGACGGTAACGCATCTGCGAGCCTTCTGTCGGTGCAGACGTCCATGGGTGTCAGTAGTCCCTTAGGTCAACCACCTCTCCGTTTGCCCTAAGTAATATAAAAAAATATCATACCTGTCTCAGTTCCGTCGCCAAATCGATGACTAGCTGGTTTTGCTCCATCTCGAATTCTAACGAGACTTTCGCTTCTTGTGGACCTAAAAATGATACAAGAAATAATATTATCATAGTACTAAGAATATCAGAAATATGTTGGATGTACAATACCGCTTTAAGTCAAAATAACCAAATAATATTTTAATTTACTGTTACCTAAAATTGTAATTTAAATTATAAAAGTAGATGTTTTGAGTTATCTTCTGTAAAAGACTCATTGTAATTTGTGTTAAATGTCTATTAGTATTGCCACCATGATAATCATGACGTATTATTAATGTTATTGGCGGGTAGCAATGATTGCATTAGTGACATATCGCGATAGCAGTGCTACCAACATTGATAACAGTATGATGAATTTTTGTTTATGGTTGTTATGGCGGCAATGAGATACTAGAAGTGGATATTTAAGAGTGTAAAATTTAACAGGGTTTATATACTGAGGCCCTTGAGATTGTGTTTGAGATTGAAATGATAAAGACAAAGTGCAATCAAGCATTTCACGTGCAAGTATCATTTTTAACATTTACATTACAATAAAATTACAAACGTCCTCTTTAACATCAAACACTAGTTCTTCTATTACGTATCAATGTTAAATTGTAGACTGTAATGATACTTACTTACCTTCAAAAGACTGGATCACAAACACGGCTATAGTAGTCCAGAGTATTAAAAATGACGCTAATCCCAGTTGACACAATATACATCTTAAAATTATGGAGTACAGACTTTCTCCAGGTAGATTTGAGGCCGGATATATTCTTAACCACGTATCAGGCACCTACAAACGATTTACGAAAAACTATTCAATTGATATTGTCCTTAGTTCATCATGTTCCTTTGGTTTTAGTACTGAATAAACAACGATTAATATCTTCTAAAAATCAAGGCCTGTGGTCTATATTTTAGATTTTAATCAAGATTTGTATATAAAGCTACAGCAAATTATTCTATATTGCATACAACAACTGTCAATGGTGTGGAGTTTTTGACGATATGCAACATTTTTGACGGAATGTGATCGGAACCAAATCGAGCGTCTTCTTTTTTCATATTCTGATGTTGATATCGGATTGTGCAAAAGCGTATTGACCTCCCAATAATCAGACCAGGCTATGTATGTACGTCACTATTTTCTGTAACGTAAATTGTGTGTGGATTCTGTATTTAATGTGCATTTGTGTAATTAACAGTTACAGCTGCGACGTCATCACTAAGTGATCAAGTCCCTTTCACGATAAGAAGAAAAAGAGGCCATTTTTAATTGGAAAGTCGTGAATTCAGGTAAAGTTTTATTAGCAATTTGTAGAGTTGTTTCTGCATTTCATCCAGACATTGGCTTCACAGTAACTAGGGTATTGTTTTACTAATTGCCTCGTAGAAATCAAGTTGCTTAATTAAAATCAGACTTCTCTCAGAAGTAGGTTGGGGTCTTGGTTCACTTTGACTACGATTTTAATTGGACTTAGTAAGGGGCAATGTTTAGTTTCTTTGTTATTTATCAAAGGTTACTTTTGGTGAGTGTAATATTGAAGTAGTTTGAAATTATTTGTAATGAAAAGTTATTTTAAACCAACACCTTAAATAACGATGTCTAAATAGATAGAATGGTGCATTATGCATGCTATTAATGATGTATTTACGAAAACAAATCTAACATTTTTAGAGTCTAACTCACATGTTTTTATGTTATGTTAACTTAAAAATCTTTTTACCTTGATATACTAATTTTAAGAGGTTTGGCTGAGGTACATATTTTATATATATATCTATATGTTAATAGGTGAAGAGAAAACTTTTTGTACCATTTTACAAAAATTGACAGGACGCAGGAGTATAAAATTTGGCACAATTATAATGTATCTGGAGGAAGGTGCGCAAATACTAATATTGTTATATAATATACTAAATTATTAAAGTAAAACCACATGTACACCAAAGCCATAGGATTTACATTATGTGTATAATGTATATATGTCGATTTTAAAGCGTAATGGTGACAACCATATGTTATATTAAAAGTTAAATAGATCAATATATGTCGTTATACTAAGCATGTGATACGCAAACTTTGTGGGGGAATTTCGACCAACCGGTGATCTCTAGTAATAATAGATGAAATAATTAAATACAATAAAATTTACAAATAATTTGTAAATTTTACCTTATGAAAAACAACTAGCTGCTTGTTTTCCGCTAGAGGTATATTAGTTTTTGATTCTTCCTTATTTATATTATCATCTACATTAACTTTATTAGTTTCTACCATTTTCGGATATCTTTGTTTGTGTGGTTTAAAATTTTCATGGTTAATTTGTCTCGTATTTATTAATTTGCCTAGTTCTACTTTATTAAGATGCCCATGTCTAGAACTCGCGTCACTATTACAAGCACCGGGTAGCACTACTTTATATTCTTTACTGATCTTACGTTTAACATTTATAACACTCGCACCATGTTTGGACAGCACAGTTCTGACGTTAAAGTCATTGCCACATAGTTTAACCGTCCTATCATAGTTAATGGGTATTGTACCTTTTTCAACATTATCCCGATCATGGATGTTAGTTTTTCTATAAAGCGGTCTGACGAAGAAATTATTATTAAATTTATCACCGACTGAGTTTTTCATAATGATAAAGCTTCCTCTGTTAAATCTGAGACAAGACTGTTCTTTGAAGCCTACAAAGCGGTAGCGTGCAAAAAACTTTAAAATTATCAAGTTCCGCGGCAGACGTGAAAGTACCGGAAGTGTAACATCAAAGCACCGAACTTTTAAAGAAACGTGGTTAGAGCTATCTGATATCGTCGGAACATAAAAAAACATGTCCGCAAAATTAGCTCTGTTGAAAATTATGTAAATTTAAATATTCAACGTAACTTATCTTTAATAGAATTTGTTATTTCTTTATATGTGGCAATTTTTGGATAAACTTTTGACATATCGATGTTTTGAGGACTAGTACCTTTAACAGGTCTTTGAGTAATGAGTCTTTTATCACTTTTGTAGAGCGTCGCTAATCGGAAATTTCAGAAGTTTTACAAATAGGTATCTACACATACAGTATAACTTGCATAGGATTTTGGCCCCTGGGTCTTGCCGTACATTTTGCCTGTATGACAGATGCTTTATTAGATTATCGGCCTAATCAAGGTTAACCATATTCCTAACAAAGCTTACAAGAAAATACAGTTTTGAACAATTAACTTTTAATAGAACGATACGTTTCGTTTCCTTTTCCTCAATAAAACATTCAATACGTTTAACTGCCTCTCTCAGAAAAATCGCATTTACTTACACTTGTAACAATTCACAATGTATTGCTTTCAATTTAGGATGTCCAATAATTGTATGAAACGCGTGTGTGACTTAATATTCATCCTAACTTTAATCTATTACATTTTACACATGGAAATATAATTTGGTTTGCAGATGAAAAGCTAGCTAGCTTTTTAGAAAAAAAGGATGTTCTTTTTTTTAAATATTTTTTTTTCCAATAAGAATATCCTGTCTACCTGTCTAATCCTGTATCGTAGAATGTTTTTTTTTTTTTTTTATTTTAAATTAGTACTAGTCGGCCTAAGCTGTTCCTTTAGTAGTGTCATTCGGAATTCTGTCTTACATTGTGACAATTGTTGTAATAAGATTTCTCCGCACGTGATTTTTGATAAATATCTACATGGATCCTCCAAACACGCGCGAGTCATGTTTACCCTCTGACTCCGGTTGCTAATTTCCATATACACACATTGTAAAGAACGAAAAAGAATCTGAACGAGAAAGAAAGAAAATCTTTGATCACACGAATAACACAAATAAAAAATATAAGGCAAGAAATTCCTTGGAAACAGTTAAGAGTATTGGAGTGGAGTCGCTCCAGTTTTGTAATTAACATGCAATCGTATTGAACTCATTTTTGTAAGAACTATTTTTAAGATAGTGGTTAACGAGTTTCTTGCCGATTCTTCTCGTGACACGACTTTCGATTCAGTGGTGACTTTTAAAATATTTGACGATTCAAAAGAGTTTGTAAAAGTCTTATTGAATAAACATTTTTTGTTTTATTTTTTATTTGATTTGAATATTGTCGATACCAAACGGTTTGGCCGCTTCAATTATAATAATGTAGATATCAATCTAAAGATGGGCAACACGAGATAACAAAAATTAGGGTAATTTCTTATTGTGCACGTATCGTTATCTATTCCACATGCAATTTTGAGAATGCAAGTAATTCGGCACGTACGATAGATAAGATATAGATAGAAAAGATAGGTCTCTAAATCTGCGATACAGTGCTTTACCAAGTATATCTTTATTAGAGTTTTTTAAATTTAAGGCGTACTAATACTAACTTTATTATGCGTTACTCTTATCAAACCAGTTATTCTTTCAAAATTTTTATCTTTTCAATTTTGAAATGGTTTACAGTTCCATTTTGATGAGATTTTTAGCTTCACAGAAGGTAATTTTATATGCAGCATATAAGACGGGGTTCCTACTAACATATGTGTTCATAATGATATTATGTAGTTAACACGACAAAAATGAAAAAAAAAAACGGATTTTACTCGTACTAAATGTATATATTAACGCATGTTAATCATATAAACAGAAATCGAAAAAAATTGTTGTAAATAGCTAGTATAGTATATAAAGTGGATACAATGAAATACCAACTGCTTACATTGTTGCTGATCTTAATCCGACGAAGAAAACAAAATACAAAATACTGTGTTATCAATTATAATTTATCAATGTACTGTACAGAATGGCTTACTAACGGAGATTGACGATTTTCAGCCTAAACCCTTATAGAAAAAAAATATGAAAAGAGGTTTTTTTTATCATTGTCAATTATTATCGCAAACATTTATCATACTTGTTGTCTAAGGCTTACATTTGCCACCTTGTACAGTGCGTTCAGCCTAAAAAAGTATTAACCTCTACTAAGTAGCGTGTAGACACGAACACTGAAGCTCTTCATTGCATCAACACGGGGCCTACAGTGCGTGGTTGAGTTTGCGTTTGCAACAAAACGCTACACACAAGCAAGCGTTGCAGTTAATTAATGAACGGGCTTGCATTTTTAGACTGAAACGTATGTAATAAATTATATAGAGCACATATACAGTGCAGGTTGTACATGATAAGGCTGAAGGGAATTACAAAATATTTTGTACTAAGTACTTTTTTAGGCTTAACAAGGCTTGTTGTGTATAGAGGTTAAGTTTATACAAAAATGCTCTGAAATTCTTCGCAATATCATATTATTGTGTGTAATAAAAATGTCGGCCAAGGAAAATAATTTTTGATAGATTGTTATCTCACAATTCTTTTGTATTTTGTTAGCTTTTTACGGTGTCTTGGTTCGCATTATATTTTAATTGGGGGTCCTTTTTAGGTCCCGTTCGTTTAAAGGTTTTCCTTTGAACGAACGAGAAGGAACCCTCATAGGATCACTTCGTTTTCCGTCGTCTGTCAAAACCCTTTTTTTCTGGCGAAAAGTATCATTCAGGCCCTTTGCTGCAATGATAAGAAAAAGTATGCATTTCTGCTTGATTTTTGGAAGTTTAAGCGGAATACTTAATTTAATGAATATTTTTTAGTTGTTACATTATTGAATTACCTAATACAAAAAATTACACACTTGAAGAGAATTTCAGGTACCGTCGTTCGCGTGATTTGTACATCAGTTAACGCTTGCGTTATAACTGGGTGATACTTACTATGGTATCGTCTAAATATTGTACAAGGCGCAAACTTATCACTACTAAGTCACCTAATGCTCCGTTGGCCGGCAACGTAAGATAATTCACTATTTACTTTGTTTTGAGTAAACAATTATCTTAGAATCGTAAAATTTACGTTATCTTTGAACTTGAATAAGGTAAATGTTAACTAATGCGATACGTACATTTTGACTAGTCCTAGCAAATTGTTAAGAGTTCCGTAGATTTATGATACGCGCTCCATTAAAAATAGTTCTTAAAAAATGAGTTTCATACATTTGCATGTTACAATGTACCAAGCTGGAGCGAGTCAACTTCAAGCAGTTTTTTTCTTTAACTATAGTCCTTGACTGTATAATACGACAAATCGTATCGTAACGACATTTTAAATTTAATAATAGACATTTTTAATCACAGAGCCAGTTGCTGTGAGGCTGAAGACGGTGCTAAGTGTTAATCAGTGCAGGTGTGTTGAAACTGTATTCGACCAACTGTTTAAGTACACTTGTGAAATAAAGTGTATCAACTATCAAGTCATTCTCAGTGATATCAATGATATATCTATCTTTAATATCACTGTTATTAAAACTATTTATGAACAAAACTTCGGTAATTATGCAGTTTGTTTATTATTCCCAAACATGCATATATATATTTTTTCTCGTTGTTGTTTGCGCTCAATGATTAATATTCCGTCGGGGGAGGCCGACATTCCGCGCGAAACTTAACTCTGTTGCGCATAGGTCAGAAGCGAAAGAGCGATCGCTGCGCGATTTCTCGGTTACTTTTTAATTTTTTAACACAGAAATGCGTGTCTACGTGTGTATGTAATGTTAAAATTAACGTCGAAATGCTCCAAAATGCCCTCTATTATAGCATTTGTAATTCGAAAACTTTACAATCTGTGGTAAGACCAACTATTCGACCAGTTTACCTACAATCTGACGTAATATAAAAGTGCACTACGATTATAACCAATATATAGTCCACCAAGAAATTGGTATGCCACGTTAAGGTCGAGTGTCGTTTGCACGTCAATTAGTTAAGACATATTTTTGCTTGTTATGCATTACGTTAATTTCTAACAATAACCTTTAGCAGAATTTTCTTTCAGTACGAACTGTCATCCAAAATCGTAAAGCACCTTCTTGGTCGACTATTCAACCCGAAAACCGGCTTGTGGAATTCCTGCACTTGAGGTGAAATTTAATAGTAGAACGTTGTAAAATATATAGCGAAGCATATCTGTCGCTAAGTAATGTAGAATTAAGGACCCATTTCAAACCAGACCCCAGAAGGATATACTTATAGCCTAATTAAATTAAAAATTTTAAACTACTTTATTTATGTAAATATACTCTGCTATACGCAGTTAATAAGTTACTTATTTATTTATGAAATCTTATCAAAACAAAATTCATTTAGATACTAAGGCTTCACATTCAAACTCTTGTGAAAGCTAGTTTGAGTTTTTTTTGATGTATCTGGTGATAATATAAGTTAAAAAAACATATTATTTCGAAAAGCAAAAACTTTCGGTACCGTTTGACAAAAATTGCGCGGACGGAGAGCTTTACGGCACAAATTTGGTTTATTGATGGCATTCCGCAGTACCGACACCAGTCCGTTCTTCTTGACCTATCGAATCGAGCTTACGTGTTCCAATACATGCACGTGAACGTCACGGAGACGCCCATTATCCCATACGAAGTGGACCGTTACTACGTGTTCGGATCCAACAAGGCGCGCGTCTCCATTGTTGGAGATGTCGTTGGCCCGCTCTTCCCGACAATGCCTGTTAATGCAACCAGTCTACTAGATTTACCCATGGTAAGTAAGGGGACAGTTGAGCAACTAAGATTACACATACTCGTAAGACGATCATTTTCGTCAATCAGGTATTGCTTGAAACTACATATGAAGATTCTTAAAACTTTAACATTAAAGCAAAGTAGTTTAGCTTCTCATGCATGTCATGGATTTCCGCAAAGTAACGCCTGATTCTATCAATTAAAATTGGTCTTATATTTCTTTATTAGTTATTTTAAAATAAATTCAGACTGCAATAACTGTTCATACTCATTACTGGCTATAAACTGAAGTTATTAGTAATTTTTATCTGGAATAATTATATTAATGAATTTCAATTGATGTTATGTGATTTATTCATGGTACAGTGACAGATAAAAAATAATTTTATAAAACAGGGTATTTTTATTGCCTTTTATTTTATTACAATAAAATATATGTTTAATTGAAATTGGAATTATATATAGATTTTATAACTAATACCTCTTGCCTCTACGGCTTGTGCGGCTCTGGTGATTCCGATACACCCATAATACACCCAGACTGGAGCGGACCGGAGCAGAAGGCTGGTTCACTGCCCACTGCGCCAATGGGCTAGTCAAAGAAGAATTTATTAACACTTCCATTTGGGCGCTATTAATATAAAAGTTTGAAGTTAAGTAAGATTTGTAAAAAATCTTAAGCTTTTAAACTAATGAATGAAGAACTTCAAGATGATATTTTTAGCTTCAATTTTTTTCATTACAGTAAAAGCTTCTGGCATTTGGAATGTAGATCTCTGGTGTGATTTTCTTATGTAGTCGTTTATCAAGTTGCAGTTCAAGTGGCTTCTTCAAGAGGTCCGTCAGGAGAAAGCTTATCTACAGGTTTGTGATGTTGTTGCATCAGCGCTATTAACTTCTAGCTGATACCCGCGACTTTGTTATATTTCGAGGTTTTAATTATGCTGCGGGGAACCCTAATCTTATTTATATAAATATGTGGAGCCTATGCTATTCCTTTCAAAAGTTACCAGTAAAAGCTCCGTAAAAAAATAATCCAGCCATTACGACAATTACTCGCAACATACAGACATAAATATTTTAATCATTCAAATCGTGTCTTCACTCTATAGCACACAACAAAAAAAGAATGATTCAGTTTGGTGCACTCGTTCGAAAGCTATATTATATTATGTTCTGTATACAGTACATTTATAATGAGTAATAAAAATGTTTATGTGTGAATGAGTAAGTGTGAAGAGTATGTGTGAAGAGTGTGTATATATCTTTAACAATCGGTCATTAAAGCGGTAGTTATGGACTAATAAGGTGGGTATGTTAGCAAGACCACTAATCATCCCTTTGCTAAATCAAATAAGTTATAAGCCGAGACGAAAGACGAATTTCTTAGCATTCCAGGGATTCCCCGTAAGGTGCCGGGTTCATTAAGTCTATTTTTTAGGAAATATTATTTATTATGTAATATAGTTTATTTACATACCAGGAGTTAATGGATGATCTCGCATCATTGTGTGTCACCTATCATCCCGTCGCAGCAAGTGCTATTTAACCTAGCGATCGACTCAAATATCGACCATTGATTAAGCCTCTTGGTTTTAATATTTAATTGTGAAACATAAGTTGAACACTTGAATCTAGGTGTCTCTTCATAACAAACGACGTAATAATTTTTCCAATAGATGCATTCACAACTAAACATTACTTGCGATATTAATAGTGGTCGTATAAATTTTAATATTAGTCTATTTACTCCCATAGAATTAGGGTTTATGTATATACGAAAATAATAATCATCTGAAGATAGTTTAATAAATATTACCAAATAATAATAAATAAATATATACTGGACTATATGAATTATCGATTAAAAGTGATAAATGAAAGTTATCGTAATTTGTGATGTGATACAACATATTTGGTTATTTTTCGTTATTCTCTTCTTATAACAAAAACTCTTTATAACGAATTAAAATGCTCGATCCGTTAAGTTTCGTTAAAAAGAATTTACACTGTATATAGATCGAAAAGACGGTCGATCGCAGATGATAGAGCACGTGGACTTTTCAAGCGACCACGGCAAGCGATCGCGAACCAAGACCGTAACGCTTACTAGTGATATGACGATGTATTCAGTTCGCAAGCGAGACGGAGACAGGAGACGAAGACACGAGTACAGTATATGCAGAAGACATCAAGACACTGCGTGAACGTAGATAAATTAAATTAATGCAGACCTGTCAAGTTCTACTTTTGAAAAATCTTTTTATATTTAAAATTGCGTTGACGTTTCAAACGTTACCCCATACATAAGTTTATTCACTAACCGACTTCAAAAGGAGGAGGTTCTCAATTTATTTTAATATATAGTATATAATAATAATACTACTTCCGTTAGTGAGATGAATCTACTCCAATAGGCCTAAACAGTTTTAAAAATAAACATCGCATGTATTCCTTCTTTTTCCTAGCGTTCCCGGTCTAGTACTGGGGCCCTTGTGAAACACGTAAGGAATCGGATATTTGAATACCAATGTTAAAATGGGTCTTTCCTAATGAGTTTTTAGCATGTTCTATCAACATGGAAAATTTCAAGTCTCTACGTCTAATAGTTTGGAAATGCTATGGGGGAACCACCTTAGGGGCAGACAGACGGACAGAGCGAAATTATATAGGTTCCTTGTAGTACCACAAAAGCCCTAAAAATGACGATCGAAAACCTGGCAAACTCTCTCATTATATTTGAAAAGCTTCAAAGATTTGTAGATCTTAATAAAGATACGCCCTTTTTAAATCACGCCACTTCCCAACAGATGCTGAGCAGAACTCATATGCCGTGAGACAAACGACTTCCGAAGTTTTATATAGCATTTTCATTGTTGTACATTGTTTGTATACTTTTGGGAAAAGTCTCTTAATTCAAACCATTATTTTCTTTCTTAGGCTATTTAATTGTACCACTATATTATAGCTTACTAGTGAGCCCGGCAGACGTTGTCTTTCACGAATTTTGGCTCACCTTTTATTAGTCAATCCGTTAGGTGTTTTACATAAAACGTGACAGTGGCTGAATGTTATATAAAATTAAATTTTACTTAGCACGTCAGTCAAAAGGTCTATTACGAACGTCATTTACTTGAAATATTCAGAAATAGGATCAAACCTCTATTTTGTTTTTTTGAATTTTTTAATCATTCTTTTCAATTTTCCATTTTTTTCTTTGCGTTTTAATCATCCCTCAAAATAAAGGATATGAAACAAAACAAACAGAATTCAAATCAGTAAAACCATTTTCGAGTTTTAGCGAGACTAACGAACAATAACGAACGAATTCGACTGGCCCGTTGGCGCAGTGGACATTGACCCTGCGTACCGCTCCGTGCGTCGTGGGTTCGACTCCCGCCTCGAGTCTGGGTGTATTATCTGTATGTATGTGTTATAAAAAATTGTGTATTACAGGCGTCTGTTACCTATACACAGGCATTAAATTGTCTACCTTAGAAACAGACGTCCGTGTGTCATATCGTCCAGTATACATTTATTTATTTTATTTATTAATATATATAGATAAATAGATAGATAGATTTAAGTTGAAACCGAATTTTATAAGCTACAGTTAGTATGCGGCTTAGCGCTTTTCAATTTATGGCTTACCAATCACGGCCGGCCTGGTTCCTCAGACTTTATTATGAAATGCTAAAAGCATCTGTCAAACTTTCGCGGGCAAAGTTTCTGCCAATCCGTGTACACGCTCTTAACATTATTCACGATTGAAATACTTCGTCTGCGGACTCAGGAAATCTATTTATTTGTTCGGATTTGGAAATAAAAACGTTGTTTGCTAGACGAAAAATCTTAACCGTCATCTGATAATATATATGTAAAATTGAAACCTTCTTTCCCTTGGTCACGGAATCTCGCGTGAACGGCTGGACCGATATCGTTAATTCTTTTTTGTTGTGTTTGTCATTGTCATGAGAAGGTTCTTATGAAAGAAATAATTCGCAGAAAAATAAATATATAGTACTATGTGACACACATACGTCTGTTCCTGAGGTAGACAACTTAATACCTGTGTTATAGGTAACAGCCGCCTATGATACACAAATATTTTTTTTGGAAATATATAAATACATACATATGGATAATACACCCAGAATCGAGGCGGGAATCGAAGTCACGGTCCTCAGAGCGGAAGGTACGGTCACTGCCCTCTACGCCAAAGAACCAGTCATAATATGTAGTTAGCGAGTAAAATTTAAAAGAGCTCGACTCTTTCCTTCTCTTTCCTTTGCAATATATCCCACATGGTGATGGAGTCAACCTTCCTACTTCTCTGCTACTCTCCATTGTTCTCCATCTGGAAGATCAGTACCTGATAGATGGCATTTCCTCATGTCCTTTAGCACTAAATCTTTCCTCCTTGTTTTGGGTCTGCCTCTAGGTCTTCGCCCAGGAATGGAAACTTACAGTGCTAAGGTGCCTACATAGTCAGATGGCCTCCTTCTGACATAATATATATAATAAAAAATTGTATATGGTATATTTTTTTTACTAGCCTGTAATATCCCACTGCTAGGTCATGACCTCCCCTCTCCTAGACCACTCTCAAATGTGTTACATAATGACGATTTTATTTCAATATACATGTTTGTAATGCCCTACTGTGAAGTTGGGAATTTTGGGTTACAACAATTTACGTAGGATGTATCGAAATGTAGAAAGCGTCACTGGAGTATCCTCTGGTTTTAAATTGAAAACCACTCACATAGAATTTTAAAAATTAACAATTCTAGAGCTATCCTTTAGGTCTAGATAGACTAAATCTGCATACACTAACTAACGGCATCCCTCAAACCTTGTCGTTAATTACTCCGGGCGGCCCATCTCACAAGACTATCTCGTCTTAACTGACTTCAAAATGACCACGCTTCTAGAACACTTTGACGCACCGACCGTTCAATTTTCGGGTATAACGTAGAATCTTCTATATGCAAAGTCATCTATAAAACCTTCTATATATAAAGCCATGGTTAGAAGGATGGACTGGATTCCGCAAGGTACCCGGTTCAAAGCTCGACGCCGCTGAAATATTGCCGCACCCATATTAACACAAGCTTTTGATTAAAGCTTAGTATGAAGGGAAACAGACGTACAGAAGGTTTGCTAATATATTTTTTTTAACAAAAAACACTAAACTAAAAGTGTTTGAAATGGCTGAACCTATTTTGATGGGATTTTCACTGGCAATACCCTATGTTACAAGTAATAACATAGGTTTTTCCCGCCTAAAATTTTCCGGGTCTAGTTTCAGGAACTACTTAGATTGCAGAGGATATGGCTGTGGGGCCAGTTAAGACGACCGACTGCCTTCTGACGTCATCCTCGGATTCACCACAATCTCATGACTCATACCACTCTGTGAAATCGGGGCCCACTGTTTTACACGTCTTCCGAAACACGAAGAAGGTCGGATATTTGAAAACCAGTGTTATTGATCACCCATCTATAACCCGGCCGCGGTGAGCGCTACTTAACCTAGGGATCGACTCAAATACCGGCCACTAATTAAGCTATGACCTCCTCAAGTAGGTTTTATTTTTTTTATTATTTCTATTTAATTTAAATTTAATTTTAATTAAAATTATTACCGATCCCCATGAAGTTGCAGTTGTCCATGGGCGTCGGTAGTCACTTAAGAGTACCGCCTGCTCGTTTGCCCCTTGTTATATTAAAATAATAATAATAATAATAACAATCTTCCCCCTCCTAGATCACACTCCTCTATCCTGCGTTGTCCCAATCCAGTGCTTTCCCACAAATGTGTTAGGTTTATTTACTTTTAGATACATTGTACGTATTCATGAGCGAGGTAAACCAACGCGTGGCGGGTATTAGCGGCTTCCCCCTCCGGCTCCGCCGGTCCGTCCACTGACAGGCGACACATCGTGATGCAGCCTCTGATGGCTGGGTAAGTATAGAAGATTCCAATCAAATGTAATTTATTCAATAAGACTTCTTACAACACTTGTGAAAGTCATTACTTATATTTAAACTAGCTGTTACCGGTGACTTCGTCCTTGTTAAATCGGGTAAAAAAAATATATTCAATTTTAGCGTGATGATATATAGCCTATAGCCTTCCTTGATAAATGGGCTATCTAACACTGATATAAATTTTGAAATCGGACCATTATATTTATAAGATAGATAGGAACTTTTATCTTGTAATGTGTTTAAACTCCAGATCTTTTGGAATAGACAATTAACTAACAAAAAAAAATTGTATAAAGATAAGATAAATAAAAAGAGGCCAAAGCATTTCAGGGCCCGCTTCTGGGGTAATAGAAGGGTTCTGTATCTGATACATGATAGAGACATTTGTGAAATGGTATCTAAAGTTGTTGGCCAATTTCATTCAATATATTCTGTAATAGTTTAGAAATCTCAGGGGACAGACAGACGGGCGGACGGACAGAGCGAAACTATAATGGTTCCTTGTACAACTACAGAATTCTAAAAAACTGAACATGTAGAAAAAAATGCCGTGTCTGAAAATTATATAATAATAGCTTTAACCCACGACTTTCTTCGACTTTCATACACATTTTTATATCTTATTTCACGCCTTTCAAATTTCATATTCATGACAAAAGGTATCCTATGGCCTATATATTCCTTTTTCTAGGTCTAATCTATTTCTATGCTGAAATTCTTTGTAATTGGTTCGGCTGTTAAATGTGAACACGTTATAGACACAAATATTTTTAAATTTATAATATTAGTAAAGATTGCATTCTGCTTCGTCATAGCGTTATCCCGGTCTAGTACCACGGCCCGTTTAGATTGAAGAGGATTTGGCTGTGGGGCGAGTTAAGATGACCGAATTTGTTAATGTAAGGAAGGGCGGGGACTTCTAGTACAAGTAACATAAATTACTTAAAAGGAGTTCTCCAGTTGTTATATCTATAAGCTCAGATCTATGTATGCTATCGAAATAAACGAATTTTTATTTATTTTTTTTATTATTAAAGGCGAATGACGAATTTTATGAAAATGAAGATGATTTACTGTTCTCTGAAAGTTAAAACCCATCAAAAAATTAATCTGACGGGGTCGAGTTCCCGAATTTTAGCGGCGAAACGTGCTTTTAAGATATCGATGAAAAATTTGATCTCTTTAAAAAAAATGAAGACAAAATGATACACTTGTGTTATAAGTGACAGACGCCTAAGGAGGCGTTTGGGCCATCTGGGAAACACCACGATTAGCAACAAAGTTAGGTTCACTTTTTCCATTGGAAGTCTGGAAACTAGCCAGGTACTGTATTCATAAGAAGAAATAAAAATGACAAAAACTTACTTCATAATGACATCAGAAAAATGAAACTTAAAGTTCACTGTCTCTATCGGACACCAGAAAGTAATGTTATGTAAAATAATTGAAGAAAAGCATAATGCTGTTGTACAATAACTTTCGCTTCTCCGTAAGTAACTACAGAACATCTACACCGCCATGAGCTCGTAGAGGCTTGGCCGGTCTATACGGTGGGGCTTGGTCCACTCGGAAACTCCCATAGTTTGTCGGAAAGTGCATATATAGCGATCGTATGTAAAAAACTTCGCTTGTGTGAGTTACATACACAACTGTGTATGGTGCGCGACAGCGTTTGTCCGTACAGCGCCATCTAGCTTGCATTGGTGTATCTTTCCACTCGACATCATCGCCATCAAGTTATGTAGGCGGCTACAAGTATAAATGACTCAAATATATGTACTTACGTAAAATTGCTTTATTTTAATAATATACAACTACTTTTTGCATTACTGCTAATACAAAGGTTTTTTTTTTTTATCAACGTTATATAATATACAGAAGGACGAAACTATTGTGAGAGCTCAAAATGACATGAAACAAATGAATTATAAAATTTGAGAAATTATACGGAAAACCCGAATTATTCTACCCAAATAACATGTGCAAAGTAGTTTATTTTTCTCTCGTTTTCGTGGATTTCTGTACCATAATGTCTGATTGTATAAGGAAAAACCAGTCAAAAAACTTTATTTCGTATTTTTTGTAAATTCGAGTTATGTGCCGGCAATTATATTTAAAAAAAGATTTATTTTTGGGAGCTCAGCGTATAGCGCGTGCTACAGCGGATACTAAGAAAATAACCCAGTGCTCGGGCCACATTTGCCGCCAGTTGACTATTCAATTTTTGCCGCCTGTATTGACGTCAGCAATTCTAAGCTCTACTTCACAATGATGTTATTAACATTATTAACTCTAACTGAGTTTTATATATGTTACGAGCTGAGTTTTAGGGTAGGAATATTGCACATTGCACTTGCGATAACCGATTTAGTTTTTCAACATAGTTTTACTTAAAGGTAGTATATGGACAAAAAGGCATTTGAAAAAGCTTATGATATTAATAACATTATTAAGTCTAACTGGGTTTAATATATGTTACTAGCTGAGTTTTAGGGTAGAAATATTGCACTTGCTATAACTGATTTACTTTCTCAACGTACTTTTACTTAAAGGGATTATATGGCAAAAAGGCATCTGAGAAAAGCTTATGGTATTAATTTAATAACATTGTGAAGTACGCAACTCTAAAGATTTGAGGCCGTTATGCATATTATAAATATGATCTGTCGCTTTGAAAGCGTCATTAGATATGTCTGTTACTTGAAAGATAAATCCAAAATTCGGCACAAAAAACGATGGTCACAGGTGATAATATAATCCTTGTCATGTTCCGATTGATTTTATCAGTGTCAATGCATCTGAGAGCGCTGCCAATAAGGTTCCATGATGGAGTCCCGCGAAACTATGGCGTTCATTTATTTTCTACCAGCAGTTTGGTGACAATTGTAGTAAATTCCAATTTGCATTATTTTCATTTTTATATCTTCACAAGGAAGTTCTAAGTCTTTCTGCAATAAAATGATTTCGAAAGTTCGGAACTTCTGATTAATTTTACACATGCGGTTCCGATATATTATAATCAGAAGTTATATCAGAGGTCGATGGGAATGCTGGCTGGTCGATGATGGCCTTGAAAAAATAGATTGGACGGAGAAAAATCTGCAATACTTTCGTTTATTAAGTATAACTTGGCCCTTATGGAGTCACTTGTTTAGATTAATTTACTAGAATATAAGATTTTTTTTTCAATTTGATTATTATTATTCTTAATACCCAAGTAAATACCTATTTTTTTATCGATAGTAAGAATGTGCTGAGGAATAATGTGTACAACGTTTTTTTCGGTTCCGGTTCCGATTCCGATCCTCCTCTGTGTTTCGTAAGGCAAGTAAAACAGTACCTGATTAATGGTGACTAAGTGATATTAGTTGAAAGGTTGCAGAGATCGTGAAGGTTCCGATGATGACGCCAGACGATAAGTGGTCCTCTTAACTCGCCCTTCAGCCAAATTTTCTGCAATCTAAGAAGACACCGGGATAGCGCTAAGAAGAATAAGAGTAAAGAATCTTCTAGACAGGAATGCTATATTATACATTACACTGACATTTTTCGTTAGATTTAGTCTGAATTAAGTTGAAAATTTTGATGTGCTGGTCTATTTAGTTTATCAAAATGTACCAAATAAATGCATTGGAATTCCAATTTGAATTATACTTATGTAAATATCTGTTGTAAGTCCAAGAACTGTTTGGACTTGTACTGGCATCAGAATGTTACTACTGGACATCACATAAAAACCGAACGAAATCTTTGTTTTATTAAAATTTAATCAAAATCTATATTACCTCAATATTTTATCTTTGGAAAATGAATATTAGGAACACTTCTAAACTTAATTCTAGCGGACACGGCAGATGTTCTATTGCCCGAATTTTGATTTATCTTTAATTAGATTAGACCAAAGACCAACGATTGACTTATAAATACAAATGAGGAAAACATTAAATTAATTGTAACACTTTTTAGCACGACCGTATCGCCAACGTGATTCCATCACTTTACGATCAACTCAACACGAAGTTCAAGATTACCAGAAAGTATAAATATATTTTTGTCAAGCAAGAATTTGCGCTGCAATTTGCAAATCATAGACATGACATGGACTTCTATGTAATTAGAAACCTAATAAATAATGCAGTAATAAATATTTAATTAAATTATTGTACGATTACAATTTTAGGAATTGAAATTGAAATTAGAAAAATGAAATTAGAAAAATGTTTAAATGAGTTATTATATACAGTTTATCAATGTAATGAACATAACATGTTTACTTACTGACAGCAGAGCGACCCTCACAAGGGACTTCAGAGGGGTAGGCACAAGGGAAGTTCGGCCAAAGTATTATTTATATTGCAGGTTGATGTAAAAATATTGAAGAAAGTTGTTTCTGATTTAAAATCGCATTGGGGCAGACAGTACTAATGATATTATACAGTATTCAGTTATAAAAATGGTAAAAAAAAATACATTTACATTTCAAGAAAATAGCCGACGAAAAAATTTACGACTGGGGAGTACGATATCTATTACACTCTATATACATATGATACCGTTAAATTTTAAGAACTGTTACATAGTAATCTAACTCGCGAGATAGTAAACTATCAAAGGATTGTGAACCGAATATACTGCTTACAATGTAACGTATTATTTTTCGGTAGATTACAATCTATCGAAGTGAGGCTATCTTCCACTGAAAGAATTTTTCAAATCGGACCCGCAGTTCCTGAGATTAGCGCGTCAAGCAAAAAAAAAAAACAAACTCTTCAGCTTTATATATTAGTATAGAGTATGCATAAAGAATTCTTCATTATTTTGCTTTTATAGTAACTTAAAAACTTCTTGTGTAATCCGTTATTGGCAAAGATTGTAAAGTACATATATTAAGTTATAATAATCAAAATTGTAAATGCTGGTGGATTACCTAATAAAAATAAAATAAAGGAAACAATGCACTCCAAATGTTTATAGGAGAGCAAGACCTTCGTTGCTTGCATATTCATACTCACCAGAAGTTTATACATTCGCAAATACTGGTTTCGCTTGAGAAAATTCGAATAAAAGTTGCAGTAGAATTTTCTACGGAGCGCTATACGTTCAGAGACGATTGATTAAAGTTAGGCGCTACTTGATTGCAATAGATGTTTAATTGAATTAGAAATAACATATTTTATTAAGCAATCGAGATGTAATAAATGCAATATTATTTTTAAATAATAGATGGCTTAGATTCCGTTTTGCCCCAACTAATGCCCGCTGCACGCGAATCGATAAATTGTTTCGATTTAACTGTAAAGTTCGAACTGCGCAATTTTATCGATCGTGTGTAAGAAAAATCGTTGTCGATTAAACTGCACAGTTTTATCGTTACTGACTTCTTAAAAATTTAATTATAGAAGTGTAAGCCCACATTCGAACGAGAGTTAAAAAAACGTTGCGTTAAATCTCGACGATATAAAAATACAGCATATATGTATATACAGCGTTTAAAATAGATTATTGCTGGATAGATAAGCGTCGCTTTAAAAATTCCCTGTCCTGTGAACACAAACTTGGGAGTTCATATGTCCTATTTGAACGCATTTTTACCGCTCGGTCAAATAGAACATATGGATTTCCAAGTTTCTGTTCACACGCCACCTCTTTTATAACGCAACGCTTTTTTATCGACGAATGTATCTCATTTTAATGCTATGAGTATACACATACGGTATATAGAAAGTTGTGGTTCGTAAGTAATGTAATCTATAATTTCCTCGAAAGCTTGCTTTTCTCACGCTAACTAATTGATATGGTTTGTTTAATTTTTAGTTTTACAATGTTAACATAAATAATAGACAACATTGACTAATTTAACATCATTGAACTTAGGTATCTATCGAGCGACAAGGAACTTTTACAAAGTTAGCCAAACGCTAACAAAAATTATGTTATCCCATCGATTCCTCACGAGACACATTTGATAGGTAAATAATTCAACGCCTATTTTACCCGTAATAATATTTATAACCATTGTGTTAGGCAACCTATTACAAACATGTAAATGACATATAGAAAGGCATTATATTATGTGTTTAAATTTTACATATACATTAAATTTACACTAGTAAGTAATTTTATTTACACTAATAAAGCTATTAATTAAATTGCCTTTTCCTTTAACACACTTGTAACCAATAATTATTTTTGTTAGAATCACAGTTTTACGATATTCAGTGAAATGGAGAGGGATGTATGGCTGTAGGGATGTACATATGTATGTAAAGCTCAGAACATAGGCCTTGAAAAGATTCTCTTGCCACATTGTAAGCTTTTAAATATTTATTATTAGGGGTCACCCATAAGTTACATGAAACATCAAAGGAGGGGGCGAATCTCCCAAGGCAGGGGGAGGAGGGGTCGCTAGACAAACACTTTGTGGAGTTACATATGTCTGGCTTCGGTATGACAAAGGACAGGGAATGGTCAGAAGCGATATGACGTCACATTTCAAAATTAAAAATTTTTTCTACATAAAATAATTAAAAGAAACAACTCTGGTTTTGAACATGTGACGTCATACCGCGGTTTTTGAAAATGTGACAAACTGTGACAAGGACGGGGAGAGGTAAAAAAAACTTTAAAATTTTTGTGACGTAATTTATTACAGCTATTTGGAAAATTAAATGGGTTATGTCTCAAAAATTCTGTCATTGCTAAAATAATATATTAAATAATACGATTACATAAATTTTGGCGGTAAAACCTCAGTTGGTCACCCATCTATCACCCGATCGCTACTTAACCTAGCGGTCGACTACTTGAGCCGACAACCGATTTGGCCTTTTAATTATGCGACGATTATTTAAAGTTAATATAATATTGACTGAAGTTAGTCCTTTTATAATAAAAAAAACCATTACGTCCGATATTCACAGGTTCAAAGAGTGAACTAAGCATATAGAAGAAGGGCTTTGTTTTTTTCATAATCGGTCAATTCAGAAGGTATTATAAGCAATATGACATTCCGGAAACGAACATATACGAGCGGGGTATTAAAAAGGTTTGATTTGTGTATTACAAAATTAGGTATGTGAAGAGGGCGAGCGAAGGGAGATTATGACGTCAGGGATAATAAATTTAACGAACATACCCGAGTGGTGCATCGGGGGTTTTTTAAATTTCGAATTTAATGTTATTTCAATAGGTATTTGGTGACAATAAAGGTACGTTCTAGTGGTTTGCAAAACATGCCTTAAAATTACACCATAATAGGGAAGAAGTTCTTTGTAAGAAAATTAAACGATGCAATGGTAAATAAAGACATCGATTAAAACCTGTGAAGGGACACTGGCCATCTTTAGTGACAAAAAGCAACCTAAATAATGTACCGTACATGGCCATTATGGACGGCCTCGGATTACATTACAATCACGTTTAGTTAGTAGATGACAAAGTCGCGGGTAACAGCTAGTAACGATAATAAATCTCATCCATCGTGACAACACCGCACGACTGCCATTGTTCGATACATTTTTTACCTCGCGAAAGTTAACAGGTGATTCATGACTCACGATGGAAATTTGTACTTGATCTAATTTTTTTTTGCAGAAATAGAATCGCATGGTTCTTGTTAACTAACAAAACTCAGCGCACTAGAAGCCATATATTGACATGTTTCATCATAAGTTTTGTACCTTTATGGCCACGTAGGTCCGTTAGCGTTTACTCGCTACAGTATTGACTATTGTCTGTAAGTTCTAAAATAACTGTGCGCCGCCAAGCGGTAACGTTGTAACACTGATCAATCTACATACAAATCGAAATAAACTTTACCAACGCGTAAAAGTTAGAAAAACTCGCAGTAAGCATTCAGATAATGCCTTATACACGAAAGATAGATATGCTGTCCCAGGCTTTTTTGAAGAACTTTTTAAGATAAACATTTTCTAAATTTAATAACGGTTTTTGGAGCGCACGTCAGAATAGCTCGCAGATTACAAATTTTTTTCTTAGTTACTTCACATTTATCGTTATATTTTTGACAATTTGCACAATATCTTCATAAATTATAGCCTATGTGTTATTCTGATGTATAAATTACATTATTTTAAAGTTTTATTAAAATTCATTCAGTAGTTTTTCCGTGAAAGAGGCTCAAACATACATACATCCATGTGTAAAAACTTTCGCGTTAATAATATTAGTAGGATAAAAATAGTTAATCATACGTTATAAAATGTAATTGTTAATGAAATTCGACAGTTTCAATTGTTTTTACTTTTCAAATAGCATGTTAACAATTAATGTTAATACTCTACTTAGAACACTTGATGTGCGATACAAGAAGTGATATAAATTATCATTTTACAACAGTAAATCAATGTGGAACACTTCCTAGTTAGTCACAATTAACCAGTCCATTTATATCTACGGATCTTCTTACTCTTCAACGTATCTCCTACATGGACATGGAATATTGGCTAAAAGTTCTCTGTTTCGCTACCGTCATATGAGTAAGGTGAAAAGTTTATTTTACTACCGTCAAAAGAGCGGAAGGTCATGAATTTAATCACTGCCATTACTTTTCTTTTTTATGGCAGTTCTTTTAGTAAAGAAATGTCAAAGCTGAACATTTTGACATAAGATATAGAGTTTGCTAAGCTAAGGTTTATAGAGTTAGTACGTGTATAGTCAGCGTATGTAGAGTTAGGGCGTGTAGATTTAGAAACTTGGCTCTACATGAGAGATCTTATAAATTTTTGACAGTTCGAGCTATACGGTCTCGTATTAGCGACGTTATACATGAAAATGTGTTAGTTTAAATATAGATATAACTTTTAAGCTAAAACAAGTTCAATGAAGGAGTACGATGTCTGAACAGGGAACCTAGGAATTTACAATTTAAAACAAACAAAAAAAACTCTTTTGGTTCTATTCCATTTTTATTAAGAAGAGGGTATCCATGATTTTATTCCATTTCAATATGCTTTAAATTTTACTAAAGCAGACATGACGCTGAACATTAGAAGGAACATTTAATAGTCATTTAAACAGCTATAAATCACTCATAATAGCGATAACTAATGGGTCCTTTTATATTAACAGATTTTAATTACGGTTTATCTAAATTGTCTTTGTCCTTCCTGCTAATTACACATTAATTCTTAGTACACATATATACCCCTATATATTTTATTTTATTGGGTTTACCAACAGCTTAATACATTCAAAACATACGAAATTTAGAGAAACACATAATATAAAGGCAAAATGTTAAGCCACTTAGAGGTAAACACATCATTCACCATACAGCTAAGTGGAAAAAAAGAAACAATAACAGACGACACGCTTTAAGAATGTACCAGTTTTTTTTTTCCTTACTAAAATAATTACTGGAGAATACTTAAAGTTAAAGATATGTTAGCTATGTTGTAAGTTACTATATTATAAAGGTGACAATGTTATGAAACAGTGTTTACTTTTAAAGTAGTTTAAAGACAGAAAAATATAATAAAGTAGATAATAAAATATAAAATGGCGAAGGGCGTGTCAAAATACGCTTATATGGAAGGGTTCTGTATCTGATACGCTATAACACGTAATTGTAAAAATAACTTCAAAAGTTGTTGTGCGATTTCGTTCAAAATAATTTCCCTAATGAGTTTTTAGCATGTTCTATCAACATGAAAAATTGTAAGTATCTACATTTAATAGTTTGGAAATGCTAGGGAAAATGGTATGTAAAATAAAAGGCAGGATAAATGAACAGCAAAAAAAAAACCAGTTAAAAGTGTTTATAATTGTTTTATCTAATTAAATTTATAGATAGATATCTTTGTTTTACTGCTACGTCAAAAATAAAATCGTAGGAGGTCATATATGTACATAGAAATTCCGGGCCGCAAACTGACCATAACATTGAGTCTTAGACTTGGAGAGTTAAACTTTAAATAGTTATTTTGCAACTACAAAAAAATTACTCTTATAAATTTCAACTTTCATTATCTATATTAAAACTAAACTATAATCTTACCAAAAAGTCGTAGGTACCTTTGTCGTGACATGTAAATGGCCCAACGGCGGTGGGGTTTGAACCTCGAACCTTGCGGATTTCAGTCCATACCTTATACCGTTGAGCTATTGAGGCTCCAAAAAATTTAACCCTGGCATTTTTTATAAGAAATTGTAAAATTAGTTAATTTTTTCTTGTAAAGAATGTCAATTTTTTCAGCTTGTAAAATTTAAGGTTTTTAAGAGTATTTTGAATTTCATATTAATGTAATATGAAAATATTTCATTGGTTTCATTATCATTTAAGTGATATAAAATATAATCAAACTATTAATAATGAGAATTTTAAGAATAGGGTTTTATGAATTAGCTTTTTTTCATTTATTAACTCATGCTATGTTTAAGGATACAGTTCTAATGCCGGAGCCAGACATAGCTTTATTTCAATGATCATGTAGTGTGGCCGGGGACTTTGTGTAACTTTACAAAGTTTTGTGGAACTTTGTAAACTTCAAGGTCAAAAATATAGAAACACTTTGAGCTATGTCTGGCTCCGGCATAAGATTATTTGGTGCGCTAGTTAATAGGTTGTGTGCAACACACTCGTTGCCTTTTTAGGTTTAGAAAAAGAAAGGGAAAAATTAGAGTATGTGCAGGAATTGAGAACAGATCATTACGGTGCTGTTATTGTAAATGTTTAAAATATTGTTTAAAGGATAAATAAGGATCGACAAGTTTGTTAAAACAATTTGTGGCAAATAAATCTAAGTCTATTCTATTCTAAAAGGAATTTTATTGTAAATATGTTATATATAAACCATGTCATATGCCACGTATTTTTTTTCTGTCTGTCTGATAACATTTGCTCTAATAACCCGTAAATTACAAAAAATCTGACTTTCTAAAATTTTACTGACTTAACTTCTTGTTATATTGTCGCTTTTTTGAAATCTTCTTCTCCTTGACATGACAATATATATTTTAGACTTATCTTATGAAGAATTTAAAAATGTATATAATTTCAATTTTTTTTAAATTCTTTACTTAGGCTTTTGACCACTTTTCCTTCCTGTTGTCTCACAATGTCACTTTTTGGTATTGCTCCGGGCGTAAAGTGAGTTATAAATGCACGAGTGTTATTTTGGTGCCCGATTAAAGTCAATCTGGTTCATGTTATGCTTCCTTAAAAAATATAATTTAAAGAAGAAAAAACGAACGCATAAAAAAGGTGAAACATTTTCTTTTGGGGAAATAATTTCTATGACTTACTATATTATCTATTACGTAAATTATAGAAAACAAAAATATATATACCTTCAACTATATAAAGGTTTTATCTGTATATATCATCAACCCTCTCCTCATTTTATGCAACATTTCCGCACTGTTTTGGGTTCTATAGAGAAAATCATATGTCCTTTGTAATCGGTTTTGTGGTGAAATCATCGCGATAAAATCTTTCACCGAATTTTACGCGGACGATTTCGTGAGAAACGACTAGTAACATATAAAGCTGAAGAGTTTGTTTGTTTGTTTACTTGATCACGCTAATCTCAGGAACTAAGTGTTAGATAGCATCATTTATCAAGGAAAGCCAAAGGCTATATATCATCAGGTTAAAATGGAATCCATTTTTTTTACCTCATTTTAAGCGGGCAAAGTCGCGGGCACAGCTAGTAATATATAATACTGCATAGCTTTACCACGCGACGTCGTTCGCGTAAATCTTCATATTAACTTGAGAGAGCCCTTAGAGTTCATTAATGCGGCCCTATCGCAAAATCCCAAACTTTTCTTTTTTCTAAAAAAAAAAAAACCTATCATTAGTGGGAATTGTCATTGTATATCTAAACTAGCTGTTTTCCGGCACTTCGTTCGCCTAAAATTAAACTTTCCCTTAGACCTCCTAAACCAGGCCGTATCAAAAAATCCGTTCTTGGCGGATGTCTACTAAATATTAACTACTTCTTTATCAAATTTCATGTTTGTACTTCTCGCGGTTTTCGAAATTTCGTGTTGGGTGTCCTTTCGTTTTTATACGTGAAATTCAACCAGAGATCCATTTTGTTTATTTAAAGTAATTTTTTTTATTCTTATTTTTTTTATTAGCCCATTATGTCCCATTGCTGGGAGGGACTGAGGGAAAGTTTCGTTCATTAAAGTGGAATTACTGGCGTATTGGCCCCCGGGATTTGGGAATTGTGGAATAAGGGTTACGGTCCTGGCCCTAATGGGACTTGTAGGTAGTTAAGGCCGTACGAGTAACGCCTTTGTTACGCACAACTTAGTAATAGGCAATACAGACTTTATATACGAGATCGTCTTTGTGAACTAAGTTTTGTAGAAGTTCTTTAAGCAATATGTATGGTTATTTTATCTCTTACCATGTTGTAATATGGAGATGGCCCCAAAAAAGTTGTATTAGCACATTTTAAAATTTTTATGATTAACCGGATTCTTTTTCATTTAATTTATATATTTATTTACGAAAGTAGCACTCATGGGAATATACCTTTCTAATAGTAGAAGAATGTTCAAAATCGGATCAGTAGAGCCGGAGATTACTAGGAACATACAAAGTCACAAATAAAATCAAAGACAAATATTGTTTATTCATATAGAATTCACGACTTAGGGACCTTCAAGGAAAGAGCATATTCATTTCTCAAAGGCCGGCAATGCATCTGGTGTAGTCTAGCTTTTGCCCAGCTGTGGGATACAACAGGCTAATTAAAAAAAGTACAAAATATCTTTAAATGACACACTCTAAACATTTGAATGAAAGTGTTACTGGGACGTGTGCAAATCAACTGATCAATTTGCAAGTTTCTGGGCACGCGCAATTGTCACACGTGAATCGACCTTAGGCTGCCGCGCTGAGTTCAAGTTTGTGCGCTCTAAAAGTGTAGACAAGCACAAAACTTTTTGCTCACGATTATTTTGCATCGGAAAGAGCAGGCAAATGGTTTATAATGTTTATTATTTTATACAGAAAGAAGTTGATAACGGCACTTTAGACAATTTCACAATATTTTTATTAAGTACTTCACTCATTCGTATTTTCTACGATCAAAAAAAAACTGTATTTTAATTACAGCCTTTTCTCATGTAACATCCTTACATTAACTATTATTTGACCATTCTACAATAAGCATTTTATTTACAACGATGACTTATTGAGAGTTTATAATGATATGGAAGTCATCTGTATAAATAAAAATGAATCGCCGGAATATCGGTATGCACGCACATAACTTTCAAAGGACTGCTTTAAATAGGATTTTTATTGTGTGATCGTTATTGTCAGGATGTTTGTATAATTAAATCATTTTTGTCTGTCTGTCTGTCTGTCTGTCTGTTTGTTTGTTACGGAAAATTTCCGATAAGGCTGGAGCTATTTAGACATGACTATCAATGGTAGGATTTACAAAGAGTAACACAGGCTACCTTATTTGAAGCTAAAATAATTAGGGTTTCGCATAAAAAAATTAAGCCCCCAATATATAACAAAATTCTCAATGACTTGTATATCTCTCTTTCTACTTCTATTTTCTCGCTAAATCACACTCTTCGTAACGGTCTCGTTACGCATTCCTCTACCTCACCCCTAGTCAAGCATGCGTAAAAAAGTCTTACTTCAAAAATCACTAAGCGTATTATTAAAATTCAATGTACGATTAAAATCGTAACATTCGTATTTATAATTTTCATATTTACCGCTTCGTGAGGTCTAAGTCGCAACAAAGGTTCGTCACAGAGCTGCGCTGTGACGATGGGAGCGCTTCTTCGCCGAAGCAGATCCCAACATGATAGGCACCCATCCCACTGCGTTACTAGAAGGAGGGAAAATCTGTAACGCAGACAGATACTGTAATCCCCCGTTTAACACGGTGCTCTTATAACGTAATAATATTTGCTATAATATATAATCTTAATATATTATAGCAATACCTATAAATTACGCTCGACATTGTTTGTCCACGATAGACTCCTAAACTACTTAACCAATTTTAATCAAATTTGCACACCGTATGCTGTTTAATCCAACTTGGTAGATGGTATAGCTTACATCTCAATTTATAGTCGAAAATAAAAACTAGTCCCTGAAATATATGCACCTGCATAACTTCCGAACGACTGCACCAAATTGAATATTTTTTTTGTTGCGTTCGTTATTGTTAGGACAAGGTTTGTATAATAAAAAATAAATGGCAAAGCCAAAGCAAAAAGGAAACGGAAGGGGAACTATAATTCGAGCTATTTGCCAGTGAATGCCCCGTTGAACTTGGCCCAGCCATCTTGGAGATTGAGTGTAGTGTACTGTAAGTTTCTATTTGACCAAGTTATTGAATACTAGCTGTGACCTACGTCCGCTTAAAATTAGATAAAAAAAATTAGATTCCATTTTAGCGTTAGTTCCTGAGATTATCGCGTTCAAGTAAACAAGCAAACTCTTCAGCTTTATATATTAGTGTAGATAATGTAATACCTTATAGGATTCCACGCTCCATCAGTCAATTTGGTCCGATGTGAATATGTCCAAAGTATAGAAGATTCTCGACAATCCTCACTCCAAACGCGCGCTGTCCAATCGCCGACAGTTAGAAAATTTTTCAAAAATGTTGGATTCCTTTGAAGTGCGTAAACAGGACCCAAATGAGCTTCGTACTAGAAATATATAATTTTTTTATATAATAAACTCTACACGAAGAATTCAATAGCTCCTAACAAATTACACTAGCTGTGTCTGCGACTTCATCCGCGAAAAATTAGGTGAATACA
>JANCMC010033613.1:13990742-14007846 GCA_024363005.1 Charaxes varanes
ACGAAGAATTCAATAGCTCCTAACAAATTACACTAGCTGTGTCTGCGACTTCATCCGCGAAAAATTAGGTGAATACATTTAGCGCGATGATATATAGCCTATAGCCTTCCTCGATAAAAGGGCTATATAACACTGAAATTTTTTTTCAAATCTGACTATAATTTCCTGAGATTAGCGCTTTCAAGTAAACAAACAAACTCTTCAGCTTTATATATTAGTATCGATACTAGCGAAGTTTTTGTCCTGATTCCTTAGTTTTTTGAAAATATTCTATGGCCTATTTTTATCAGGGATAATGTAGGATTCTAATGGTGAACGAATTTTTCAAATCGGTCCAGAAGTTTCTGAGCTCATTCAATGCAAGAAAAAAAAAATAATGAAATATTTCTTATATCTAGTTTCCGCCATTCGGTAATCAAAACTGGCAAGCTAAATTACACTCAGTACTCGATATCTTGATTGAATTGAAATTTTGCAGACATATTCAGTGACAATGCAATATAAAGACGATTGTGCTGGCATTTATTATGCAATATTGGCGATTATTATGCAATATAATGAGGATTGTGCTGGCAGCTGGCCATAGGAACTCCGTTACAAAACGACATAAGGACATCGAGTTTGGGCTCGTTTCATTCATCTTGACAAGTACTTTGTATTTAGATGGTATACAGAGTCTGATGATGGAGCTAGAAAGTAGGTATCGCATCGCATCCAATTTTTTCTTAATAAAAGCATGTTACATTATGACGGTAAGAAAACACCACCTTCGATGGAAGTTTTTCCAAAGGAGTTTTTCCTTTCCGGTTGCCACCTATGACTAGTCCCGTTTCAGTTCCCACCATGAATCTGAAATTATTAACGATATCTTATGGCCAAAGTAAGGGTAAGACGGACGTTACTGACGAACCATGTTGTCATACAGTGAAGGAAAAAAAGTACCATTTTTCTATGTTTCTTTATATATTACAATAGGCAAACAGGCAGGTCGTTAATCTAAGTAACTATCGATGCTCACGGACATGTGCACCACAAGGAGGATCGCAGAGGTTTTGCCAGCCTTTAGAGGGGTTTGGGTTGCTGGGAACTCATACAAACCGAGCGAAACGTGACAACAATACCATCACTTGACGTGACAGCGTAGCCACCACTTCACCCTGATTTAATGTGAGAAAGCTGTACTGGTACCCGGACACGCCGGGCCGTCTAATTCGGCTGCCATGTCAATACCAAAAGAACTGCAAATGTGGCACTACTTAATTAATGTATATTAGCTTACCGTGTAGGAATGGTTGGTTCATATTCAAGAGCCGAAATACCTAGGGCATTTTCGACACTTTGCGCTTCGTTGTTTGATTTAACTAGATCTATTATCATTGAGTCACTGGGTTCATTCATATTTCTGACATCCCACCTGAAATACCAATAATACAGACAATAAATAAATACATAGGACTAAATAACACACGTAACACATGAGGAGGTCGTGGCCGAATCAGTGGTCGACATTTGAGCACTGCTAAGTTAAGTTGCTCTCGCTGCGACCGGGTTATAAATGGGTTACTCATTCTAAAACTGGTTCATATTTGATATCCGACCTCCTCCATCTTTGGGGAGGCACGTAAAACAGTGGCACCCCATTAGCGTCAGTGAGTGATATTAGTCGTAAGGTTGTAGAGATCGTAGGGGGAGATGACGTCAGATGGCAATCGGTCATCTTATCTCCCCCCACAGCCACATCCTCCGCAATCTAAATGGACCCTGGTACTAGATCGGATCCGGATTTTATAAATACAAGGTCAATAAAATTTGCACTTCAATGTGAAGTTAACGTAATGATCAGATCAAATCTGGTTTGGAAATGCAAATAAATATGTATGTACGTATTCTTTCACATTTTGCCTTACCAGCGGAAGTTAGTCATGTGACAGAGACAGCTTAAACTAAACACCCAGCAGAGCGTATGACGTCACGTATATCGTCAGTGCGTTCTAATAAGCGATCGCAACATTTTGAAAATCCTCTTTCAGATATTCGATATTTGACAACCGCGATCGTCACTGTCGATATGATGCTTAGTGGAACGCACTGATAATTTAAGTGGCATCATGAAAACTTCGAAAGTTTCAAAGAGAATATTCTTAATATCAAAATGTTTTTTTTTTGCTATAAAAACGCTAATTTCTGCAGAAATATTATTTTTTTTGGCAATAGTAGATACCAAAGACTACAAACTCATTTTGCAAAATTTGTCATTATGCTTATTGACTCGTAAAGAGTCTGAAAGGGATAACTACTCAGCTTAAATCAGAGTAAATACTCTAAAGCTGATTTTCAGTAGCTCCCTTTAGACAAACTACAACAACACATAATGACATATAAAATTTTGTGTGTATGTTCCATGTTCGTAAATGGTTTGGAAAGACAATTAGATCCGGTAGATGGCGCTTTTGTCGGTATACAGGGTGTATATCTGACATCGTAACGCAAACTTTGTGATAAGGCTACTACTTTTAATGTCCTAAATAAGGTTACTATAATCATCCATCTCGGAAATGAGCGGTTACAGGTATTGCCATCTTCATCCCATGCTTGAGCGCGCAATGTATCGTGAATGGCGCGATTTATTTATAAATTGTGCCACACATATTATCGAAGCATATTGTACCAATGGCTCGCTTCCATTACTTGAACAGTTTAATCTGTACTGCTCAAGTAACAAAGACTTCGGGGAAACACAAATATATTAACAAATAAGTAGCGATCGACTCAAATGCCGTCCACTGATTAGGTCACGAACTCCTCATAGGTTACACTCATATATTCCATGAAAAGTGATTTGGGTCTTCGGAGAGAATTAAATACAATTGAGATTTGGACAATAAATATGCTTATTATAACATAATAAGAATTAAAATCAAGTAGCAAGTTTATATTACGCTTTAAACAAACGTGTTTATACACGAAAAGTGGATGACTTTGTTTTCTAGTACGACTGCGCTAATCTCAACAACTACCAGTCCGATTTGAAAGCGTCTTTTGTTCTATGAAAGCCCATTTATTTGGGAAACTGTTTGGCTATTTAACATCACGCTAAAACCCTTAAAAGTTGAGTATTATTGTTTTTTTTTTTTTGGTTCACGTCGAGAGAATTATTCTTAGAGATATAAATGAAGGTAGGGAGTGGTTAAAGTATAGCTTTAGCTTTCTAAACTTGAAACATTCATTCGAAGTTAATCTTAATCTTAGGTAATACTAAATGAGTAAAAAACATTATTACATACCTTATGGAATATTGGCGACTTATAGTAATCACCCGGTCGCAGCCAGAGCAACTTAACTTAGCGATCAACTCAAATGCCGACCACTGATTAGGCTACGACCTCCTCTTGTATTACGTGCCTTCCGAAACATGAAGGAGCTCAAATATTTGAAAAACCAGTGTTAGCATTATAAATCTCCCACATATCATCTGACCACGTTAAGAGCTGCTTAATCAAGGGATTGACTCAAATGCCAGCCACTATGAATCTACGACTTCCTTTTGTATATGAATATGTAATTGTAGGTGTAAGGATGATATATTGCTAGTTTAAATTTTGCACAAATAACGGCAGGGTAGTGAGACGCAGCTGCACGAGTTCAACTAATTTCGTCTATATTATAGTGAAGTTTTATTAACATCCACTCAGTATTTTTTTCCGTGAAAGAGCGTTAAACATACATACATCCATACATCCATGTGTACAAACTTAGCGTTTATAATATTAATAGGATGAAGATTGTAAAACAAAATCTCAATATCAATTCACAAACTTTAATTTACAATAATAATGATTTGGAGTTTGTGAATTTAGGTATAGAGACCATCATTTTCAAATATGAATAAGGTATAAAAAAAATTGTATACACACGGATGAGGTGTTAAATAAGGGTTCTCACCTTTCTAACTTCAACGGCGGATTTATCCAGTTTCTCTTGGAGTTTATCGATTTCTGAGTGCACCTGTTTAAGGTACCAAATGACGATTAAGTAGTAGTAACTTCTTTAATCTCGCCAAAGACGTTTAGCCCACAACTCTACTTGAATTAAGTGGCCGAAAAATAAATTATCCTTTACTACCGTAAATGGAATGAAAGTAAATAAATTAATTATGTTTTGCGTAAAATTAATTTTTCTTCTTTATTTCTTTCATGCGCTAAAAATTTAGCTAGTTTCCTGTCGTATGTTCTTTTGCTTTTTTAATTTATGGTTAGCACATCGAATTCACGATAACATTTGGTCAATTATAATTTGAGAATTTGAGTTAAGTGTTATATTGTTTGTCAAAGAAATAGAAAAATTAGGAGATAAATTATATATTTTCACATAAATTAAAAGCTGAAAAACGAAATGGACCGGCCTAAATACTGACCATGAATTATGTCGGCTAGCCGAAGGCAAAAAGAGATTATTTTATTAATAAAAACCTGACAGAAACAGAAGAAATAAACGAATTTGTCATCATCCTAATAAGGTAGAATATATCGTATGAATTTTGGTTAAGCTAAATAGTACCTTACTAACAATTTAATACATTATATTATCCTATATTATCCACGTCCTCATTATCATTTCCGTTCCCGGTCTCGTTCCGTTCCCGTTGCCTCATTATTAGAAATAATTTAATATGGTGGGTAAATATTCTTATGTTGTGTTAAGATGCTTCAGCATGGACCACAAAAATAATATCGCCAAAATGCGTATGTAGGTGCGTTTGTTACGCTTACACGCCTTAACTACTTAATTAAATATTTGAGTTTTTACTCATTAAGTACAATGTTTATATTGCATTTGGGAGCAGTCGAATTTTCAGTCAGTTTCCTTAAGAACAACCTTAATTGAAAGATGGAAGAAGAGAAGATATAACCAATAAAAGTTTATAGATGATAGAGTTCTAATTATGGTGTATATACTTTATAATTTACCATAAAAATAAACTTAAAAGAAGAAGAGATATTATTTTTTTATTACAATTTCATTGACATATCTCATATTTTTTAATATATAACCTACTCACGGACCCAGCAGACGCTGTCATGTCCGTGCGTTGGGTTACTTACTTTTTACCACATTCTATTATCCTATAATATTGTCCCGTTCCCGTTCTAAAATGGTTCGCTAACTTGCACGTGCATAATTTTTCAAATCCATATTTAATCTTATCCGTTTGAACGAATTTTGATCCATATGAAAAATTTGGCGTATACATACATATATATAGAGTATTAAAAATTTTCAATTTAAATGTTTCGCTGGTATTGATAGAAAGAAAAAGCATTTTTTTATGGTACAAGGGGCAAACCAGCAGGCAGTAAGTTGCTACCGACGCCCATGGACATCGTCGCGCAACTCACTGGCGGCGTATTAAAATTCTTCTTAGAGGGACCGGCGTCTTCGAGGGCCCCTTACCCTCATTCGGCAGGACTCACATAATTTAATCTCCTCGAAGGACCGCCTTGTACGTACCCTGACAGATGGGGGACTGAGGAAATTTCCGCAGTCGAATTCCTACATATACACTTGCTAGCTTTTTCCCCTGGCATCGCTTGTGTTGAGAATTTTTTTTGGCTAAAAATAAATAGACTCTATTTTTTTCTTTTTGTCACGTGATTTTCTTTCTTTTCTCTATCTCTTTTTCTTTCGTCTTCATAATTATAGATACAGTGGACAAAAATTTAAATCCACAATATTTAAATGAATTTATAAACACTTAAAATTAATTAGGTAAAAGTTTATTTATACTTTGGGCTTAGTTCACTGCAGGATATAATATTAACTAGTTACTGAAAAATAGTCAAATATCCTGTTTAGCTAGTTTTTACACATAATTTGACTCGCGTTCTTTCCTGTTCAAGAACAATACCTTTTCTGTGTCAAATGTGTACGAACTCATATATAGCGAAGTTACGGTATGGCAGCGTGATAGATAAATAACGTATTCTCAGAACAGTTCTTTAATTTTGCTGGATACCACAGTAATTTCGGTAACAAAAGTTTTAATAAACCTTTCAGAATATTAGTCCACATCCGAGATCGAAAATATTTTCAGTCATATAGTTTTACGAGATGAAAAGGATTTTTGTATAACAAGGGGCCAACTAACAGACGATTAGCCTGATTTTAAGTGTTTATTGACCCCATGGACCTCCGCCAGGAAACTCGCAGATGCGTTGATAGATTTTGAGTATCCTCTTTTCTTGAAGTAGAATCGTCCAGAACTGGCCCAGATTTCGACAATTGGATATCTATAGTTTAAGCATATATATTAACAACGCTTTACCTCTATGTTTCAGAGAACATAATATCAAAATCAAAACAGTGACAGACAATATCTATTTGCACACAGTAACGTACAGAATGTGCTTAGAAAATCGATTTATATTAAACATTACAAAATAAAGCAAATCCGATACACTGTAACTGCGTTATACGGTAGGAGAATATTATTTGCAATATAAAAAAAGCTATCTCTGTAATATAAGAATAAGCTGTAATAAATTTATTACAATAAAATCTAAATGCTTTTCTATTTTATTCAAGAGATAATGTTCTTGTTTAAACAAGACTACATTTAATGCCCTAAATAAAATCACAAAATCATACGTCTCGGAAATTAGAGGTTACAGATATTGCCATCTTCATCCAAATTCTTGAGCGCGCAATGTATCGTGAACAAAATGTTGACGCGCAAAACTAGTCAACGACCCGCGCCGCGCTACTAGGTCAGAATAGCAATTACCAGCCCTTTGGTATTGCAATTGTCTAACTGTAATTAATTATAGTTATATTTAATTATAGGTAGCGGAGTCGGCAGACGCTGTCCTGCCCGAATGTTGGGTTACTTACTATTTACTACATTCTATTATCCTATAATGTTGTCCCCGTTCCGTTTCCATTCCCTTTCCTGTTCCCGTTCCATAACGGTTCACTAATTTGGCGTTAATGGCTTAAACATGAAGGATAGATAGGTAGGATTAATATTTTCGTATTACATTATATACGTGTTACTCTAAAGGTTTTTGCAGCGCACGCCAGAATAGCTGAATGATGACAGAATTTTCTTCTATATATATATCTTTATTACCAGAGCGTTTTTTATTCAAATAATTATGTACGGCAAAATTGGCCCAGGGGAACTCGTGGATGAGATTGGCTCAGAAAAGGCTAAAGTGGACCAAGAAGGTTGTCGCCTCTTACCGGCAATGGGTGAATAAATAGGTAATTTGTAAAAAAGGAGGAAATTCAACAAGATGCGGTGCCGTAGGTTTTCAAATAGTGTACATTGTTTTCTCTCAAATTAAAAGCAAATAAGGAGACGCAATGCTATGGTGATGAGGACATCAGTAAAACCGCTACGAAGGTATTTTACCTTTTAAATGTAATGTAATCAATAAAAAGAAACAAATTAAAAAGCAGCTGCTAGAACTGAATCTTACTGCCTTTTCTGTAGCATGTATAATTTTCTAGTTTATATGTCATACTAAAAATTTTTTGTTTTTGTTTCGTTGCACGCTACCGAATAAAATATTTTTTGTTTATTTTATATATATATGTAAAAACTAAGTAGGTGACTATTCTTAAAAATATATTACGTACAAGAAAATTTCTTCATTCTTCAATTTTACATTTCATTGGCTATAAAAGTAGTTCGGTGCTGAGCTCATGCCTGTGAAGGTTTATACCTATGTTAAATATTTCATTTAAAATTAAACTTAATGAAGAACTATAGTTAATATAAATTAATTGTCTTAAGGCTTTCCTTCATACACTACCTAACTGTTAGAGTTACACTATATACGTGTTAGTTGCTACTACATAACTGTTAGAGTTACACTATCTATATACGTGTAACTCTAACAGTTTTTGCAGCGGATTACGGAATTTTCTCCTACTTACTTGACTGACATTTATCGTTATATCTTGGACAATTCACATAATATATTTATAATTTATAACCTATGTGTTATTCTGGTGTATAAACTATATTATTGCAAAGTTATATTAATATCCATTCTGTAGTTTTTCCGTGAAAGAGCGTCAAACATACATCCATATATCCATGTGTACAAACTTTCGCGTTTATAATATTAGTAGCATATAAGGATGTAGGAAATAAAAATGGCCAAGAGCGTATCAAGACACGCTTATAAAGAAGGGTTCCGTATCTGATACGCTATAAACGTATTTGTTAAATAACTTCAAAATTTGGTGTCCGATATCGTTTAAAATAATTTTCCTAGTGAGTTTTTAACATGTTCTATCAACATGGAAATTTTCAAGTCTCTACATCTAATAGTTTGGAAATGCCAGAGGGGCGTCACCTTCGCGACAGACAGACGGACGGACAGAGCGAAATTATAAGGGTTCCATGTAGTACTACGGATCCCTAAAAAGGCAGGGATGCAGGAAAGTTTACATTATCTTATTTATTTATTTGATTGACATGAGCGATGGCAATTATTAAGATATATTGTGTACTTTCTAAGAAAACTTTCTCTGGATTGTCTAAATGGTTCCACACTGTTATATGTAACAAATTGTGAAGATTTCTTTAAATCATTTTTTTCACTATATTTCGGCTCAAGTACACACTGGAACCGGCATATATGTATTTGCCTGAACAGTTTCTTTAAAGAGTTTTTGTGCTAATCTTTATCAAGTTTTACGCAAGTAACTCATTTCTTTCCTTTTCATTTAAGACTGGCAAGGATCTTGCGAGAGTTCTGACAGGGCAGTTGTCTATGGACGTTGGTAATCAAAATAAAGAGACTGCTCATTTACCCTTTTTTAACAGGCATTAAGTTGTCTACCTTAGGAACAGACGTCCGTGTGTCATATAGTCCTGTATATATTTATTTATTTATTTTTATTATAAAACAGCCTTAACTATATTTTATACAAAAGTACAAAAATATCTTTAAAAGTAATTTACACATACATAAGTGCCTCAATAGCTCATCGGTAGAAGGCTTGGACTGTAATCCGTAAGGTACCCGGTACAATCCGCGATGCTACTGGGATATTGTCGCACCCACTCGAGACACAAGCTTTTAATTTAAGCTTAGGAGGGGAAACGGGAAAGTTAAACATACCTAAAAATATTGCTATTAAAAATATTCTTGTGTATTACTTGAACCATCCTTATTCAAGTAGTCTTTTCTACGAAAGTTTATTTGAATAACGTTTATTCAAGTATTTTTATACGATTGTACAGTACATTTACACGGATTGTACATTATTCTAATGTCCCGTAAAGTAACTACGAGCGAATACCCATTCTACACCTACTCTATCTAATTCTCTTAGCTTAAACAGACGTAGAACACGGTTTCATTGTTTTGTCTGCGTTAACAAATATTCTAATTCTTATTTAAAGTTCAAAATAAGCTTGCGTTACACTATCGATCGAGAAAAATATTCTTGTTCTAGATTTAGCTCTATGTTCATTAGGTCTAAATCCACCTTTACACAATATTCTGAACTTTGTTGCACTTTATGCTTCCAGAAAATGCCGGCAACATCCTAGGCGCCAGCGAGTGGAACACGGGATATCCGTCCACAGCCCCTGTGTATCCCACCTACGGAGCCCTACAGCCACCATATTATAAACCTGATCCTGCGATACATATCCCTGCAGGTAATATCTATATATATAATATATATAAATAAAAGCGAAAGGTCATCTAACACTCGAATTCTCGAAAACCGCGGCACGTTCAACGATGAGATTTGACAGGGAGGTACTTTATAGTAGGTAGACGAAAGACATCTGCTAACAACGGGTTTTCGATAGAATCTGATTAATTTTACGTAGACGAAGTTGTGGGAAACAGACACAACGTAATTGTGAAACCATTAATTTCTATCATTAATTATGTAAAAAACTTATTTTTATATAAAATACATGAATTAGTAAACACTAAACACATTTATTCTTCCGAGTGGAACGCGTTTTGGTAAATTTTGCTCTTGTCAGCATCTGGGTGGTCTCTTTGAAGCGTGCAACATCATTGAGGTGCTCCATCTTTTCTAGTTTCGTTTTTCCATCACCCTAATATCTTAGTGAAATTGTTCACCTTACTCTTTACCCAAAATAAAATTGTACCTCTTTAATTATTACATCAAGTTAGTCCAAAAGCCCCATTTAAAAAAAATTGCCTTTTGCAAAATAACCTAAAGTTCAGAAACTTTTTGCATATTTTTTAATTTTCAGTGCATCTAAATAATTACATAAAAATCTGTTAAAGACATCCAGACAGCATATTTGTTGTAGACCTGTGTTATTATGGTTAATAGTTACTGCGTCATTATACTTCATTTATGTAATGGTTACAAGTTATAGCGATAACAATCTGTAAATAAATTGAATAAAAAACTCATCTCCGGTCTTGCTTTGTTATAGCTTAACAACAAAAAGTTGTTACGTTCTTAAACTTTAAATATGTATTTAAAAAGACAACAAACATCAATCGTGTAAACTGAATTTAAATAAAGTACTTGTAAGCCTATTTAACATACACACAACGCCATCTATCCAATGATCAAGAAAACTACGTGTTAGTCTTGTTTTAACGAACAGTTTGACGTAAACATAGAGTTTATTAATTCATTAAAAATGGAATTCGTACAGTAAAACCGATTTCTGATTCTTTTCTACTTACATTTTTAAATAATCATGTGTAACAGGCTAAACAATGTACCGACCAACTGTCATAGCTAAAATTGAAATTATTTTAAACATAATTTTGTTTAGCCGTTTAATGTTGTAGCAAATGCTTAATATTTCTCTAGTCCTACTAAATATTCGATGAATAATATAATACTTTACAATTGATCGAAATTTGCTTAATTGTCAACTCAAATTGTATTTTTTTTCTATATTACAGTTTTGCCAGAAATACCACTTGGACACAGCGACTACAGTGGTTTCCAACAAGTATCAACCGGCTTCAAGGGGAGTCCGAGCGCCGCGAGCGGTACCTTGACAGATCTCAACGCTGGGACCATGCCGGCGCAAAGATACGACCCAAATTACTACAACACGTGGCCCACCAATTCTTACAACTATCAGTACAATAACATCAACAACAACCCCGCCTGCCTCCAATCCCACACACCCTACATCAATCCTAACACCCAAATGATTGTACCAAATTTATACTCAACAGTTAACCAAAACGAGATTCATGTCCATCTTCACAGTTCCGACAAATATAATCTAGAACAGTATGTGCCGCGTGAAATAAAAATAAGTGATATAGATGGCGGTATTTCTATTACAACCGATCTGCCTGGTGTAAGCGAAACCGGCGGTCTAGTGCAAACGTGCGAAAATGCCGATGACGTGAAGCACGGCATTTACGGTGCGGGAAATCAAGAAGTTTGGAGACCCTATTGACAAATCGTTCAACCTCATTATGATAATGAACATTCCGTTGTACATATTGTGATATAGCTGTGTCTAAATTAATTATAGATTATATTGTATAGTAGAAATCAATTAATGTTAAACATTAATTAGATGGTAAGTGTTAATAAATGTATTCATGTAAGAATATAAATTACATTTCGTGTTATTCCTTGTTTTATTGCCTTTTACATTTTCTTATGAAATACAAATCACCAAATTACAATTCGAAAGAATTTAATGATTAAATATCTAATTGTTTTCATTTAACATTCTTAACTGAATCTGAATAATATAATTTTTATTTTATTTGCAGACTTTGTTTACACAGTTGTTAAAAGTTAAAAATCCATTACAAATTATTAAAGCAATACTAGAACATTAAAAAAATCAAACAAACATAGAAGACAACAAACCAATTTTACATCTTATTTTTTTCAAAATGGACCCATATAAACTAGAAGATAAATATAATATCCATTGCTGACATGAGATTAATTAGAGTTATGAAATGAGAATAATTAGAATTAGAGGTAGCGCCATGCTTGTAGCCGAATTGGGCTGGCGCGTCCGGGTACCAGTACCTCTTTCTTACATAAGATCGGCACGAAGTGGCAGCAATGCTGTCACGTCAAGTGATGGTATTGTTGTCGCGTTTCGTTCGGTTTGTGAGACTTCCCGGTGGGGTCTCCCGTCTCAGTCTCCCGTCTCGATCTCCTGTCCCGGTCTCGCTCACAAACTGCTACCTTAAATTTTTCATCAATGGACAAGCTTTATAATTCAATTATTTTGAGACAAAATACATTTATTATGTTATTAATGTATTTTTTTCAGTTTTTATTTGTAGCATGTTAGTGTACAATCCCCTATACAATAAAACTGTTAACAAATATTTAAAATATCTCGGAATTCGACTAAAAACAATGTTCCAAATCCTCTCATTATAAGAGGACGCTACAAATGTTAGGTGCATATTGTTAATGAGTTGAAATAATGTCTTTTGTTAAAATAACGTTTGAAATTCATAACTCTCTAGCCATAACTGAGTTATTAAGAGAATAAATTACTCCCTTTTTTTTTTATTTTTTCAAGGCGCAAACGAGCAGGGTTCTTCCAGACCTGTCAAATCAATCTCCGTCCTTTTTGTCTCATCTATATCGAATATATCGGTAACTGTTGCAGCCACTGTATGCACTTCTTCTTCTACAAGATAACAACAGATATTAATTGACATTTCATCGGCTGTAATAAAAAATAAAAAATGGGCCAAAAGCGTGTCAATACATGCTTATATAGACGGGTTCCGTATCTGATACGCTATAAACGTATTTGTTAAATAACTTCATAAGTTGTTGTCCGATTTCGTTTAGAATAATAAAAAGTATTCCTAATATTCTTAAGAAAAATGAGATCTTTAAGTCAGCCACAGATATCTTTAAAGATTTCTGTCAACACGTCAAAATCGCAAAGCTCCTTGAGTATCTTTGCAAAGACGTTACATATAATTTTACATACATTTTACGTTACATAAGCTTTAGAATTTAATCACTACGAAGTCCTTGTTACTTGAATGTAAAATAAGGTCTAAAAGTTTGAAGAAGGTATATTTTACTTTACATTGTGACCTTTAAGTGAACTGCAATCGTCTGTAACGATTTCCACAAAGATCTTTGAGTATCTTTGCAAAGATGTTACTCAAAGAGAATACATAATTTTATAGTATCATCACAGCATCATGACCAAGATCATGTTGATAATCACATAGAGCTAGAACAAAGACATTCAATATTAAATAAATATACAATTTATAGGAATCCATAAAATCTTGATATTTAGAGTTTCTTAGTTTAACTGACTATTTTTTCATTAATTAATGTTTGTAAATTCAATTTCCTGGTTCTTCTTCATAGCTTTTTTTTACAACAACCACAATATTCATGAGAAAAACATTCTAATTGCAACAAATCAGAAAAAAATAAGGGGGTACCTAGTTAATCACATAGACAAAAAATTAAGACTTGTATAATTATTTCAAGCAGCAGTGGACAAAATGTGGCCTGCGACCAATTCGTGGCGCTCCATTCGCAACCAATTCTGGAGAATCTGTCGGAGTATCTTGTAAAAAGATACAGTTACCCTGAAAGGTGTGTACCAGCCATTTCCTTAATAGAATTATCTATATCTAGACTAGTACATGAAGCTGAAGAGTTTGTTTGCTTGGACACCCTAATCTCAGAAACTACTGGTACGATTTAAAAAAAAAATCAGTGTTAGATAGCCCATTTAACAAGGAAGGCTACAAACTATAAATCATACCGCTAAAATTGAATCTATTTTTTCACCTAATTTTACGCGGACGAAGTCACCGGCACAACTAGTTATATTTTATGTATGTCCTTAACTGGTTCTTTATGGACTAGTTTCCACAGGGGGTAGGTTATAGCTCATTTGTCCTTTGTTTTTTTTTTGTTATTTAGAAATTATGACATGGCTAGATAATGATAATTGAGGATAAGCTTATAAACTGAATATTTTGTGCAGAATCTCTTAAAGCTGTAGATATTTGTCTAAAATTTATAGTATATATTAAGAAGCAGAAAACTTTCACATCTTTGTCTTTATTTGAGCCTACGCCTTGATTGGTTTCGTCTTGAAATCGAACGTAATCTGAAGAAAATTGTGAGAAAGTCAAGGACTTTTGGAGCGATCGAGGAAAGTTTCAAGATTTAAATCTCATTGCGTTAATCTACTTTATTTTACTATAATATGTACCTAGATTCATAATTATTATAGCCATTACTTCTTATTTTTTCCGAAACAACTAAACTTCTTGAAGTTATTAAATGAAACTATTTAAATACTCAGAATGCATGTAAATAACTAGAAAAAACAATGCTAGATACTTAGTTGATTTATTATTATGATTAAATGCAAACTATATATGTATGCAACTATACAATATCTCATATATTGTATAATCACGATTTATTTTCGGAAAAGGTCCGTTAGAAACTTTGAAACACAATATAAAGTTCCAATATCTTTATGATTAGTAGAAAAAAGTCATTTTCGCTAATAAAATGGCTGAGTTATAAGCGATTGATACCTGGATGGAGGTCGGTTTCCTGATCCCGGTGGACTATAGTTGCATTCATTTCTTATACTAGTCTTTATAGAAAAACCGAAAACTAAAGTATTTTTAAATAAAAAGAAAATTGCCTTAAAAAAACAATTAGGAACCTAAAAAGCAAAAAATAATAAGTACTTTCATCTGATTTAGTAGACACCTATTAATGCGTTGAAGTCAAGCACAATGCACGATCGACGTGAATTATTAAGTTAAAAAAAAAAATATTAACGGACCCGGCAAACATTATCTTGCCTGAATTATGGTTCCTCTTTTTAGCCAATTAACCAATCTCCTCTATACGTCTTCTCCATAAAATATTCCTTTAACTTTATCTATACTTTTTTAAATATATAAAGCTGAAGAGTTTGTTTGTTTGCTTGTTTGAGCGCTCTAATCTCAGGAACTATTGGTCCTAATTAAAAAAATTCTCTCAGTGATAGATAGTCCTTTTATAGAGAAAGTCTGTAGGCTATATATAATCACGCTAAAAATAATACTAGTTTTCACCTTATTTTATGCGAATGAAGTCAGGGGATCAGCTAGTTTATATAGATCGTTCAATCGAGATGATGCACACGCGATGAATATGCAAACCAATATAAGCCCATTAACTCAATGTGACAGCAAAGGCTTTTAATTGGACAAAGAAATGAGTGTACGGAAATTGGTTTGCCACGCTAAGGTCGAATGTCGTTTGCACGTCAATTAGTTAAAAGGCTCATTTTTGCTTGTTATACGTTACCTTAGTTTCTAAAAACAAACCCTTAGCAAAATTTTCTTTAACTAATAGCTGTCATCCAAAATGGTAAAGCACTTTCTTGGTGGACTATACACAACTTCATGCCTGTTATACACAAACATTTTTTTAGAAATATATAAATACATACATATATATAATATACTCACACTCGGGAATTGAGCCCACAAACCACGCAGCAGAAGGCAGGGTCAATGCGAACTGTTCCAACGGACCAAACGAATATGGTTTTAGGCATTATATATAGAATAAATGTCTTTTCTTTCTTTCTTTATTCTCTTTCTTTATAATAAATTAATTATATGACAGGAATTTACTGTACAAGACTAAAAAATTAATTTGCTAATATTTCATTTTTCTTTACATCGATGTCAATAAGCTTTCGTGGGACGATAAATGATCAGAGATAGAAGCCGTTTAAATGCAGCAATGCTTAAAGCTTTTCACTATAATTACCGACATAACATTTCATCTTTTAATATTAATTTTGAATTCCTGGCGCTATTGCCTCGCACATCTTCAGCGAATCGCTTAATGAAATATTTCTTGTCGGACTTTGACGAGAAACTTTTAAGGTCTCCTTAATTCGTTGAATGACTGATAGGAATATTAAGGAAGGAACGAAAGATGTTGCTCGTTTTAGACACGTTTCTTGTTACTCGTTATTATAAATCAAAATTATTGGTATTTAATAAGCAATAAGGAACATCCGTAGTTGATTAAAAACGTTTCAGCACAGAAAAATCAATTGAAGTTTCCACTTTAATATATTAGCTGGTTGTGTCCACGTGTCAGAATAGATGTTACACTGTCTACAGTTAAACGTTCACTACTGTAAAATTATGAGCATTCTGAAGGGATCCTAACTATGCATGCAATCGCTCGACAATATGAAGGCAACTTTACAAGTAGAGTCGCACCGACGCGGACGGAAGTGGAAACGCCTTCGTGACTCTCGATCGCGCTTCGATTGTTCCGATAATAATGAAGCTCGCACTATCGCAATCGATACGGCATCGAGGGTTATCAAATATTAAATGATCCGGTTTTTAGGTCGACCGAAAGCGCTCAGTAATTTGACGTATCGTTGCTTACAGAACTGTGCATTATAATTTGTTGATTATTTTTTAATGAACCCGGGTTTAACGGCTTTACATTTGTATATTGCGTTAATACTGTATTTGGATGTATGACAAGTGGCCTACCTAAGATCACAAAAGGGTAAGTTAAGATATTCTTTTTTTATAGTTTATCAGGGTAAATGCGTCTTGTTCCACAAATCTACAATCGAATGTTGTTGTAAAATTAAATACTTTTCAGTACCATTTCATAAAAACTAAATTCGTGAACGCGGATTTAATTCAAATACAGCCTTTATTGATAAATTAAAATTGGATCTAATAATATTCATTTCTTTATCAAGATCCTGAAGACGACTCTGATGGTCATCTCTTATTATTATTATCAGGATTAAAAGATCTTCGGATAAACTTTAATACTTTTATTTTTCATTATAATTTTAAATTATATTGATTTCAATTTTGTATCAAATCTAAGAGAAGAATGAGATTTTAAAGAACATTCCAAATTTTATTATATAATTTAAAAAATAATATTTTTAACCATTCAAACATTGGACCTAGCAATTCGCGCACATATGAAGACTCCAATATGCGTCAACAAATCTATGTCAAAAGATTTTATATCCTATACATTGGAGGCACACTATCACAAATACCATTGCGTGTTTAATCATACATACAAAAAA